>OZ024908.1:11222557-11380057 GCA_964017125.1 Flabesymbios commensalis
GCTTAATACTGATCAATTTCACATGTTTTAAACTGCCACATTTCGCGTGACATTCCATCACGGTATATAAATTCAATCTGATTTGATGCAAGGTACCTCTTACGTAAAAAAAATTAACATATGATGGTCTGCGATGTAGTAAAACACTAAGTGGACTTTTTTTGTTATTTATTGCCAGTTTGAGAATACTGAATTATCTGAATTATCTGAATTATCATTAAAAATGACTAAAGGCATTTGACAATGAGATGTGCTCCCCGGTCTAAATTCTAATTCGGATAAAAATAAGCTGGTATGGTAGTTAGATATAGTAATTTGCCGTCACTGAGCGTCGTGTGATAAAGTGTTATTTTTTAAACATTAATCAAATTGATATTGATAGTATTTCCTCCGGGATAAGCATTTGTGGTATGTCAGGGGTGTGCGAGATATTTTAGTTAGCATTTATCACCATGTTTTATTAATATATTCTGCTGATTGTCAAACGTAGTAAGGGTGCTGGTCACCTGCATTTGACATCCTAATATATACATAGCCATCTATTTACAACAGCAATATATATGATGATTTAAAGTGATTATATATTAATATTTTGCCTTCTGTTGATATTAAAACTGCACAAAGCACAGCCGCATACACATATCAAGCACTAAAACTGCGTTCTGCATTGGTTGAAGAGCAGAATATGTAAATTTGTTTGATTTTGATGGAATATATAGATTTTGAATGTGTTCTACTTCCGGCCTGAGGCCCTGAACTACGAAAATAAACAGCTTACTTACTTACTTACTAACTATGTGTATCTAAATCTTGAATAAATTAGGCGGCTCGTCATATATTAGGCCTATATCAATTATATATATTATACCACTGAAAAAAAAGAAACAATAAACCAGCATTTGTTTTAGTTCAGCGTGTCGTCATTGTAAGATTTGAATAGAAACAGTAACTTCTATAGTGCATATATCGTCGGTGATCTGAGCTCAGAGGCGCGACAAAACATAATCTGTAATCATACTCATAGTCATATATCTGTTTGCACTTTTCAATCTAAACCAAACATTGTTTGAATTTCTGTCTCAACATAATTATATATCAGTGGAACATACTTGCACATCCCCCGATCGAAGTGTCGGTACTTTTCGAAATGACTCGATATACTGGTTGCCGACTAGTCAAAGCTTGGTAAACATAATTTATATTTGATTCTATGTCTAACAGGTGGTCAATGTAAGCATTTTAGAGGAGTGGTTATGTGCCAAAACGAGGACGGATGGGATGATAAATTTGTTCGTGATATCGCCACTGAGAAAAAAACTGTTCGGCATCCTCATTTAAAAAAAAGTTTGTGCTAGTTTTTTTAACTCCGGTGGAAATACTCATAACGTCCCCAGCAGATAATATTTGGTCTGCCCATTTAAATACTCACCGCGCAGTACATATCCTGAAATATGTTGAGATGAAGACAACCATCGCTGGTCATATTCTCTGACTTTGTTATATGTGTGTTTGTGTGTGTGTGTGTGTGTGTGTGTGCGTGTGTGCGTGCGTGCGTGCGTGCGTGCGTGCGTGCGTGCTCGCGTGCGTGCGTGCGTGAGTTCCTGTGTGTATCATGTACTCACTGCGCTGATTGTACAGATCCTGGTACAAACACGTTGAGATGAAGACAATCCTCGCTCGTCACATTCTCTGATCTGGTGATCTGTATACACATGTCACGTGGTCTGTCTGCCATATATACGTCATCCCAGGGCTCGTGAGGCTGGGATTTGTGCCATCTTAAATCCCCAACAGGAGGCTCAGCGAAGGGGATCCCCATAAACAAATCATAGGAACGACCTGCGAAGAACAAATCATAAGAATCACCTACAAAATATGATTATTTGGGATCTCCAGAAACAGGTAAAAAGAACGAAACAATCAAGATAATATTCAAAAGGGGATCCTCGGAAAACAAGCAAACAAGTCATAAAAACGACCTTCAAGTATAATAATCAAAAGGGGGTCCCCAGAGTCATATAAACGACCTACAATTGTGAGTGAACACACAATGCAATCGATGTATTCAGTTACTAGTATAGTTCCTAGTATGCAGTCTTATGCAAGAACGGAATTCAATGCGCAATGTTGATATAAACAAAATCATTAATCTCTGCTAATCTGTCGGAAATTATATCAATGCACAGTGGCCACCATCTTGTATTTTACTCTCAAGTATTTTCTAGCCACACCACTATGTCAGGCACTATGAAAAACCCTATGGCAGATACCAAAATCATGAATCTGCTTCTATTGTGTCGGAAATTATATCAATTTATTGTGTCATTTGCACAAATGGCGTCCATCCTGGATTGTGTCGCTGCTCGGCGTTTTAAAGAAAAAACAATTTTGCACTTACACTACTGAACCCACAAGAAAACGTTGGTACTTTTATCAACCATGCAGGTAACGATAATTTTATAAATTTAAGTGATGTAAATCAAGTAGCGTACGCGTTCAGCGCATTGACCGCCATTAGACGTCAGGATCAGACGTCTGTAGACGCATAAACCAGACAGAGCTATTAAAACTAAGACAATTATGATAATATCACCCCTTTCAACGCGGGGATAGAGCTTACACGTCAGAATCTGACGTCTGTAGACGTGAGATTCTGACGTCGATCCCTGCACTGTAAGTGTGAAAATATTTATAACGGCCGTAGACCCATAACATGGGAATTCAAATGTATCAGAAAGAGCTGACTGAGATACTTAAGATGAATTCGAATTAAGTAAAACCCTTTGGTCTCTATCGTTTATGTAAAAAATATTTATGCTGAAACTAGGGTTACTACAGTTCATGATAACCTGCATGTTCTGGGTGGCTCAGCCACTATCAGCTAGCCCCTACATATTATAATGATAAGTGATGCATATGAACTGTATATTTTTAGACAAACATGAGGGTACAAAAATGTAACCTGTGTAATTTGTATTTATTGGTTGCAAAAAAAAAATTATTACCTGGCATTAAAAAATTAAAAAAAAACATTACTTACCATTTTCATCTTGCATGCTCCTCCCCTCCACCGTGCCATAGATGGTGTCTACCTGAACCTGTGCCTGGGTAAGGCACGCCAGGCACAGCAGGCACAGCACAGACAGTGTCACGCTCCCAGGCATCGTCATGTCTGGCTCACTCCTCACGTTTAAGTGCCACATGATTCAGGTGGATTAACTATACAGCCAGCAGTCAGGAAACTTGACACGTTGACCCAATGCTGGTTTGATGCTGGGCCAGCGGCGCAGACGGTGGGCCAACATCAAACCAGCATTGGGCCAATGTCTCGTGTTTGTTGAGACGTCCCAGCAAACACGAGACATTGGCCAAAGTCGCTGTAATGGTGGTCCACCGTCTACGACGCTGGCCCAACATTACAGCAACATTTGGTGAATGTCTCGTGTTGCTGGGGTGAGTCAATCCAGCAAACTAAAGCCGTTGGCCCAATGTTGAATCAATGTTGGGCCAACGTCGCAGAGGGTGGCCCTGCATTGACCCAGCATTGGGTCAATATCTTATGTTTGTTTGGAGAACGAATTGTTACTATAATGGTGGGCCATGGGTGTAAACGTTGGGCCAACGTTACACCAATATTGGGTAAATGCATCCTGCTGCTGAGAAAAAAACAGTTGGCGAAACCTCAACCCTTTAAATGCTAGAGGCGTTTTTAATCTGTTTTATTAACAGGTTAAGGGAGGGGGCCCTAGGGTAGTGGTTAGCACCGCTGCCTTTCACGCCAGAGGCCGGGGTTCGGTTCCCGATCTCGGCGGTTTGAAAAAAACAAAAAATGTTTCTTCCCCATTCCACGTTTGAAAGTCAGTTTTGTGGGGAGCCTCCGTGACCGAGAGGTAGCGTGCTCGGCCTCAGACCGCCAGGGCTCGAATTTCGAATCCTGTGTCTGGAGGACAGGAGGTTCTCCTGGCCCAGTTTAGCCTATATGTGCACAAAGGTGGCCTAAAGCCCGATTCATTTCATTTCATTAACAGGTTAAATCGCTGTTATTGAGAATTAAATGTGTGCTTGAACATCAAGATTTACAAACGTGTGGTATCAAATTAAATCAATGCTAGTATTTTTCACCCGCCTGAAGTTGTGGCTCGCGGTAGCGAGACACAACTTCAGGCGGGTGAAAATTAAAATGATTTAATTTAGCGCTCCCCTCCAGCCCCCGCGCCCCTCCCCGTGGCCCCAACGAGTATAGCTGCATTCACATACATATACGAACACGGATACAGACAGTGGCGGATCGAGGATCTGAAGAAAGGGGGGACGTCCGGGGTTTTCGGGGCTTGCCCCCAAGATTTTTCTGGTAAATTTTAGCCAATTTGGGGGCCTTTTTAAAGTATTTTCCCTAAAATAGGGACAGATGTGACAATATTTTTTGTTAGGTTATTTTCCTGGAGGTCGTTTTACATGTACGTGTCTGTGTATAATTATGTGAACACCCACGTCAAAGTAACATAACAGAGGGATTTTTGTCGCGTTCTTATTCGTAATGTAGTTCTAGATTATCCTAATTCTAGAAGATAAAAACAGGCTGCCAGATCTTTCAACAACCTCCCTGGATCAACGGTGGTTTAGCACAATGCCGCGCAGAGCGTGACATAGTGTATTTATCAACACCATAGAAGGTGTGGACACTATGCCTGGCTCCCAAAAACACTTATATAACATAGATCATTATGATCAGCGTTATTCAAATCACAAGTTCTGTAGACTCTTAACAGCTAAATTAGTTTTCAGTCGGCTCCTTTTAAAATGAAATTAAATCACTTGGGCTATCGACTGAAAATGTTCAGGTATCACATAACATTAACGTACACGCACCCACGCAAGGAACCATGCTGTGGAAACTGTTTTACACATACAGATGTATAGGCTGGTACCTTGGAAAAAAAACTATGATTGGCTGCTCCTCTGCATAATAAGATGGCCACACTGACAAAAGAGTAGGTCCAAAACAAATCGACGAAAATTGCTTTCAAAAAGGATATTACATCACCATTCAGCTGCTAAACAAATATTGTGATTTAAATAACGCTGATCATAATGGTATTATATTCTATAAGTGGGTTTTTAGGCCATTTAGTGTTCATAATGTAGTCATTACATTCAGATCCAGCTAAGCCTAAATTTGCACAAAGGTAGCCTAAAGCCCTATTCATTCACTAATTCATTAATTCATTTATTTATTCAATTATTCGTTGATTCATCCATTCGTTTGTTTGTTTATTCATTCGTTCGTCCGTCCGTTCATTCATATATTCATTCATTCATTCATTCATTCATTCATTCATTCATTCATTCATTCATTCATTCATTCATTCATTCATTCATTCATTCATTCATTCATTCAATCATTCATTCATTCATTCATTTATTTATTCATTCATTCATTCATTCATTCATTCACCACATGGTATGTTTTAAATATATACTATTCCTTGACTAAAAATCCATCAGAATAAGCATTGTAAACTTTATAGACTAGATGACATATCACCCCTTATATAGTATGAATAAATTTGTGATAAATAAATCAAAATTGCCACAAGATGGGGCACAATTGTTTCCTTATATGGGGTGATAGGCTATCATGTGATATCAGCTAATCACCCCATATAAGAAACAATTGTGCCCCATCTAATATGGGGTGATATGTCACCTTTAATTCATCACAATAAGGACGATTCTTGGATATGAAAGGGTGTATCTCCCACATGTAGGCCTACACCCTTTCATAAACAAAGGGACGACTTGTGTAGTTTAAGACCGCCCATTACATGGATGCTAGTATAAGCTATTAGGCTATTATTGTTGGCATTATATGTCATTAGCATAAAGGGATAAATACGCAAGACTAATAAGTAAGAACAGCAAACAATACAGTGAGAACAGCATACAATGCAATACAACACCTTATCACGTCGAGTATCGTGAGATATTACAGGTGTGACTTCATATCTCACAGATAGCTGCTTAGTATATCTATATTGATCGCTGTGATCAGTTTATAGGTGGGTTTAAGTGCATATATTTGATACATTTATAGAGACATCGTACACAAATATGAAAAAAATGTGCTTAGCTGCTTAAGCCTTACAGTGCGGGGATCGACTTTAGTCGTCAGAATCTGACGGGGGTCAGATTCTGACGACTAAAGTCGATTCCCGCACTGTAAGAGTAAAAATAAACATAATGGTCGCAGACCCATAACATAGGTATTCAAATGAATCAGGAAGCGATAACTAAGCCATTTATGATGATTTCAAATTGATAAAAACCCTTTGGTTTCCATGTCTTTTTTTTAAATATTCAGCGCTTTAAGGGTTAAGCGCTAAGAACGACAATAATCGTCTTCAATAATTTTTATCGTATGAAATACCGCATCCTCGCGCATTAAAGGGACATGCGCATCTAAACAAATTAGAAGACCATAATGGTGATGTGGTCCTAAAAGACCGAGAGGACTTGTGACCACTACTACATAGAATAAAAAAACATAGAAATTAAAGGGACATGCCCAGGTCTAAAATCATGTAACAATCGGTGAGTTTATTTTTGCTTTTTAATATGACCATATGATGTAAACATGTCCATAGACTAGAACTGCAACAGTTTTTTTAATGTTTGTGCTGCACATTCACCAGTTAGGCTAGATATAGAGACAACCATATCAAAAATAAGAAATACGGGAATTTCGTCTCCATATATCTAGCCTAACTGATAAGTGCGCACCACAAAAATTAAAAAACGTTTGCAGTCATATGGTCATATTATTAAGCTAAAATAAAATCACCGATTTTTTTATGATTGTAGACCTGGGCATGTCCCTTTAACGTTTTCGAAAACATCAGGCGTGACAGTCGGTAATGCTAACCACTCCACCAGGACCCCGCCCCCCTATAAATAAGTAAAGAAGTATTGATGATATGTAGCTAAAAAACTCACCTTAGAAATGGAATGGGTGGATGTCATGTCATTCTCCATGTGGAAATCAAAGAAGCGGGTCGATGTAATGTGTTTTTTGTGTAGAAAACATGTAAACTCGCGTGCCGCGTTAATTAATTATAAAGTTCACAAAATTAACACTTTGAGGTATTATTTTCAAAAATATGCTAAATTGTTTTTTTAAAATAATTATGTTTTTTTAGAAACATTGCAGTGTTGAGCATCACTATGATTTCCCTTGTCATTTTTTCAGTCACACATTTTACATTATTATATATTCACAACAGCAATAAAATGAAAATTTACATTTTAAAGTTGTAATAATAATGTTAGAATTAATGCACCCATCTTATTGTGTGATACCTCAAGTGGATCTGATTTTAACTACGTTCTAGATAGAAATAGCGGCCAATTATATTATTCCGTGATATTAAAGGATCGACTACCTTACAAAGTATATGAAGTATATGAAGTAATAAACGTGTGATTTCCTCAGATATTTTCGTTAAATTCCAAACAAATTACTAGATTTAAAGGGACTGGCCCAGGCTAAAATCATAAAAAAATCGGTGATTTTATTTTGGCTTCTTTATATGACCATATGATGTAAACATGTCGATAGACTAGAACTGCAAAAGTTCTTAAATTTTTCTGCTGCGCATTCACCAGTTAGGCTAGATATAGAGACGAAATTCCCGTATTTCTAATTTTTGACATGGTTGTCAATAATTAGAACTCAGGAATTTCGTCTCTATATCTAGCCTAACTGGTGAATATGCAGCAGAAAAATTAAAAAACTTTTGCAGTTCTTGTCTATGGACATGTTTACATCATATGATTTTAATGATTTTAGCGTGGGCCAGTCCCTATAATCATTATAGTTATGGACGAGATGTGACATATTTCATCGACAGATCTTGATCGATGTTCAGTGGTCTTAGATATCTAATATGTATGTTTACCAGTATACAGCTTTACCTATGCTCTCCAGATCTGACGCTAGCCCATGCGGTTGTATCTAATATGTATGTCCACCAGTATGAAGCTTTACCTATGCTCTCCAGATCTGACGCTAGCCTATGCGGTTGTATCTAATATGTATGTCTTCCAGTATACAGCTTTACCTATGCTCTCCAGATCTGACGCTAGCCCATGCGGTTGTGTCTAATATGTATGTTTACCAGTATACAGCTTTACCTATGCTCTCCAGATCTGACGATCTAACGCTAGCCCATGCGTTTGCGTCAAACCCCGGGGGGGGGGGGGCACTTCCATACTTGGAAGTACTGGGGGGATGTGCCGTTTGACAGGATGCCTTTTGAGCTTCCAGAATCGGGACATGGTGCTTTTTTGAGCTTCCAACTCTGGGCACCCGCTTAGCATGTATTTTGCTGATTTTTCAGGCCATCATCAGTCGAATTCCATCACATTTTTCAGCCTAATAGTCTCAAAATTGTATAAACAAATAATAAAGTGCTTAAAAAGACCATAAAACAGGAATTATGTTAGTAGTAATTACACCATAAGCCAATCAATTAAATTCGGCGGTAATTTCAAAAGTGGGACAGGGTGTCTTTTTAGCCGTGAGGCGGATTGGGACAGGGTCAGGTTTTTAACATGCCGGAGGCACACCCCTACCCATTTTTAAGGCATGTACCCCTCCCCCCTCCCGGGCATCAAACTTGGAATAAGACTCAGTGGTCTTAGAGATTTAATATTCAGGTCACCTGGGGGTCAACCTGCAAACATTGCAAACATTGTATTCAGCTAACATTATAGTTTGGCCAAATGCTGGTCCACTGTTGGCCCACCGTCTACGACGCTGGACCAACACTGGACCAACATAGGGCTAAGGCTGACTGTGTATTAATAATGTATCTGATGGAGGGTGACTCAGGGCAGTCACGATGGATTATTGAATAATTCAATTTTCACATTATTACATTACCATCATAGCAGAAAATGACCATAAGGTCTCCAGGTTGATAATCTCCAAATACATATAAGTCATTTAGACGCGATTATGATTGATAAATGCAATGATTTACTATACACCTTTCAAATGTGCCCTTTAAGCTAATCATTTTCATCAGCACTGCAAATTTTAGTGAAATATTTGTTTCATTAACAAGAATGGCTGCATTCCGGTGTAAAATTGAATAATTTGTATTCACTTGAAGCTGTGGGACGCTAAGTGGGGGATATAAAATCTGATCTATAGATTAATTTGGCGCTTTGAATGTACAATTTGTATAGTTTCAAAACTGGGACATATCGTCCGCTCATAGATTAGAAAGGGTGTATTGCCCACTGCACATTGTAGGACATAGACCCTTTCATTTCCATAGAGATGAAATAATTATAATATATCTTTTATCTTTCAATGAACCCACCTGTCATGAGCCCTGATGCTGACCCTGGGCTGTATAGGAACTGAGGGGTGCTGGAGAAACCCCGTTTAATTGGACATACACCCGCTCCTGGAAATGTAAGACACAACGGACCACGTTTATAAACGGGTAAACATCAACAACAAAAATACAACAACCATCACCATCACAACAACAAAGAAACACAACAACCATCACCATCACAACAACAACAAAAGAATATATTTTGGTAGACCGGAACAAACAATTACACTTGATCGTATTAAAAAAAATGAACAGCTACAATCTCGACTAATAACATATTATGGTAAAATAAAATAAATAACTGAGCATAAAAATAAGGTTATACCCGATTGCCTACATTGTGTGCCTTCAGATTAAAATATTCATTAATAGATACGATATTTAGTATATCGGTCGTGTAATTGATTTGTAAGAGATGAGGCAAATCACGTTACCTGTTGTCACGTCAGGCTCAGACACAAAAAACCATCCTGAATCACCCACACATCCGTCGTAGATCCTTGTCATGTCGAAATGCCGAGATAGGTAACTGGTTATCACCGATTTTGAAAATAATATTAATAATATTAATTATTATAATATATATAAATATATATATATATACATTTAAAAACACCCCATTATCGAGTATTTTAGATACATATAAGTATTTAACATACCCCAATAATTCTAGTATATTAGTTATAACCTCTATCCCCGACCACCAACCCCAAAGATTCTAACCTAGAAATCCTTTTTCAAATGTGTCTAAATTATGGTGCTACAAAAATACCCAATATTTAGGGGTATACAACAGAAATACACAATAATAATGTAGTTTTGAATATACTATTTTACTATGTATGCAAAATTATTATGCGTGTTTCTCGCACTCCTGTTGTTGGCTTTCACTCCGAGACGTATGGTGAGATCATCCCATCGCACTCTCTCCAATACGCTTCACTGCTTCACTGAGTTTGATTTTGCTGCTTCAAATATATATCCATACGAGAAAATACATACTGCCTCGTTGTGAACGGCGAGATGGGCTGATTCCGACGATGCCGTATTCATATAATATTACCCTCTTATTGAGTATACTTTATAGGTTTCATCAGGCGGAATATCTTTATAGGTAGAATCCAGTAGTCTAGCGGGTGCTAACCAGTCTTCCTTTGTGGATCCTATGGCATCATATACCATATACGTCACCTCTTGTCCTTCTTTTTAAACTGCCAATTTTACCTGTTAACATAATCATCAAATAGATCATGTGATCTCTATCTCGTCACATGACGAGAATAAGAACATTTCCTGCCCGTAAAATGTAGTGAGAAAACTAGATCTTATATTTGAATAGCAGATATGAAAGTCTCCACCTTCCCTAATTAAAAGTTTATTACCAATGCAGTAACGATGGGGCTATATAACAGAAGTGCCATGGCGGCCATCTTGGATATGCAAATTAGCAATTTTTCAAACTAAAACAGGACAATCCAACAAAAAAGGTTCGGAAACAGAAAAAAAATTGCGAAAATCAGATGAATATTGATTACTGCAGAGCATTTACATCAATCTTGAATATGCAAATTAGTCCATAGCGGCCATCTTGGATCCGTAAATTTGCTGATTTTCAAACTCAGCCAGGATAACCTATCAGAGCATGCTAAGAATAAAATTTTTGAAGATTGGATAAATATTGACGACTAGAGAGAGTTTACTTTGATCTTGAATATGCAAATTAGCCCATGGCGGCCATCTTGGTTGGATCTTGCAAACTCGCTGATTTTCAAACTTGAGTATGCTGAGAATAAAATTCTCGAAGATTGGATGAATATTGACGACTGGAGAGCGTTCACGTCGATCTCGAATATGCAAATTATCCCATGGCGGCCATCTTGGATATGCAAATTATCTGATTTTCAAACTTGAGCAGGATAACCCATCAGAGGGTGTTCAGAAAAAAAATCGCGAAGATCGGATCAATATTGCCGACTGGAGAGCGTTCATGTGGGAAGTCGATCTTGAATATGCAAATTTGCCCATGACTGCCATCTTGGATATGCAAATTAGCTGATTTTTTAACTTAAACCCTGTGATGTCAATCATCTGTGAAACCTACATGTGCGGACCAGTGTCTATTAGTTGTCTTTAAAATACACCGGCGACATCAGTCTATTGTTAAAACTGTAGATTCGGATCTACGAATCTACTGTTATTTTTCATACTTGCCCGGGCGGACACCGTGATTATTATGCAGGTTTTACCATGACACTACATGCTTAATGTTTCTTGGTTAACCACACTGACTATTTCATCTATCAATTCTTGGAGCGCATGTACCTATTTTGTGTATTTCAAGTCGAAGAAAGAACTCAATTACAATAGATTCGTAGATCTGAATATAAGCTATGTTGATGTCTGAGGTGCTGTCCTCCAGCCACAGGAATGACAAGATGACGTCCACATTCAGGCTGCTACGGAATATTAGCTCCCACTCAACAGGAAAAATAACACAGGCATGACAAGATGGTGTCCAGATTGAGACTGCTATGAAAGATTAGCTCCCACTCAACTGTAAAAATAACACAGGATTGACAAGATGGTGTCCACATTCAGGCTGCTACGGAAGACCAGCTCCCACTCAACTGTGAAAATAAAAACTTCAATGCATACAATACAATACACATGACTTTGAATCATGGTACATTAATACATAGTGTTTCTTTAAACATAAATTTGATTAGTGTTACAGATGTAATCACAAATGTTACATTTAATTATTATCACTTGAGCGGGCGCTACTAGTGGAATATTGCTACTTTATGCGGGCGTAATATTTGGCTGTCAGGCTTACTCGCAGGGCTGATAGACTCTGTGTGTACACACTGCTGCCTGCCTAGTTGGCTGCTAGTCTGTGTATGCGAGCTGCCATAGAAGTACAGGTGCATGCCTATTCTATGGTAGTATCACATAGACCTTACGGGGGTCCCCAGTTCACTGGAATACCGTGCAGGCTGACACCTGGCTGAAGAAAGATGAGCTGTGATATTTAGCAAGGTGGTTAGTTTCTGCATTTATAGACAAATAATAAATATGTTTTTATGATTCGGTGGATATGTGATAATAATAGTAGTAAATTGACTTTTTTCATGCGATAGACTTTTTTATTGAAAAAGCCTATCGCACTCACAAATCATGTTATTGTTATATCTATTCAGACAGACAGATGCTTTATTGATAACCTATAAAAAAGTATTCTGACTTACTAGTATTTGTCAATTGATAAAGTGTATAGTGCCAGAAATGCATTTCTGGTATAATTGATATTGGTAGATCTAATGCGTAATGGTTTTGTTTGCATAGCAAATTCCTATAATTCGCAGTTGTGTCTAACATGGATATAATTAGCAGAAATGGTTTATGGCTTATTATTTTCTCCTGCATGACATCACTGTTCTAACTTAGCGAAATAGGCAAGTAGGCCCTATATAGCTCGTTTCACACTATTTATGAACAGGAATATTCCTGGGCATGTCTTGGAATATGAACAACCCCAACGAGCCCTGCAAAAAACAATCGATTCCAGGAATGACGATATGTTGCCGCGTGTTGGTTTAATGATGTTTGAGTTTAATGCTTAAGTAGGTTACAATAAAGTTTCAATGTTGGATCACCGTCTACGAAGTTGTTCCAACATTAAACCAACATAGAGTTTATGGCTAGTGCTCATAAATCAATAATTAGTCATGTGGCAATACGGGAGTCACTGGGTGATGTCTTCATTTTTTATGACCTAATTTATAGATTATCCCACTATAACAGCGTTGCAACTGTCCAGTCCGGGGATCGAACCACCGACCCTGAAATCTTGAGGCATGAATGGAACCAGTGTGGTTAAAATGTTAACTCGATGGTCAGAGTGATTGTCTAATCCGTCACACACACACCCGGTTACACTACCAGTGTGGCCAAAGAGTTAACTTGGTGATCACAATGATGGTCGCTCCAGTCCGTCATATACACACCCGGCTACACTACCACTGTACCAGTGTGGCCAAAGAGCAAACTTGATGGTAAGAGTGATGGTCGCTCAAGGCCGTTATACACTACATTTTTTAATAGAAACTTAGCAATCCCTTATAAAATAATATTAAAAGATTTGCCACTAAAACCATACACCCTATGCTATTGTCAGGCATAATAGCACTAAATGGAATCACTTTAGTGTACGCTTTAAACTAACGCGCTTTATTTTTGGAAATTCGAAAGTTGTGGGCGGAGATTGTGCTTGACGTCTTCAGTTGTACTCATGTGACGTCGTAAGTAGTGTTCATGCCTGGCTGATAATAATACATGTACATGCAGCTGTTGTAAAACAACACATGTGTAGCAAACGATTGCGAAACGAAAGTCGGACACATTGTAGAAATTTAATCTAGTTGGTGTAAAATCTCATCAAACACGAGACGTTGACATAAATCCAGAATACGGTACGTTTAATAGCGTGATACATTTTATTAGTATATGACGTGTTGTGTTCGCAAAATGTTACTGTATGATAACTTTGTCTTTTCAATGGTATAATTTACCGTTACTGAGCGGGGAAGGACTTCAAACGTCAGAATCCCATGTCCATAGACGTCAGATTCTGACATCAAAAAAATTACTTCCTGCACTAAAATAGTAAAATATTTATGAATAAACTGCATTGAATTTACTTGAGTTAAAACAACAAACATTTTTAAATAATATTTCGTCTAAATAAAAAACAAATATGAGTGTCTCTTATCCACTTAAAGTTATGGTTAGCGATAGTGAGAAACAACACGTCAGTAAATAAATACATAAGGTAATTTGGTTCTCAAAGGCTCTACGCTAATTATATGTTGGAGATAAACGTCAAAAACGTGAATTAATTAATATCAAACATGGACTTTTAATTTGTATATGAGGTTTATGTTTTCAAGTAGATTTAAAACAACATACATGCAGTATAAAGTTTTTAAAATGGTAATTTTTTTTCATCAAAAAGGATGTAATAGCTAGACAATTCATTAATCACATATTTATTCATGAAGTACCGAAACATAGGACTAGGTTAAGGTGACAGCTAAATATTGTCCTTCAATGATGACCATTTAAATTATATTGACACCTGGTAACTGAAATACACTGTACGTGGTCAAAGCCAACGGTATTACTGCTAGAGCAGAAGGGACAATATCCCTTAAATTATACAAGAATTGTGTCATATTTAATTTTTATTTGCTCTGAATTAAGTGCGGATTGTTAGGGGTTTTGTCAACTTAAAAAAAATCCAAATCAGACGACACCCGACCACCCCCTATCCAATTTTTTATATTTTTTTGGAAACAATTGGAAACATAAAAACAACACAAAAAACACAGAAAAACACAAAATTTCAAAAAAAAATTAAAATCCGAGTTGGGGCTTGACCCACCCACCCACTTCCGAGTTTTTCTCGGATTTTTTGATTTTTTTTAACTTGACAAAACCCCTTACCACAATCCTCATTTAACAATGAGTTAAAATTACTAATTTGATAAAAGATCAAAGTGTAAATATATCAACATGTCACATGGAAGCCTAACCCCTTACAGCCCAAAATTAAGTAATTGACATTTTCACCCACTAGAATTGTGTCTCGCTACCGCGACCCACAACTTTAAGTGGGTAGAAATTATCGTACTCCAACAGGTGTTATCGACCACGAGACTTGTACTGATAATTTCCTGTATCGACCAAAACTTGTCAACAATTCGTTCTGCCGTTGCGAATTATATACGTTTACTGACGCATTGTAGTCTAAATATTTTAATTATCAGTTAAACATGTGGGTGATCGTACGATAACATGCATATGGCACTGCTTTTTGGTCGATAAAAGCTCAGATCGGTACTTTTATCGACCAAAAAGCAGTGCCATATGCATATCTTATCCCTACTTGTTTAATTTGAGACCAAGCATGTCCAAACCTGTTTATTCAAACATTTCGTTCCCAATAACAGTAATTTAATTGGCTGATAAAATGGATTAAAATCGACTATAGACGCGATCAGCAGGTTAAGCGTGAAGCTTCCCCATTTTGATGAGTTGTAACATTTGCTCTGAAATTACTTATGTAGAAAATGTGCTCCATAACGCAAATATATATGTGCGTTACAGAGATACAAAAAACAAGTAATTTATGATTAAACAATTTATCACAACACATGAACATGACGCTGTGGGTTTTAATCAGCTTGCTACAAACCATGAATGATAACGACTGGCAGAAACATTAACATAAAGAAATTACAATTCACTAACTGGGGATACACCATCTTCCTGACAGCCAGGCTCGTTGCTCTCGAGGTCGCAGACCGAGCCTTACTGAATCAGTGTTATCATCCACCTATTGGGGTAGGGAGGATGATTTAGATATTGAATATTCAATAATTATTCAACCAAATGCCAACCTAATGTTGGCCCACTGTTTGCGACATTGGCTCAGCATTAATACAAACCCTGCCGCATGTAACGTCTCGTGTCTGGTGAGATGTGGTGGGAGCTGTCTGTGATACTTCCTGTGACCAGACATGTGCTGCTTAATGCAGGGCCGGCGTCGTAGACAGTGGCCCTGCATAAAAGCAGCACTCATGCCAGAGGTCAAACTTGGGTCAAGCAGAAAAAATCTTTCTTGAAAGTCCCCACTCCAATAGATGGTTTTAACACTGATTCAGCAAGGCCTCGGTCTACGACCTCGGGAGAAGCGAGCCTTGTGTGGGAAGATGGGGATACACATGATAAGTTACAACTTTATGCTAATCATGTGTAAAACTAGGTATAGCGCTTGTCCTTAATTAGTACTTCCTAACATCTGCATCTTATGTCTTAGTTCACATCAACCCTTAAAACGCTGAAAAAAAAAAATTCACCCACTTGAAGTTGTATTTCGCTACCGCGACCCACAACTTCAAGTGAGTGAAATTTACTCATATTTGTTTAATTTGAGACGTTTCGTCTCAAATTAAACAAATATGAGTAAATTTCAAAAAAATTACATTTACCAATCTTTATGTTCAAACACACATTTCGTTCCCAATAACAATGATTTAATTGTCAATAAAATTGATTAAAAACGACTATAGTCGTGCTTGGTGACGAAAGGGTTGAGATGTGACCCCCCCCCCCCATTAACAGATATCACATTAATTATTGTGATGGAATATGTCATTTGGTATTCAATTAGGCTAATTAAAAATTGCGGTGTAAATGTCAGATCAGAGTGCTGAGATGGTCAAAATAATTCATGGCAAGCATATTTAAAATGTATTCTCATATTATCCAGTAGGTAAAATACATAACATGACTATTATAAATATTATACGATGTTGAACTATGCAAGTACCCTGATAACATCGCAAAGCTCTGCCACAGTGACCGCCTGGTTCTACTGTGATCACCAGAGGGCGCTAGTTGTATATGGCCTACACCTCTCGGTCTTATCGGTAGGTGGAGTCACTGTCTTTTTTACACATCCAGCTGTGGAAAAATGGCGGTCACTGCGGCCGGGCTTCACGCAATGTGAGTAGCCTGGTTTAGCCGGGTACTATACAAGACCAGTGGACAAATAGTCAAAATAATTATAGTAAGAAACTTACAAATGCATTGCTAGTGTGGGAAACCACAACCTCCGTGTCTGTACAACCAGACTGAACTATTTATGGTTCGTGTGTTTATTAATTTCGGGAATGATTCTGAATTGTCTGTTGATATTTGTCATTCATTCCATTGAATCACTCAAATGGTTGATGAATGGCTAATAATTGTAAAATTGTATTCACGTTAAAAAACAACAGCATTTTATCCAAGATTTATTGACATTTCACAACCTTTATCAGTATTTGTGGCAACGGAAACACATGCCTACAATATTATATCAAGGACAACATGTATATATGGTAACTAACTGATTGTCTATCACAGACAACACACCACTATAATATACTATATATACACATAATATACTGGACATTTTCTAATTAAACATATATTCCATATAAATCCAGCACAACATATGATCCCACATCCAGGTGAGTATAAATTAAGTCTTATTCTAAATTAGTTGTAATTGTTTCATTCGGATTAAAAGGGCGTAACTGTCACTTTATAAGGTGGCATCTACGGACCTTTTATCAAAAATGGAGAAATGGCCTTTTATTCTTAGGGGATCAAATGTCAGCATGCAACGAAAAAGATCATATTTTGAAAAAAGTAGCAGTATTCGTAGTTATGTGTCGCAGATGGTGGAACAAAATCTAAGTAACAGTGAGTGAACCTCCAACGTTGGTTTAGAAGGTGGACGATGTTGTCAATCAATAATGAAATTCGCCTATAAAGTCTGCTCCTAATGTGCTAAATTAAATCATTTAAATCCCCCGACTTAAAATTGTGCCTCGCTATTGCGACTCACAACTTCAAATGGGCAAAAAGTATTTACAATTTGAATCAAAACATATGCCAGTGTAGCCAATAAAATTCTCATGTTTCCTTCTGATTTCCTGCTTGACGGACAAATGAAAAAACTGAAACGGCTATAGACGTGATCACAGCTGAATGGGATAGGGTCAGCATATGCTCATTGGTTTTCTATACAAGGTCGGTAACTCACTGAAATCTTGGAAGCAGCAATCTCAACATACTAGGCCTATTGTTCACGCCCGCACGCACAACAAAGGGGCAATTCAGCTCCACTATTCTATCGTGTAAACCCAAAAGGCAGTAACTTCTCGATATAATAGTAAGCTGAATACTGCAGTGTATTATTCACGATACGTCTCATTTTGTTGGAAATAGTGCTTCTGTCAGAATCGAGTTCGTAAAATGATTATAAATGCACGTGAATTATGAGATTTCCGTTTGAAAATTCATCAATAATTTGCTACGAGAACTAGGTATGCCATGGTAGCATCTGTTTGGTAGAAAACAAAAGTCTACATAGTCCATTTCTCATTTTAAAATGACGAGGACTTGAAAGTTTCCTTCCCTCAGTAGAAGTATAGACATGGCAGTGATTGTCACCGCATAGACACATCCCAATTTCCCGTGGACGTGATTACCATTTGTTAGGATTACACATTCAGGGAATGCGGTTTGATGCAGGCGTATGCAGTGGACATATCAGGCAGGCGGCATGCATATACATGATTTATGACGCGCTCTTTGGCAGTGGTATACACAGGATTTGCAATTTGCATGATGGACCTATTCATATTGAAATAACCAATAACATTCCAAGATTGTCATATTAGTTTTGATCCAAATTGTAAAAATGTAAGTAGTTTTTACACTCTTGAAGTTGTGGATCGCGGTAGCGACACACAACTTCAAGAGTGTATATTTAGCGATTTGCACCGTATGGAGCTGTAGTGTTAGTTGTAGTTAGCTGCTGTATAGTAGTTGTCTATTTTGGATACATTTCCAAGCTGAGACCTAATACATGTTTACTATGGTTTACTATGGTTCGCCAGGTCACTGTCATTTGTCACAGGAAAATGCAGAATAAGTAATTTCTGGAGCCATTTATTTTCTCATGTGTGGCACACCACCACGAATAAAACACTCATTTTCCATAATCCCGAAAAGTGTCTATCAAGTCCAAAATGTGAAAAGTGTTTCTGTTAAGTAAAAAAATAAATTAATATTATTAAAGCCTTCATGGACAATCATCTTATAATCATCTTATTAGTTGTAGGTCTACATGAGATTCTTGTTGAAGATATGAAGCTGTCCAGTTGTGACCAGTATTAATAAGTAGAATGGTGAATGTTTGGATAATTCACATTTAGAGAGGATAAGTAAGGACATAGCCTTTGTCCCAGTAGATTCTCACATGAGTGGATCCTCACATGAGTAGACCCTCACATGAGTAGACCCTCACATGAGTAGACCCTCACATGAGTAGACCCTCACATGAGTAGAGGATAAGTGAGGACATTGCCTTTGTCCCAGCTGTATATCTTTTTCTCTCGAGGATTGTACGATATCATATTGTTCATCTGAAATGGATTGGTAAATTTCAGCCTGACGTTCACCTCTTGCTTAGTGTAAAGATCGTACGCAAAATCAACAACCGTTGTCTTAAGACGCGTATTCTTAACTAAGTAAAGAACACCGCATGTGATAAATCCGTTACCATAGTGACGATGATTCACGGTGATATTCCAGGTTTTCATAACTCGTAGAGATTCAGGTTCCAGCTTGGAGACTAGCAGGCTTGTAGGATTGACAGCTGATCCGTAGATCACCCACAGTCCATTCTCATCCACCTCGATGTCAAAGTAGTTATACTCCGTGGAGAACACGGTGTCTTTACCTTGGTACACGGCATCTGGCAGACTGAGGGTGGCAACCACTGTCTCCCTGGCCAAGTCGTACTTAATGATTTTATTATGACCCGCATGATGGTAAATAAAGCACCCCTGGTAGACCACGTGCCCGGTGCCAAAATACATGTCTTTCAGCTTGTACCCTTTGTCGGATTTCTCATGCCGGAAATGCTCGAAGTTGTTGAATTCCACCAGGAAACGTCCGGTGAAGTGCCTCGTGTACCATGTTTTCCTTCCATCGTCCACAGTGACTGGATCCTGGTCCCGCATCCACGCTCCCCAGTATGTGGAGATGTAACGCTGGAACAACGGCTTACCAACCATCCGGATACGACATTCTGAAAATATACCACAATCTGTTCTATAAAACATTTAATGTTTTATGCAGAAACGATTTAACTATTGGTTGGAAATTGTAATAATTGTAACATAATGAAATCTCAAAAAAATAGTTTTTGTTAGAACATGTATCTAAACAAATACATATTTTATAAATTTCATCTAATTCCAATTTCAATGGTACCATAACTACAATTAAAAAATTCAACATTTCTTGAAATTAAATAAAAGCAAAAGTGAGGAAGATGAAAAATGCATTTATTTTATGAAAGAGGAAGGGCACGACTATCAAAATCTATTAGAAAAATCTATTTGAGTCACATTTTGTATCGGCCTTAGGCTTTAACCAAATAGTGATCACTGCAACTATACATACTGAAAACGCTAAATTATATTTTGTGTATATCCCACCTTCTTGTCTCGGTTGTACAGTTGGTTCTTGTGTTGTGGGAGGAATGGTCGTTGTCGTTGTCGGCACTACAAAAACAATATCAAAAAATACAAAAACAATATCAAGAAATACAAAAACAATATCAAGAAATACAAAAAATTAACGAATTATCTGTATAAAAATAACATTTGAGTAGTGTATGTTCAGGCTTAATCCACTTCCTGTATTTAAAACCTTGATAACATAGAATTAATTATTTAATATAGTTAAAACATACAAAATAGTTTCACTTTAAAAATATTTGAAACAATATCAGTAATACAAATACAATATCAGCAATTATGATTTGATTGTGAATTCGCAAATAATAATCATAAATATGTACAAGTGACCTGCTCAAATTGCATACAAAACTCTGAGATTTCAATCATTAATCTGTATTTATTTAAAGTTAATACACATGAGCGTATTTCATAACATGTATATAGTGTATACTTACTTACCGGGGTAGTCTCTATTGCTTATAGAACATAATTATTAAAATCAATGGTGAATTATATTGTTACTTGAAGTAATTCAAGATAGGAGTGAATTCATAACGAATAGAAAAACTGAGCTAAATATGTAATATTGACATGAACGACATGGTGTATGTATCGAAACGAATAAAATAACTCATCGTTTTATAGAAACATGACAGATACAGTATACAATGTCAGATATATGTTATTGATATTACTGCGTGATAAAATATAAACAAATAATAATAAACAAATCTAAATAGGGGTCAGTATTCTCAAAGCGGCTGGTGAGGATCTTGGGCATGTGATTGGTGGCGATGACCAATCACATGCAAAGATTTCGGTCAACTTTTTTTTTTCTGAGACGATCCTCACAGGGATATTATGAGCCAAGCTCTCAACTACATGACTTTCCCGGTTGAGATGGACTTAAATTTAAACATAACTTGTAAGATTGTCTCAGAATATATTAACTTGTTTACTCACCAGGTGTGGTTGTTTCCAGAACAAGGTTTAATCCTGTGAGAGAACGTCCTGGTTTGAGAAGGCAGCGATAACAGAACAGGTTAGTGGTTAGTGTGAGTGGCAACATTAAGCCAAGATCAGCACCTAAACTAGAATATGCAGGGTTATCATAAAAAAAACTCCCATGACACCTAAATCTCCTCGTTTTCGAGTGTCAGCATTAAGCCAAGATCAGGGAAGCATATTACAAAGAATCCTAACTTTGATCCTATCTCAACTTTCTCTTATTTCCATTACAAAAGTTAGGATGATCCTAACTTTTGTAATGGAAAAAAGAGAAAGTTGAGATAGGATCAAAGTTAGGATTATTTGTAATATGCACCCCTGGGGCCCATCCAACTTTAGTTAAAATCAGTATTATCTTAACTTTCTCTTATTTGCATAAGATAAGTTAAGATTTATCTCAACGTTTCTAATGGAAATGAGAGAAAGTTAAGATAATCTTAATTTTAAGATTCTTAGTGGGATAGAAACGTTAAGATAAATCCTAACTTATGTAATGAAATTGAGATAAAGATAAGATAATCCTAATTTTAAGATTCTTAATGGGACGGGCCCCAGCACCTAAATTGGAATATGCAGGGTGATCATGAAAACCCCGCACGACACACACATATTTCTCCTCGTTTTCGTTTCCAATTTCAAACAAGTAAAAACACATGGTTGCAGGAGAGCTAGATGTGTAAATATACATTAAGCTTATTTTATATTACCTATATATTCAAACAAAACATGACAAATAGATTGTGTTACATTAGTAAAATGCAGCTACATCATTACATCTAACATAATGTATCACACAATTTTTATTTTTTTTCTAAAGCCCTAAATGCCATAAAAATTGTTAAGCCACACACAAATGGACATGTGTCGTTTGTCCAATAACATTATTTACTGTAAATTTAAGTTATTTACTTATGCACTTACTACCTGGTTTATCATTCAGGTTTCCACTTGAAACTGTGAATCAGTTTTCTTTTTTCAAATCAACTTCATAAATGCATAATATTAATCGAATTTATATCAACTTCATAAATGTATAATATTATTCGAATTTATATTATATTACAATTTTGCCTATTTTAATACAGGATAATAATAGAGAATAGATTCATTCAAAAATATCCCGATAGCTATAATTATATTAGCTACATGCTCTCTTAACTTCTTTCAAGTGGTATAATTATCCTCAAGTTCCCATTAAAAAAATGAATAGTTTGAAATGAGCTTACTTTATTCAAGCGTAGGCCTGCCTTTATATATATAATTATGTTTCTGCTAATTAATATTAAACTCTTCGTTTGGATTTCTATGGATGATTCGATATACATTATCATTACCCATAAGATTATACAATATTTAGAAGAAAATAAACCTTAACTTACATAAATCATGGCTAAGTAGAATAAGTAATTAGCATGACAAACAATTTCGAGAAAAAACATTAATTTCTAGACAACAGCAATGGCCAAAAAATATATGTACTGATTATTCTTCAATAAATGTAACTTCAGTTCTACCAAGATTGACAATATGTCTGCGGTTTGCTCTTCATCTAGACATTACGTTCCTGATTTGCTTAAATTTCACATTGCCTTCGCAATGGTTCTTCACGTCTGAAATTATCATGAATTGTGGGAAATGATCACCAAGTATGTTATATGGCGCTGTGACTCCAAGTCTGTGATTATATAGTATCGATTTGTATAGTAAGCAAATTATTGTAGAATATTGTATTAATCGTCTGGTTTCCTGTCGTATATGTCATTATGCATAGTATTGTATCATACCGTATTGCATTGTGTGATATCACATAGTAGCTTAACGTATAACATCCTACCATATCATCTGTATCATTAGACAAGAAGTATGTATGACAAAGTATTACAAAATACGTTTATTAAATGCAATCATCAAATTTTATAAAGTATACACGAGAGTGACCAGAACGATATGTGTCTGTATGTGTCTACTGACATTATTACAGATTTCGCTGATTATTAATTCTTTACCCTTAAACATGCATTGGCCCGTCTGCATTTGATCAGTGTTGATGGTTAATTAATCCAGCATTTTTTACTGACACGTCAGATTAACTCAATTTCACATGATTAGTGTGAATATAATTATACTGATGTTATGTTTTGTTTTCCACCAACAAATGGAAACATATTTATTTTAGTAATGGCTTCACAATTTCAAATACAAGTGCTACAGATTATTATAAGATAACTGGTAAATTGTCTTTAGCTGTATGTTAGATCGATGCTGGTCACCATCTACGATTTTGGCCTAACATTGAACCAGCATTGAAACAATGTCTCGGATCTGCTGATGAGTCTTCGTAATATCATGTGGGTACAATTCTCCTCTGTGATGTTATCCTCTGGTTGCGAGCACTGCTCACGTTGGGCTCACCAGTGGATATTGGCGACAGGCCAGCACCAGCCTCAATGGAGAATCATCACCCCCCTCCCCCCGAGACAACAGCAGCCTTTTTTCCATATTTGAACTCTTTTCATATATACTCTGAGTGTCTCATGTGGACATGTAGCACCTGGGTTTAGCCTGTTTCCAATATCTGCTAATTGTCCTTAGCATCACAGTGTTTGAGTAGAGTGAATCATCGCAATGTAGCTGAGTGCATGTGTGTATGGACATAATTATATTCTTTCATAATTTTTTTTTAATTACTTTTCACAAATCAGCTGATGGTGCATGCCCACAGCCTGGAAAATTTATTTAAATAACTGTACAATCTATACAAATATTACTTGAAGTGTGTCTCCATACATCCATACACACTATTAGTGGCTGAAAGTGTAACCTAAATCGGTAGAACACATTTGTCACATTTCTCTATAGAATTCTAACTACGTAATAAGTATATTTCCCATGAACACAAAGGTATATGTTTTCCACACACAGTTTATTATTGTCTGTGAATCGTGTACTGTTGAGCGGCCATGTTGATAAATACACAGTGACGTCACACATTGAGTCTTGAAGGCACTACTTGACTTGGTTTGTTCTCTAAGCTGCAGTCATCCACCGAGATGAACACATAGGTACATGTAGATTCCTCCAATTAGCCCTATATGCTTATGATACTGGCAATGATGTATGTTGGAAACTACTTGTTGTAACGTCTCATATCATAGTTTTTAAAACTTTCTTAGTACCTAATGCTTCTCATAATGACAATGTATTAGTTAATGCAAATTGTACAATTACCATAATAGAGTTGGGTTGGGATGAAAATTTGTTGATATTTTTGAGAATTGAATCATGTTTGATTCGGACTGTCTGTTTGAAGTAGACCCTCACTTTAACAGAGAATAAGTGAGAACATTGTCCTTCTCGTGTAGATCTTCACATGAGTAGACCCTCACATGAGTGGATCCTCACATGAGTAAAGCTCACATGAGTAGAGGATAAGTGAGCACATTGCCTTTGTCCCAGCCGTATATCTTTTTCTCTCGTGGATTGTATGATATCATATTGTTCATCTGAAATGGATTTGTGAACTTCAATCGTACACTCACTTCTTCCTTTTTGTAGAGATCGTAAGCGAAATCAATAACTGTCGTTTTAAGACGCGTATTTTTCACTAAATAAAGAACCCCACATGTAATAAAACCATTGCCATAGTGACCGTGATTAACAGTGATATTCCAGGTTTTTTGTATGTCCAGAAATTCAGGATCTAACTTGGTGACGAGCAGGTTCAAGGGGCTCTCCATGGATCCGTATATCACCCACAGGCCGTTTTCATCCACCTCGATGTCAAAGTAATTATACTCTGTTGAGAACACGGTGTCTTTACCATGGAACACAGCATGAGGGAAGCTCTGCGTGGCAATGATGGTCTGACTGGCGAGGTCATACTTAATGATTTTATTATGACCTGCGTGATGGTAGATAAACGACCCGCGATATATAATGTGACCTGTGCCAAAATACATATCCTTAAGGTCATATCCGTTATCTGATTTATCGTGCCGGAAGTTCTCAAAGCTGTTGAACTCTATGAGTCGCCTTCCGGTGAAGTGTCTTGTGTACCAGGTTTTCCTTCCATCGTCCACAGTGACTGGATCCTGGTCCCGCATCCACGCTCCCCAGTATGTGGAGATGTAACGCTGGAACAACGGCTTACCAACCATCCTGATACGACATTCTGCAAAACAAGAGAAAATGCATATTAGCTTAGACGAGATAGTATTCCCTGATGCGATAACTTACTCCTGCATAATGTGACTATAATCAAGATATGCTAACTCTTAAGTTAAGTCATTTAATTTTTCACCCACTTGAAGTTGTTTTTCGTTACTAAGACATTTATGATGATTTTTAATTGAAAACAACTTGTCTGCATAGTTTATACAGAGATATAGCTAATCAATCGGGATGTGTAACTCCTTACCATGCTGTCGGGGGGCTACAGTCGGCTCCATTGTTGTGGGTGGCTTCGTCGTCGTGGTCGGTTCTGCCAAACAAATATTTATACATACAACCAAAAGTGATTCTGCCACAATTAGATTGATTAAAATCTATTCTAATTTAACTAAGCATAGATTTAAGCAGTTATATAGGTTGATACCTCAATTATGATTAATATTTAGGACAATTTTAATATTGATACACATCAGATATAGTGCAGATTTTTAAATCAGGTCACAACCGATTTAAAGCTAAGGCGGGAATTATGTACCCTGATGACATCGCAAGGCTCTGACACGGTGACCGCCATGTTTTAGCGAAATAGTTCTACTGTGATCACCAGAGCGCGCTAGCTGTATATGTCCTACACCACTCTCCGTCTTATCGGTAAGCGGAGTCAGTGTCGTTTTTACACAGCCAGCTGTGGAAAAATGGAGGTCACTGCGGCCGGGCTCCACGCAATGTGAGTAGCCTGGTTTAGCCGGGTAGGAGTTATGATTATCAACCAAGCATGAAAGTGTAGTCAATCTTTAGCTCTATATACAATTATTTTAGTGAAAGCTCACAATACATTAACATCTGATGAGAAATAAGGATTGGTTGGGTGGGTTATGGAAAAATGTTGTTATGTGAAATACCAATGGGAAAGTTGAGAGTTGAATAATCTCCATATTCCACATATTGTCATGACAGGTATTCTTAACCCTATAACCGCCAAATTATTCAATTTGAATTTTCACCCACTTGAAGTTGTGTCTCGCTGACGCGATTCACAACTTCAAGTGAGTGAAAGTTATTCAGATTTGACAAAATGGAGGTCAACTGTTTTCAAATATTGCTGATTGATGTCACATTTTATCTTTAACATATTTAAAATGTGGTACTTAAGGTGCTAAAAAAAATTAAAACCCGAATATATGCGGCACCGGCGGGTAAAGGGTTGATGACTGATTCGGGCATGCGATTGAGGAAACTGAACTATATCTTTAATGGCAAGAGTCATGACTTGAGATATTAAGATATTATTGAAGCATACATGACTCAAGGTTTAATATGTTTAAATTGTTTGTATAATGATAGGGGGGGGGGGGTAGAATATTTCTCATCAGCGTGCTGTGAATTTGTTTACTGTGCATACAATCAAAACACCTAGTGCAGTGTTCAAATCCAATTATTACTGAGAGTCGTTTTAGTGTTAATGGTGGTAAATTTAAAATGGCTTAGAAAGTTTTTCTTTATGAGGTTGTGGTCAGATATCATATATCTAAGTCATTCTTAGTTGGTGGTGCCGTTACTGAGTCACCATTTCATGCGGATAAAATCCAACACTTGGGGAATCAATAAATAAGGAGTTTGTCGAATTATCATGATAGGAGTGACGTAACAGATACTCACCAGGTGTCGTTGTCTCCATCCAGGATCCTGTGGGGAATTTCCGGAAAGTGAGAAGTCAGCGAGTGCGTGGTTAGGGTTTAGTAAAGCATGCCAGCCTCAAGCCACGCGGAATCACGCAATCATACACGAGGTTTAGCGAGAAGAACCATCACCAGGAGCAATGGTGTGCAAAGGCAAACAGATGTAACTGATTAGCCTTTACATAGCGCGGGAACGGAGTTAAGACGTCTAAATTTGATGTCCATCTAAAGTCACTTTAAGAGTGATAATGGATAACCGTAAACCAAAGATAACCGTAAACCCATTACCCATAACATAGGTATTCAAATAAATCAGGAAGAGCTATCTAAGAAATCTATGATGATTTTAAATTGAATTAAACCCTTTAGTCTTCATGGTATGCATAAACAAAATTCAGCGCTTAAAAGTGAGCAGTTACTGCTGTTTGCCTTTGTACAGTAGTAATAGTATGCCAGAATAGTAAAAATGCCCATCACCACAGCTGCACAGTGCATCGATGCAACATGATCGTCAGTAAGTTTGTCATGCGTCACTATGGTATAGTGTGGTACTTTTTACGTACTGTTAGACTTTGGGTATGGTACTTCACATGTCGTATTCAATTGAACTATTCAATAAATTTACTTGAGTAAACTCAATCTCCCTTCACCTAAAATGTCCTGATGTTTTCAATTTATATTGAATATTGTTCATTATTTGATTATGCTATTAAGATGGCTAATCACACGTTCACGGCATTGTCAACCAATCGCACGCTGAGATAGCCTTGTAATGCAAAACTATTCACCAGGTGTCACTGATCAGGGCTTGTCAGATGAATGCCTCTTCGCAAACACTATTTACAAATGTCTATAAATTATGAATATTCACAACGCTATATCAATATGTATAAGCCGCTATCATAGAAAGAGTGTGTCAAAGACAGTGTGTTATTATTGATTCATTTCTTAAGAGAGCAGATGTACATGCTTAGAATGGAAACTGTTCAAGGAAAATAAGAACAAATTTTATTAGTTTGTTTCTAGTTTAGAATTCATGCCTGATTTCAATGATGTTAATATCATGCTAATTATATAAGATATTAGTAGCAGTAATTCAGTAAATTATCACAAATTATATAATTAACAAGTTACTCATTATCTTACCGTTATTACAACCTCATGTGGCGTTGTACAAGCCAAGTTTTGTAAGAATTACTTCCATTTATAATTGATGCATTGAATAATATTTCAAATAATTTAGTTACTTCAGACATATTTCTTAATTTAAATCAATATACATATATACATGTAGATTTACCTAATTTTTCACAAGAAAACTGATCTACTTATTCAGATAAAATAGATCTAAACAATAATTAAACATTGTATCCAAAATATATTTTCTATCTGGAAAAATCAATGCGATTTTTCATTTTAGTAAAAACGATAATTTTAGGGAAGAAAATAAATGATGTTAATTTACGATATCAATCATATACTGACAAAAAAGAGGGTGTCAGTAAACAGGCGATGGTCAACAAATGTTGGTTTTATTGTTGGGCCACCGTCTGCAACGTTGGCCCAACATTAAACCAACATTTTTTCAGCGTCTCCTGTACCCTGATTATATTTTACAGCAAAAATATGCAAAATAAAACGTATTGATCAGACACCCAAGCCCACATCATGAAATAGATTGATTTTGTACAATTTAGATTAAACAATGTCAGGAGCTCCTTTGAATAAGAAAACACTATCTTAACTTTCAGTCATCTATCATCAAAACGTTAAGATCATCCTAACTTTTTAATGATAAATCATAAGATTTTCTAAGTGAAACGAGCCCCAGTTATGCCCGTGTTTTGTGTTTTATAAATCTTTCATGTAAATGATTTAACACCAGTACCATGAAACACGTTTTCACATAATAAAACATAGATTTACTGGTTCATCAAGGTTTTTTTTATTTCGAAAAACATCTACACACATCAAAATATTTGTGTAATCATCTTTTAACTTACACTTAACACCTTGTCCTCTTTTGTAATCGGCTAGTGTACGGTATTTTACTTCTCTCTAAAACGTTCATTTATTCTTAAAAAAAACTGCTTGGAAATACAGACAATTGCAAATTGTCACCAGCAAATATAAAATGATTGCGTGAAATTTGTGTATGATTGATTTGTCTGAGTGATGTACATATAACGCCCCTTGGATATGAAAGGGTGTATCTGTAACTTTGTGAAGTGGCAGATAGACCCTTTTATATCCAATGGCACAGATATTAGTATAAGGTAATACTCACTTCCTTGGTCTCCCTTGTCACCCTTTGGACCCCGGGGGCCAGCATTACCAGGAGGGCCGGGTAGGCCGTCCATAGCTTCTCCTAATAACAACAAATAAGCTGACTATCTCATGTAAAAAAAATGAAATATTTGATGAGTTTTGAATTTTACATTCGAATAAATTGCCATGGTGCTATGTGTTATACTTAGCACATAAAAAGTCTTGGATAGAAATCAGCGATAAGTATATGCTTGATAACAGATTATGAATATTCTTAAGACAGATTTCATATGCATTTTAAGATGCGTATTTTGCTGACTTGTTGTGGTTGATAATGTATAATAAATCTATAATCTATATACTACATCTAGGAGATAAGAATTGAAAATCTTTTTTAACGAAACTTCTCATCAATAAGTTTCCTTTCTTTTTTATTGCAAAACAATATGACAACAGCAAACCGTGTCATTATGACAGTGATGGCGGAAGTGCATGTCACTGAAAATGATTCATATTCATATATCGCGGAATAGAAAATAGTTCAGTTTTATATTAACTGAGATAGTGAGAGTACAAAATGTCATAATGTTGCTGTTCATACAATCAAATATTTGTTTAGTAACGCTTTATTGTGTAGCAATGCAACTTTACATTTTGTGATCACCATTATCCCGATTACTCACCAGGTGGCCCTGGCATTCCACCATCACCTGGAAATGCAAACAAGGTATTAATTAATAACAACATCTTTATTTAGAGAGACTATGACCAATATAACACATATATATTCGACATATATTCACATACAAATATTAAATCAGAATCTTCATACACAAATTAAATAATTCCAACTATTAAATGAAGAATGCGGAAATGTAAAAAAAGCTGTGCCATTCAGCTCATATTTTTTCAATTAGCAATTAGATTAAAAATCATTATAATCTGCTTGGCATCCCAAGAAACACTTAATGCAACCACAACTGGTCACCATGCAGCACACTGATTTGTTAGGTTCCCAGGTACATTTCCTGTGAGCTGTCAATTGTTGCCACTCCGCAGTGAATTAAAAAAAATCAATTAAACAAATATATTTATGTGAAACATACAAATGAAAGTGTCCACCTGTCGATGAGTCTGTATCATTTTATCTTTCATTTAGAGAAAATGTGTCATCTCACCCATATGACTTTGTATCTTACGTTGCTAAAGTATCGTTATTGTCAATTTTGGTCAGATAAGTGGCCTGCCAACCATGCCCACTCCTCATTTTGTTAGAAGATTATTGACTAAAGTACACTACTTGGGCCAGTATTTTCGTTAAAGGTGATCTATCACCCCTTATATGGTATGAATAAGTATGTCCTTATATGTGGTGATTGGCTATCATGAGACCCTCTCAGAGGGTCACATGATAGCCAATCACCCCATATATGGGGTGACTGTCTATCATGTGACCGTCACATGATAGCCAATCACCCCATGTAAGGAAACACTTGTGCCCCATCTTGTGGCAACTTTGATTTATTTGTCTGCTTGGCATCCCAAGAAACACTTAATGCAACCACAACTGGTCACCATGCAGCACACTGATTTGTTAGGTTCCCAGGTACATTTCCTGTGAGCTGTCAATTGTTGCCACTCCGCAGTGAATTAAAAAAAAAATCAATTAAACAAATATATTTATGTGAAACATACAAATGAAAGTATCCACCTGTCGATGAGTCTGTATCATTTTATCTTTCATTTAGAGAAAATGTGTCATCTCACGCATATGACTTTGCATCTTACGTTGCTAAAGTATCGTTATTGTCAATTTTGGTCAGATAAGTGGCCTGCCAACCATGCCCACTCCTCATTTTGTTAGAAGATTATTGACTAAAGTACACTACTTGGGCCAGTATTTTCGTTAAAGGTGATCTATCACCCCTTATATGGTATGAATAATTATGTCCTTATATGGGGTGATTGGCTATCATGAGACCCTCTCAGAGGGTCACATGATAGCCAATCACCCCATATATGGGGTGACTGTCTATCATGTGACCGTCACATAATAGCCAATCACCCCATGTAAGGAAACACTTGTGCCCCATCTTGTGGCAACTTTGATTTATTTGTCACAAAGTTATTCATACTATATAAGGGGTGATAGATCACCTTTAAATTGTTAATCTCTGCTTGAAGATGTCTGCAGTGGATAGATCATCCAGGTATGTGCCACAGATTTATCAAATCAATGATCTGGTATATTTTACTCAACAACAAAAAAACGAAACTAATTCACCAAAACATATTTTTTACACAAATGTGACCATGTTATACAACCTAATTCACCAGGGTATGCTCACAACAATTAAGCATGTACAATACACAACACTACACTGAAGTTATTATAGCTATACAGATCAACGACATTATATGTAGCGGTTTTATTTAAGTATCATCATAATTGAATGACATTACTTCTGCATTTTTAAAGATCCATTTAAATATTCAAAGAATATTGATCTGTGACGATGTGACTTTGTCTGTGCTGCCTGGACGTATAACATACACTACAATATCAGCTGCTTATTCCTTCACTCCCAGCGCTGTGCCGCTCGCTAACTCACAGACACTGTCCAGATGGTTAGTTTCCCGCCTTCACCAACCTACATATCACTTTAATTATTTAGTCAGACTTCAAAATTTAAGACTGCTTAGATCCCCCAACACAGATATGTTAACTGTTCCACGTTATCAAACCAAATCGGGGTCAAGGGCTTTTGCAGTTGCAGCTCCCTTCACCTGGAATTCACTGCTGGGTAATTTGTAAACTGCGAGTACAGCCACCTTGTTTAAAAAAATGCTGAAAACTTTTCTTTTCGATTCGGCTTCCCCCCCCCCCTAAATTCCTCGGAGATCCGAAGCCCAGTTGACGACTTAAGCTTTGACTCTCGATTTGGATTCTTGGCCTTTGAGCTCGTATCTCCGAGGATTTAGGCGCTATAGAAGTTACCAAATTGATTGCTTGATATAATCTCGCAGTTTAGCTGTGGAGTACAGACGTCAGTCAACTGTTACAGCATCTGACAATTTTAGCCATTTCCTTGCCTGTGGTTGGTCAATTCCCCACATCTCTGCCTGGTGACTATTTATGCAAACCAGAGCAAAATTTCATTTTATTTCCAAGCCTCAAAGTAGCGCTACTAGCAAAGATCATGCGCATGATCTTTGCTACAGCAAAATCCTGTCCATGATCTTAGCCACTAGTGTGTAGGTATCTGTACTACCACATGGTAAAAAGGTGGAGCTTTCATAGACTCGTGCTTTGACACCACCTGCTCAACCACCACACATACACGACACAACTTCTTTTACATTTTATCTAGCACATACTACACCATACAGACACACACCCATTGAAATTTAGCACATAGTACACCACACTGACATACACCCATTGAGTTTAGCACTACACAGCACAGACATACACCCATTGAGTTTCAGTACCTGGTTCTCCTTTGTAGCCGATGAACCCTATAAGACCTCGGGGGCCTTTAGGTCCTGGAGTGCCTCGTTCACCCTTAGAGCCTGATTAAGTCATAGTAGCATGCGTGTTAGTAAGGAAATGATTACCAGTGAGACATTGCTAGGATTTAAAATAAATCTTACCCAAGAAGGAAAAATAATTTATTACTTATAAACTTAGAAGTTTGTAAAATAATAGAACGTCAGTCTTGGTCACTCACAACTTTCACCAATTTAACAATTGATTTTTTTAATTGCGTTCATTTTGTCTTTATAAATGTTATGAAATAAACATACCGGTACGTAGTCAATAACACAGCAAGAAAGAGCAAGCAAATGTCATATTGCGTCGTTTTCTGCCCTTTTATAAGCAAACAAGTTTGTAAATGTTGTTTTTAGATAGACCAGCGCTAACACTTTCCAAAGTGGCATACAATTATAATACATCCAGTAAATATATACAAAGCGATTGATCACTCGCTTCTTTTTTGTCCAGAATCGCTGATGCGAGTGATGTATGTAATATGTATCCCTTTAACCCTTTAAGCCCTCACGATGCATTAAAGCATCATTTTACATCACTGAAAACAGACTTAATTTTCCTACAATCAAGGGTTTTAGAACCAAAATGGCCATTAAACTGGTTTACCAATACATGGTAATTTCCCTTAATTTTTAAACCACATTAAGTCATCTTCATCCACTACAAGTCGAGAATTGCGACAGCAATTCGCGGCTTGTAGTGGATGAAGATGACTGGTAAATTCAGGCCTGAAAGGGTTAAATGCTAATCATGACAGTAGAGAAATATTAAGTCCCAATAAAGATGAATACACCAGGGACATGATACGTGATAATAACTTACATGTACAGTTGAGGCTGGTGACGTCCACTTGTGGTCCAGGGAAGCCTATGTCGCCCTTCAGGCCATCTTGCCCCGCATCACCCATATCTCCCTTCTTGCCTCTCTTTCCCCGCTCTCCTCGCGTACCGTTAAATCCGGGCTCGCCTAAAAAGACAGGAACAATTTTCTCGAGTTTATATTATTGACACATCAAACAATCCTTGAGCATTTAAATAGGAACATATTGAATTTTTCTTCATCAATAATACATTAGCTTTCCATTTCCATTACAATTAAATCGGTGAAAATGCGCCCCATGTCCATGACCGGAACCTTCATGCAAATGTTTCAAAATACACAATGCATTGTGGTTTTCTGTTGAAAGTAAAAAGTCAAGTGTTTGCTGAAATGTTATGTTCTGTTATTAATTTTATACTTCAATGATGAGCCACGATGACTCACGGAAACGGAAGTCATGAATGTTATTACATCGCATGTCAAATTATGGGCCACATTTTGGCTCCGTTACAAAATGATATACCTCTATGTTATCTTGGCAATGCCTTTTAATTGATTTTTAGTAGTAGTCATTTATATTATCGAAGTACCCAGTTTTATTTTGGCAATGCCATGATTTTAGTTGCATGCATTTTGTCATATGATTTTAACAAATTAACAATTTTGTATATACATGTACATATATACATATATCATATATCAAATAAGTCTGCAATGCCTTTTCTTTTCTGTCAATAAAATGTATGTCTGTCTGTGTCTGTCTGTTACTAGAAGTGGATTTTAAACCCTCCCTTAAACCTTTCAATTCTGTGAAACACAGTGACGTCACCGGATACCGTTTTAAATGGCGACTCGGTGAAAACAAAGTTATATAACACCCCTCCCCATATGCCATTGTATTAGCCAGCTCGGTGAAAATATTCCCCTGACATGTATGTATCCCCCGGGATTTGCAGGGACTCCCCCCTGTATGACGTGTATAATGACGTACCTGCTTCTCCGGGGACTCCGGGATTTCCGGGGATTCCGTCAGCTCCGGGAACCCCCGGTTCACCTTGTGGTCCTGTGGGCCCCGCTGGACCTGTAAAACAAACAGATTACTCTCAGTCGCATGGGTATTATCAGTACAGAACAATAAATAGAAACAATGACGATGACCCTGGGCGACCTCTGCCGGCCAATGTCTACATTAATAAAAAATGAGACGTGTCACGTGGTACAAAGTCGGGTCAGAATGATTGCACGGGGGCAGATGTGACTATGTGAACATAATTACAAGTTCAACTGGGTCAGGTTTATAAGGATAGTGACGGGTAAGAATGATGTTTTAATGTTGGATCAGAATGATTTAATGGCGTTTTATGCCACTTCTGTGTACATACAGGTTAACTGGGCCAGGATAGCCTCCTGAGGATGTTGAGATGAAAGAGATTACACTGCGTAAGATCGGAAACATTTCGTTTCTTTAAACTTAAACCTGCCACCGATAGTGGGGACGAACCCCATGAGCTCCAGCACGACAGACGGCAGCGAGAACCACTACAGTACCAACGCCTCACAAAGTGGCATTACAATGAATACATTGAGGTATGCAACTTTGAAGTTTGTTTTCCCAAATCCAAGTTCTGGTCAGTTCTATGAGTGAGCGAATATTGTAATTAAATAATATGGGCATTTGGAAAATAATATGTTTAGTTGAACCATATATAAAGTGTCCTATCTCACAATACACGAAAGAAGGCGAGTTTAAAGACAAATTACCAGCCCTCATTAAATTGTGTGTACAGGCCCTACATTTGTCAGAAGTCACGAGAAACTGTTCCCAGCAAAGAGAAAACATTGGCCCAATGTTGGACTGATGGTGGCCCATCGTATAGAACGCTGGCCCAAAATTACTCCATTATCGGGTGATTGCGGGGTCACATTTGTAGCGGTAATCGGAATAAATCGCGTGTCATTTATGAAGATTCTCAATTCCCCACTGGGATAAGCCAATAGCATGTGACTTAATATTGTCGTTTATAATAGACAGAAGAGAGAGATTCAGAACAGTTCATATCATAGTGTCAGTGCAAAACAATAAACAGATCATTCTATTGTCCAGTTTCTACTGACTTTTAACTAGTGTTAAAACATTAGACCAACTATTGGGCAATCATTAGACTAACACTGGATCAATGTATCACGCCTGCTAGAATGGACTCTCAGTGGACTCCAGCCGAGAGACAATTAACAAATAGCCAAGCAAACACATAACATTTGTATACCATTTATACAGCGCCGGCCCAACGTCTTCGACGTTGGTCCAACATTGTATAAATGTTATACAAATGCTTTGTGTTTGTTGTGAGCTCGACACAAAAAAGTTACAAACACATCATAGAATTTTAAAATAATCGAATCTAACATTGTTTGGATGATATTAAATTAATTAAATAAATAATGATTATATTAATGAAGTATTGCTAGGATTTATTTTCGAATTAATATTAAAAGAATCAGATAGATTTGTAAAGCATAGAATAATAAAATATTACAATGAACAATATTATAGACCACATTAAAAGTAACATTAACAATATCTAATACATCTTAAACACACAGAAGTAAGTTTCGGGGATTGGATATATGAGTGGTTCGTTTAAAATGGCTCCAATTGTGGGAAGATATTTTAGGACCTCAACATGTAAAAAAGATATTCAGATAAGGGGGGTCGTCCAACTAAGCCAGCACCCCGTAGGTACGGGTCTGAAATGCAATGGTAACTTGTTTGAAAAGACGATATTTTAGGCGAGAAATAGTCACTTTTAATAATAAATATAGGGCACACATCAGCTGATAAATAAAGATCATTACAAATATGTGAAGTTATTACGACAACAGCTTCTGACACTGATGAAAATCATGAATGCGATAAAATGGTACACAGAAGCAGAATAGAGTAAATATATGCATTCGTTTATTATTGACATACGTTCATTATTTTATCTAATACTTAGAAAAATGGAGGTGAATGGCGAATCCAGGATTTGATTTATGCGGGTGGCCGATTTTGGTTACATGCACACCACGACTGGCATATCCACCCTCCACTCGATGGGTTTACGGTGGCTCCAGGGGCATGCTCCCCCAGGAAATCTAAGGCTTAAAGGGACTGTCCCAGGCTAAAATCATAAAAAATCGGTGATTTTATGTTGGCTTCTTAATATGACCATATGATGTAAACATGCTAGACCAGTTACACTAGATATAGAGTCGAAATTCCCGTATTTCTTATTTTTGACATGGTTGTCCAAAATAAGAAATCGGGAATTTCGTTTTTATATCGAGCCTATCAGGTAAGTGCATAGCACAAAAATTAAACAAATTTTGCAGTTCTAGTCTATGGACATGTTTACATTATATGGTCATATTAAGAAGCCAAAATAAAATTACCGATTTTCTGATAATATTAGCCTGAGCCAGTCCCTTTAAAATGGAGCCTTCTAAAGTATATATATATAGGGGGATTGGGGGAGGGGGGGGGGGGGGGAGGTGGTGAGGCCGCATGACGGCGGGGCCGTCTGGATCTTACACAGGAGGTTTACAATTACCATATGTTTTTAATGGAAAACACAACATCGTAGAGCAAAAATATAAATATCAATATGTTTCCACGAGAACCACAAGTTAAGAGCAATACATAGACAATAATAAAAATGCACAAATTAAACACAAATTAAATACAGATCAGAGCGAAAAATACACACACAAAAAAATTAAGAACATGCGTCAATCTAAGCTTGTTTTTTTTAAATGCTAAATGTACGCTAGCGACCATTGCTTGGTCTTAGTGGAGGTCTCCTGATCAACAAAAATATATACCACTGCTTATATATTACTATGTACTTACTCTCTTTGATCAAAGAAATGAATCGGAATCTGAATCTGTATGGTTATATCAAAGACACAGTCATAAGTATATGACATAAATATATAGGTCTACATGCACATTGTTACATACATGCACATTGTTGCCTGTTGTGGGGTGGTGAGTAGATCTCTCCGCTCTGGTAGGTGGTATGTGCCCCTGTACCAGACTCTCCCTTCTGGCCTGATCGGGTATTAGTAGCAGCAGGAATAAAATAAGCTTAGTAAAAGCAAGCTGTTATATAATAATAGTAATGATCAGACAAATAATAACATTAGCAGGTTAGCAAATGAAAAATATTGGTAATCAGAGAGTTAGACCAGAGATTATTCAAATAGGGCCTACTGTAGATCTGTTAATTTTTGTGTGTTTAAATTTTCATTTTTCTGCAGTAGCGCTATACTATCATAATAATTCACGAGGTTCTTGAATTCACGAATTTGTCCTCCTTGCGAATATTACCAGATCTAAAGTATATGAATGTTCTCTGGTTATAGTATAGCAAGAATGTAAAAAAGGCGAGTAAAAATTGAAGAATAAGCAGTTATATATCGTTCCCTTGGATATGAAAGGGTGCATTTGTCACTTTACAAATGGGTGAACATTTAAATTATTTAATTTAGCGGCTTAAGGGTTAAAATGTCTCTGGTCCTTTTTGTACGGTAACAAAATGTTGCAGTTGTAACGAGGCGTTTACGATCCTTTAACTCTTATCCTGCTGGGCTAATTTATTTCAATTTACAACCACTTGAGGTTATGTCTCGCTACCGCGATCCACAACCTCAAGTGGTTGAAAAATACGAATTTGTTTAATTTGAGACCAAACAGCTACAAATTTTGATGTTTAAACACTCATTTCATTCCCAATATCAGTGAATTGATCGGATACTAAAACAGGTTAAAAACGACAATAGTCGTGATCATCAGGCAAAGGGTTAAGACAACATGGTGACAATATAATCATGATGAATATAATATAGTGGAAGTCACAATAACTTGTGGCGCAAGTTTTTCGCCGATTTCTAAGTCATTATTATCAATCAATTTTGATGAAATTCTACAAAGACTATTTCCCCCCCGCCAAATCCCGTGAAATTTTCAAACATTATACAGTTCAAAGTTAAACCATTTGACATGTAGTCAATTTCTATTTACGACGTCCGTCTAGAAACCCATTAAACGGGTTAAATTGAAGTCAGTTTTAAAACATGAATTGCATTACATGCCAGATGGTCTAACTTTTGAACTATACAATATTTGTTAATGAAAATTTAAAGGTTCCCCTTGGGATGAGACATTTTCAATGTTGTCAATTTTGAAAATTTAATTTATTTGAAGCTATATAGCCTACTGATCTTAACTAAAAATACGAAAAAGTCAAAAAACAATTTTAAAGCATCGAAAAAGAGCGAAATAGTTGTATTTCCATGTCGTATATTGCCATGTAAACAAAACAAGTCAGCAATATTGAGCACTTTACATCACATATTCCCACGTATCAGACGGTAAGATCAGAGCAGTGGCCGCTAATTGATGTCTTATAGTCAGGACACGGGAGGACACGCCTGCAGCACTGATTGTCTACCCAACGCTGGGCCGATGCCATCAGTATGTGGCCCAATGCTGTGAAAACATTCAATTGTCCTTCAGGTATACAAATAATTTGTTTGGGTTACTTCTGGTTTTATAGAAATGTTGATTAAAAATATTTGTAAAAATATGAAAATTCTGAAAAAAAACATGATCCGTGGGATACACTACTTCAGTGCGGAATTAAAAACAAGGGACTGCTTTAAAGGTTTTCGGCAGGGGACTCTCAAAAATTTTATGACAATCGGTTGAGAACTGACTGAGAAATCGGCGAAAAACATGCGCTACAAGTTATTGTGACTTCCACCATATGGCTATATCATGTAGGACGGGTTAGTAAATGCAAGCTTTTATATAATTTTACTCATCATCATCATAAGTAAATCATGTGATGCACATTAGTAAAAGCAGATTGTTATATATCGCCACGTTGGTATTAAAGGTGATCTATCACCCCTTATATAGTATGAATACATTTGTGACAAAAAAATCAAAGTTGCCACAAGATGGGGCACAAGTGTTTCCTTATAATTATATGGGGTGATTGGCTATCATGTGACCCTCTGAGAGGGTCACATGATAGCCAATCACCCCTTTTAAGGACATCATTATTCATACCATATAAGGGGTGATAGATCACCTTTAAAGGGTCTTATCTGTCACTTTGTAAAGTGAGAGGGGCGGGGGCCCCAGGGTAGTGGTTAGCACCGCTGCCTTTCACGCCAGAGTTCGGGGTTCGGTTCCCGGTCTCGGCGGTTTGAAAGAAACAAAAATGTTTCTTCCCCATCCACGTGTGAAAGTCAATATTGTGGGGAGCCTTCGTGACCGAGAGGTAGCGTGCTCGGCCTCAGACCGCCAGGGCTCGAATTTCGAATCCTGTGTCTGGAGGACAGTGTCATCTCAATCATCTCACCATCCTCAGGAGGTTCTCCTGGCCCAGTTTAGCCTATATGTGCACAAAGGTGGCCTAAAGCCCGATTCATTTCATTTTTATTTTGTAATGTGAGAGATACGACCTTTTAACACCATGTGGCATAGAGGCGTGGTAGCTGTATCATACAACAGGCAACAGTAGACAATACTGTTATATAGTCACCATAGTGATGGCATTATATTCAAACAAAAGAAAAAGACTAACCATGCCAGTAACGAGGTTTTAGTGTTAGAACAACTAGTCATTATATGCCAGCAACATAACGGTTAATATATTAACCCTTACAGCGCAGGGACAGACTTTAGTCGTCAGAATCTGACAACTAAAGTCTATCCCCGCGCTGTAAGAGTAAAAAAATATTTCTAATGACCGTAGACCCATAACATAGGTATTCAAATGAATCGGGAAGAGGTAACTCAGACATTTATGATGATTTCGAATGGAAAAAAAACATTTGGTCTCGATGTTTTTTTTTTACAAATTAATTCAGCGCTTTAAGCATGTTAAGGGTTAACATGCACAACCCTGTTAGTGCTGGTTAGTGGTTTATACCTGGTAATCCACTGGTCCCATTATAACCAACATCCCCTATGTCACCCTGTTCTCCTGTAGGGGGTTAACATGGGGTCAAAGTGAAATAAAATAAATAATTGTATTACTTGTGTACTCCCATAGCCTATATTGGTTATCAATATAAAGATGGATTCAAAGTAAAAAAATAAAATAAAAATAATGTAAGGGGGAAATAACTTATTATTTGATGAGCCCAATATCATTTATGGGCTGCAATTATAAACATTGATTCAGCATGCTCGAGGTAAAGCAATAAAATAAAAAATAAAATTAAGAATTTTTTATTATTATTTAATAATCCCACATTCTTTATGGGTTAAACTTATAAAATGGAGTCAAGGTAAAATGATAAAATAAACATAATATATAGCTACACTGGGAATGCAAAGGTGCACCCTTTCAATTCCAAATATACAATAAAATAAATATGGCTTCATTCCTAAATACTATAAAGATTTGAAAATATTTGGTTTCAAATTTAATAAAAATGAGTAGTTTTCACCAACTTGAAGTTGTGGTAGCTAGATACAACTTCAAAGGGGTGGGGATTTCAGTTATTTCATTTATTAACGCTTCATGGCAGTAGATAAGATAACAAACTCAATAATTTACCTATGTAGATTACCTGATTACCAATTTTAAAACAGTCAAACGTCCCATGTTCTCATACATTGAAAACACAAGTCATATTTCACGAACATGCCCAATTATCTGATTAACCTAATATTGATTTATTTTTCAAGGGATAAAAACAAATTTAACAATCGAAAGTGCAAATTATTTCAATATGGATGTTCCCGTGACCTGTCTGTGTTAAGAACCGATTTCATTTCCAAACTTCCATGACCTATTTAAGGCTGTTTGTTGTTTTATTTTAACTTGCCTTTTCTTCACATTATGTGCAGTAAATTTCACCATGAGACGTAATCGTGTGATAAAATACAAACGTTTGTCATTTCGTCATGCGATATGGAAAATACAGCACCTGTACATTTAATAAGGTGTTCGCCTAAAGGCTCACACCTTATTAAATGGGCAAGTGCTGTTTTTTTTTCATATCGGGCTAATATGCAAACGGTGTTCAGTTGAGTGCGATATTGGAAAATACAGCATTCGTCCATTGTAAAAAGTATGAGTCCTTAGGCGAACGCCTTATTCATTGGACGAGTGCTGTATTATCCATTATGATATATCATATCGAGTGCTGTATTTTCCAATATCGCACTCAAATGATCACCGTTCGCATATCATATCAAGTGTTAGCAATCCAGCTCTCTCGGTTTACCTTTCTGTCCATCTGGACCTGGGAATCCTGACAATCCCTGCTCTCCCTTGTCTCCGCTAGGTCCTGTTTCTCCCGCCTCTCCCTTATTTCCTGAAACACAAAACAGCCATTACGCCAATAAGGCAATAATTTATCAGCTGAATTTATTGTGATGTCGCGATATCGCCTCTGAGAACGGCATGCGGATTTTAGCATACGTTTTTATTCAAATTGTTCAAATTTGTCATTCGCTTGAACCCTTTAACCGCCAAATTATTCAATTTCAATTTTCACCCACTTGAAATTGTGTCTCGCTGACGCGATCCTCAACTTCAAATGAGTGAAAATTATTCAGATTTGACAAAATGGAGGTCAACTCCTCTCAAATCTTGCTGTTTGATGCTACATTATCTTTAACATATTTAAAATATGGTACTTAATGTGCTAATAAAAAATGAAAATCCGAATATATGCGGCACCGGCGGTTAAAGGGTTAAGTCTAAATCTACTGTAAGACGAGAATTGCGTTAGCAGTTCGCGGCTTTTAGTGGATTAAGATTTCAGGGGTAGCTTCAGGCTTGAAAGGGTTAACTTAGCATCGATCAAATATATTAATTTGGTTTGAAACTGATTGTTGTGGACGTAGCATGACAAGGGTTAATCACCACATATTATGCATACGTCTTCTGTATCTGGCGGCCAAGTCAAGTCACATTGACTTTTGACTTGTAAACAGGTGGAAATAAATATATATTATATTATATTTTATTCTATTCCAACCGTTATTAAATTCTTGTATATGTCGGTCATTACTGAAGCGTGAATAACGTTATATTACGTTCAATTTTTCAGCGAAATCAAATGTAATTTTCCACAATCGACAAGACTCTCCTCGAAATAAAAAAGCATATTATGGTGATTAAGATGGTGGATTGCTTTTTCTCTCGGTTAGGATTAATGGCGTAGTAAAACAAAAGTAGTTCGCGGACTGATGAGTAAATCGCGTGACTGTTGTGTAGTCTATATCTCAGAAAACACGAGACATTGATCCAATGCTGGATTAATGCTGGTCCACCGTCTGCGACGCTGGCCCAACATTGTTCCAGCATTGGGTCAATGTGCCATGTTTGCTGTTTAGTCCCAGAGTGAGCGATCCGGGGGACTTCATACAATTATCATTGTTTTATACAATCATGTTATGACGTGTCTGAATCGGACATGAGGCGGCGGCCCAGGCAAAACATATGGATAGAAAAACATTATATATCGATTTTATATATTATATGCTGTCGGCCAATATGAGATTTGAACTCCATCTGTTTTTTTTTCGTGTCATTTCTCCCTCACGATTCTCTTGAGCTTGGAGTTTATAGGCCTACAGTACTTCATTCTGAAGAGTAATATATAATATCAGGGCTGTTCTCCTACATTCTAAATAAAAGGTGACTGTCAAAACGCAGCGATTGTTTTCATAGGTATATATCATGTGCATGTGGATAATCTGCTATTAAACCAAAGGGACTTTTTCGTGTCAGGGACTTGAATATCTAATATCCTTACATCGACCTTCGGATATGAAAGGGTGTATCTGTTACTTTTTAAAGTGGCACATACACCCTTTCATATCCGAAGGGCGTTATGTTATGAATCTGCTATAAAGCTTTTAAATCGAAGGGACGTTTTGCGTGTCAGGTACTTTATTTTTAAATATCTTTACATCGTCCTTTGGATATGAAAGGGTGTATCTTCCACTTTGCAAAGTGGCAGATACACCCTTTCATATTCAAGAGGACGGTATGTACATCTTAATGACAATGAGCAGGAGATTCCGGGAGTGAGACCTGAAAGGTGTTTTACACATGCATGTAAGGCGATCGTGTAATCTCGCTAACCCCATGAATGGTTTATATCCCTACATGTCCGGGGACTGTTTCCTCTTATTGAACCTCGGGGATGTTTTTATACTGAGGGGTCAATCCCTGTTATCCCTACATGTACAGCGAATTACCCTAAACACGGCATTTAGCTGTGTTCGTACTACAGTCATTGTGGACCTACATATACAATTTTAATAGTGTCTTTTTTGCTACTATTTATAATAATACGTACCTATTTTATCTCTGGTGTTGATGCAGAAAATGTTTATTTTTCATAGTATACATATTAATATCACCATTTGCATTTTAATTTGAATTCAAGTGTATTAAAACCTGATAAATAAATGACTTGTGCCACTGTATACACACACCAAATCATAATTTTGCTGACTTGTTTGTGACTTTTTTCATTCATTTAAAACTGAAATTGTTGACATAATATTCAGCTTCAAATGAGGAAATATGTTTCTAGACAGTCAGTCAAAAATTACGAACCTGCGCCGCAGTGAATGCATATTGGACGCATATGTATAATCCATATCATCCACAACCCTAAAGCCGCTAAAATATTTTGCATAAACCATTGAGATCAAAAGTTTTTTGTTCAATTTGAAATCATCATAAATGTCTTGGCTGGATCTTTCCGCTTCATTTGAATACCTATGTTACGGGTCTACGGCGATTATAAATATTTCAATTCTTTCATTGCGGGAGCCGTCTTTAGTCGTCAGAATCTGACGTCTTTAGACGTCAGATTCTGACGACTAAATCCTATCCACGCGCTGAAAGTGTTAATTGATTGTTCTTTGGCCCGAGACACACCTCTGGTGCATGTTTCATGCCAATCCTTTCCATACTTTGTAGCCTAAGTAATGAAATGAAATGAATCGGGTTTTAGGCCACCTTTGTGCACATATAGGCTAAACTGGGCCAGGAGAACCTCCTGAGGATGGTGAGATGATTGAGATGACACTGTCCTCCAGACACAGAATTCGAAATTCGAACCCTGGCGGTCTGAGGCCGAGCACGCTACCTCTCGGTCACGGAGGCTCCCCACAATACTGACATCACACGTGGATGGGGAAGAAACATTTTTTGTTTCTTACAAACCGCCGAGACCGGGAACCGAACCCCGGACTCTGGCGTGAAAGGCAGCGGTGCTAACCACTACCCTAGGGCCCCCGCCCAGTATGTAGCCTAAGTAATCCCGCTGGCAGACCGATGGGCAGACAGACAAACCAACACAACCAAAACATAACCTCCTTTTGCGGTGGCGAAAAATACATCTTCCAAATTGAAATATTGCATTAGCTGAGCATTTTCCACATTGTAGTTACCAATTTTAATGGCATTTCAATTGAGACCGTGTATAAATGAACCTAGCAAGGGTTAGCACTTGCTATCGCTATTATGAAATTAGGTGATATAGGTAAACAGGTAAAGGTATCTGCCACTTAAACGAAATGACAGACATGCGGACCTTCATTAACCCCTGTGCTGCTAGGACCGCATATATACGATTTCAATACATTTTCTAAAATAATAAAATTACACTAACATTGATAAATGTTTGTGGTTAATGTTCAGTTGATCAAAAAATTCAACTTAAATATAAACAATTTTCGTTTTTGTCATTCGATGCTTAAAAGTGCGTCAGCAATTCCAGCATTAAATGAATGAAAAATAGAAAAAAACAACTCAGCAGCGTATGGGTTAAGAAAGGTGACTATAATAGTATCAATGTTGCAAGCACAAACATACACCTTTTTAGGCATTCTCAAATTAATTTCAAGTTGAAACAAATTGATCTATTTTGATAAAATGAAAGCTCAATCGCCCTTATTTCAATACATTACACCATTTTCGTTTGCATTATTTCATTCAAAATATGATATATGATACAACATTATTCACAGTGTTAACCAGGGCCAGTCTAATCGAAAATAATTCACAGTGAGATCAATTCACAACGAAATCAATTCACAACGAAATCAATTCACAATGAAATCAATTCACAGTGAAATCAATTCACAATAAAATCAAATCGCAGTGAAATCAATTCACAATAAAATCAATTCACAGTGAAATCAATTCACAGTGAAATCAATTCACAGTGAAATCAATTCACAATGAATTCAATTCAAAGTGAAATCAATTCACAGTGAAATCAATTCAAAGTGAAATCAATTCACAGTGAAATCAATTCACAGTGAAATCAATTCACAGTAAATTAAATTTACAGTGAAATCAATTCACAGTGAAATCTATTTAGTGAAATCAATTCACAGTGAAATCAATTCAAAGTAAAATCAATTCACTGTGAATTCAATTCACAGTGAAATCAATTCACAGTGAATTCAATCCACAGTGAAAAGTATAATATATATGCGGTGTCAAGCAAGTTTTAATCCGAATAACATACCATTGAAATTTTCATAATAGGCTGTGAGAGATGCGCTCTTATTTATTTTTTAGGTGTCTAGTTTCCATAAATAGTAATGCGTTTTCATCATTTGAAGCTGAAAATTGGGATAGCAAAAATGAGTAAAACAATCTCTGGCATACCATATTTCTACAGATATAAGGAGTGAATGCTGATCTAGCATGATCTTTTTCCTGTCAGTTATTATTGCTGTACTTATTCCGAAATGTCGTTCATTTACATTCTCAAGTAAATAAAAAAAAATGCATAGGTGTGTAAACACACAAATGTATTTACACGTTTTTGTAAAATAAATGTTTACAGTATACTTTCTCCCACTGTTTAAAGTGCATAATGGGTTAAACACCAATTGACCATCTCTACCATGGCGTGTGTTTTACTGTTATAGCCTCTATACAACGTTTAGCAACTATAGCAGGCGACCCAATATCCACCAGGACAAATAGCTGATGTCACTGGCTTCAAATTGACGCTATAATTCAAATATTGTCGCTGGAGAGAAAACAAAAATCTCCCCTTTCCCTGGAACCTTCTCTGTGGGTTATGACAAAACTATGGTGGCAGATTCACTTTATCCACAGAAGTATTATCTATCACATTTATCGTTTCTCGGCGTCTGTGCATGATGGTGCACCACTGATGAAAATATCAATACCGGCACAATTATTTAATAAATCAACAACAGGGAGATTCATTCGTAAACATTCACACTTGTTGTGTGAAAAACACAAAAATGCACATTTCTAACATAATGTGTGCAGTGCATATGATACTGTTGCTGTATATAATATTTCTATCATCCTTCTGTGTATAATGTGCTTTGTATCGCACAGGTTCGATTTGATATGCAAACGGCATTCATTTGAGTGCGATATAGGAAACTATAGCACTCGTGCAATGAATAAGGGGCACTGTGAGCATTTAGGCGAGCACTGCATTTATTGGACATGTAGGCATACTTTCTTTTTCTATGTGGCCCGAAAAACATCGTTCATATTTTCTCACACGACCATATCACTCATTACATAATATAACTTCTATACATTGTAGTTCAAAAGATAGCGAGAGTGCGATATGGGCTGGTAAAAATATCCTTTTCATAGCGAAATATATTGCACTAAGACAGTAATAAGACGGATGACAACTCGCTGCTGCGGTGTGCAGCGATAAACATTTCAGTAAAGAGGAGCGTTCCGTGTACATTAATGCACACTGACATACTAAATGCAGTAACTGCTTACGTGAAGATTCTTTTGGTTTTGTAGAATAATATATAAACTGTCTGACGGTGGATGATTGTCCAAAATGAAAACTAGTTTTTTGCATATTACCCAAACGATTTTTTACTTAATTCTCAAAAGATTATCAAGCAATTTTAAATCGGTATTATCTAGTCATTTGACAACATCCTAGGAAATTTAGCGAAATTCCAGTGAGTATTTCAAAAGTTAGACCTTATGACATGTAACCCAATCTAAAAATAAACCGAATGAAGTTGATGGGTTTATAGAGAAGCGTCATAAATAAAAAAATATTTCGAACTATACAATCTTTTTTTTCGATTTTTTCAGGACAGATGTCAAGTGACTAGACAATAGTGCTTGTAAATTTTCACGAAAATCACTTGAGAATTGTCTGAGTAACCAACGAAAAACTAGCTTTCATTTTGGAGAGACTCAGACTCGGAACAATTTATTCGTCACTCGACAAAAAAAACCCATACATGTGTGACATATATAACTAAATACGGTGGAAATACATTATAATATCTGCAGTGGGGATCAGGAGACCTGCATTAAGATCAATGTTGATCGTTATCATGCAGGCCACCAGTAAGGGGGTTGGAAAACAAGGATCATCACCCAATATATGAGAGGACGCATCCGCTCCCCACGGAGAGCAGATGCCTCCGACCACATATTGACGGAGTAATTAACGAAAAATTAACTATTATTTTGTACAATCCTTCACCGTTGGACAGATAGACTATATATAGGTGATGTATATTTCAGCCTAGAAGTCAGTGGCCCATCCAGATAAAAATCTGAAGAGTCAGATTGTTTTAACTTCTTTGATTTCCATTTAGAAAGTCAAGATGTTCCTAACTTTCTTTAGCGGAAGTGAGTAAAGGGGGGGGGGGTTAAAACAATCTCAAGCACTACAATAAACAAATTCACCCACTTGAAGTTGTGTCTCGCTACAGCGACCCACAACTTTAAGTGGATGAAATTTGAGATCAACAATTTGCAAAACTTGATGTCTAAGCACACATTTCGTTCCCAAATAACTGTTATTTAACGGGCTGATAAAACGGATTAAAAACAACTATGGACGTGGTTTATAGCACTTTAACCCTTTAACCGCCGGTGCCGCATATATTCGGGTTTTTATTTTTTATCAGCACATTAATTACCACAATTAAATATGTTAAAGATAAAATGAGACATCAACCATCAAGATTAGAAAAGAGTTGACCTCCCTTTTGTCAAATCTGAATAATTTACACTCACTGGAAGTTGTGGATCGCGTCAGCGGGGCACAACTTCAAGTGGGTGAAAATTCAAATTGAATAATTTGGCGGTTAAAGGATTAAGCGCTACTGCTTGACGTGGGATGCGAACCCATACCCCAGGATTGGTGATCAGTGCTCCTTGGTTTGTTACAGCATACCTCTAGATGGTGATGTCTTACCTTGGTTATTTACTGGTGGTGTTGATGAAGTGATCAGCATCTGATACAGCGTAGATGTGCTGTATCTATCTGCTATACCTCCAATACCTTCATCAGTGTCCTCAGTTTGATGTAACAATCCTTCACTATCTCTGTAAACACCAGGCCTTTTCCCAGCTGTGTCATTTAAATCCGTGTTCATCATAGTTTCATTATCCTCTTTTTCACGCAAACTAATCAATGTCATGGTCTGTACGTTCTCAGTGTCATTAAAACCTACCATTTTATCTATCACCTCATTTCTCTTCCTCGCCTCATTTATATCCATTTTATTTTCCAGCTTCTTCGTAAGAGGCCTATTATCATTGTCTTTATTTATACTTTCTTTATATTTTTTTTTTACCAGTACATTGTTTCCTTCTCCTGTCACTCTACCACCTTTCTGATTTTCTAACCCAGCCCTTTGTGAATCAACAATGTTTCCCTCAAGCCTTTCCTCTATGTCTGATATACTAACACTGTCAGTGGGTTTGAATCTAGATAACAGAGTAGACATTGTACTTTTATAATCGTTCACCACCTTATCAGACAGGTCCGTAGTTTGAGTAACTGGCAGCCCCCTCTTTGTTGTGATTTCTTGAGTAGAATCTTTAATGCCATCATTTGTCAACATGTGATAATCCGGTACATATTCATCCCCAGCGTTAACATTACCTGTCATACTCATTGTAAACGTGCGAGAAGAGCTGTCATTGGATCTCGCTGTGTTGTTGACCTCACCTGACCTGATTTGACCTCGGGTCAGATTAGAGGTCATACTTTCCAGATCAGTGTCTGTTACACTAGCTGATGTGACATTATAAGTCTCACTGGTTAAACTCATCATAGGATTCAAGGTGACGTCACCGTCACGTGGTGTGACGTCATTGTTGTCAGATGTAGATCCCTTATCTGTTATTGGTCTGGTAGTATCACGTGGCATGTCAGTATCTTCCAGTGTGTACCCTGACGTTTTACCTTCTGTTCGCACCCGGGTTTTGGCAGCAGCATCTGACGCTTCATCACAAAGTATAATATTAGATACCAGGCAGATACAGCCGATCAGTAACACTGATGACGCCATTACGTCAGCTCAGGATGATAATCTGATGACGAGACGTGGTGTTCAAACATAAATATGGTGGTTATAGACCAAACAGGGTGCCCTGGCTCTCTCAAGTGAGCCCTCTGGTGCTTCAAAGGTCAAGCACGGTACCTCTCAGTTGCGAAGACACCTGTATGACTAGTTGATGTGGTGAGTTAGTAACTTACATGTATGTTACCTTAGAAATGCCCGCTTCCTAGCGTGAGTCTGCCTGTGTTATGCGCGAGTACATCTGGTGCGAAACAGCATCATAGTTGCTGGTGGCAGAGTCCACGCACGATACCACGTGTCCGCTCGGACATCCTGACTGTGTGCCGTCAGTCTCACTGTGTTATGTGAACTGGTGAAAGGACATCCAGCACAGTACAAGCATAGTGGTTGTTACAGTACATCCAGTATTATAATAGTACAAGCAAGCAAGCAAGCGAGTGATAAAGATGCTAAATAATTTAATATGTATTGGCTAAATCCATTACTGACACCTCTTTGGTTCAAACACTCCCTCTTTTTGCCGTGCGTCTATATCATGCTGGAGGATATCCAGTACAGAGTAGTGCCATAGTCTCTGGCTGGTAAAGGACACGAACGTTACCTTCTCTCTGCTCAGCCCCCTGGCTGTCTGACGGGAGTATGTCTGTGTTTTAGAGACCATGCACAATACCTCTCAGCTGATCATGCAGACATGTCCACGTCCTGGCGTGAATCTCAATCTCCTGTGTCATCAGGTTATGTGTGAGATATCTGGCACACAGTTATATCATATTCGTTGCTGATCAGAGACAACGCTGATCAGAGACAACGCTGATCAGAGACAACGCTTACTTCTTCGCTTCAGAGGCCAGACACGTTACCTCATCCTCGCTCAGAGAACCCCGCTTTCTGTTGTGATCCATCCAGCGCACAGTAGTGTTATAGCCCCTAGCTGTGTCTGGGGACACTGGTGGTATCCCAGCAAACACGAAATGTTGACCCGATGCTGTTTCAATGCTGGGTCAGTGTATTCAACACTGGCCCAAATAAATACACCATTGTTTGCCGGGATCACAGCAAACACGAAACGTAAAACCTATGTTGTTTCAATGTTGGTCCACCGTCTCCGACGGTGGCCAAACATTAAACCAGCAGTGCTTCTATGTCTCGTGTTTTTTCTGGAATCCCAGAGACAATAAACCAATGTCGTATTAACGTTGGCCCATCGTCTACGACGCTGGCCCAACATTAAAGCAGTATTGGTTCACGTCTCGTGTTTTCTGGAATCCCAGAGAAACCTTAACAACGCTGGCCCAACATTAAACCAGCATTGGTTCACCTCGTGTTTGCTGAGATGGTCTCTGCCGGGATCCCAAAAAACACGACACGTTGATACAATGATGTTTTAATGTTGGCGCAACGTCTGCGACGCTGGCCCAACATCAAAACATTATCGTATCAACGTGTCGTGTTTGCCTGGATCAGACGAGTTCTAGATTAAATCCACACACTATAACGTCCATCAGTAGATGACGAGCCTCACTGAGCGCTGTACAGGCTGTGGTAAGAGGTTATTATGACGTTACCAGCCAGCTGACAGGGTGCCTACAATTACCGGCAATCTGGATAAGTTGTTAAATCAAGGAGATTTCACGACTTGTGTTCAATTAAACCTGGCCCTTCTCCCTCTCTAATTCTCTCTCTTTATCTCTTCCTGCTGCGTCTTTGCCTCAAGTCGGGATCACAATGCCTGCAATACGTGCCTACAGCGCCACCAAGTGATTTGCTGACATTCTAGGCGCTGTAGGCGTCAGTTAACCCTTATGCTGCTGGGACTGTATAGTATATTACACTGCACGCCAGCATGGGCACTGCCGTGAGTCAAGCACTGCATGGGAGTGTAATAGTATATATATACAGCATCAAGCAAGACAGGGCTAAACAAAACGAGATATCCATGGAATTGATCAAATACTTTGTGATAGATGTTCAGTTCAAATAATTCAATTTGCGATATGTGTATTTTTATTGCGATACATTTTATAAATAAGACATGTGTTTTGTCAGAATGTGTTTTGAAGCTGGAAATTGCGATAGCAATTCCAGCTTCAAATGAATGTGAAATAGAAACAGACAATCGTTTATGAGAATATAGCAACGTTAAGCATTGACGTGTAGTTGTTTAAATGCTGGGTCAACTTCGTAAACGGTGGACAAACATCAGGGTTTCATCCCACTAAAATAACTATTATCCTCATTTTTCTCATTTCCATTAGAAAAGTATCTCAACTTTCTAATGAAAATGAGAGAAAGTTAAAGCAACTGTACAAACAAAACAAGTCAGCAATATACAGCACTTTACACCACATATTCCCACGTCTTGGACGGGGAGATCAAAGCAATCGCCGCTAATTGGTGTCTGATTGGTGTCTTATAGTCAGGACATAGGGTGATACACCTGCAACACTGATTGTCTGCCCAACGCTGGGCCGACGGCATCAACATGTGGCCCAGTGCTGTAGGAACATTCAATCGTCCTTCAGCAAGTGTTTAGGTATACAAAAAGTGTGTTTGGGTTTTAAGCGGTTTCATAGAAATGTTGATAAAAAATATTTTTTTAAATCTAAAAACTCTGAAAAAAATAAAATCATGATCTGGGGGTTACACTACTTCATTACAAAACTAAAAACGAACATTGATGTCATCCCAAGGAGCTGCTTTAAATACTATTAATGTAAGTCAGACAGACAGACAAAAATTTTATTGACAATAAAAAGTCACAACTGGACTTGCATGTACATCCCAAGAGGGACATAGCATAGGCTATATTGGTATAAATAAATCAGGTCATTTTAAATCACCTTATTGAGGTGACGACTGCAACCTCTATCCCCACCTCAATGTCAATAAAAAGGAGAGACAATAAGTGGGTGTAAGACTTGTTAACCATTAACCCTTTCAAGCCTGAATTTACCATTGTCATCTTTATACACTACAAGCCGCGAATTGATTAAACATCAATTTATTGCCCCAAAAATGTATGACAAATATTGAAAACGTTGTTCACACATATGCACGAATTCTAATACAGCAATTTGTTTTAATGTTATTTGCTAGATTCCGTATTAGTGTATAGGGGAACACCAAAATCATATAAGAGGAATTTTTGTCGTATTCATATTCGCATTTGTGGATATGTGAACGTAGCCATAGTCGTGATTAGCCGTGAGAGGGACAAGCTCTCATCTAGCTGTACCCATCTAACCCAGAACAACGCAAGTAGAAACACAGAGAGACAAGAACAGTCAGTTTAACGAGGTCGTAAAGCGTGTTTTCCTAAATTGAACAAGCCTGTAATTATAGTGTGAGCTACGTGTTCTACGTAACGACAAGATTGTCCTCGGATCTGCCGGAAATGTCCCATGCACTTTAAAATGATGTATCGGTGTTGTGAGAATTAAGGCACTAAAGTTTCAAATTCCATCTATAATCACATCTCAAGTTAACAGTAGCGTATCTGATACAGTTGGTGGATACGTTCATGTTATCATGATGGGGGGGGGGGAGGGATAAGCGGATTTGAAAAAAAATCTGCTGAACATACCCTTGGACAACACCCCCTCCCCCGGATACACGTATCTCGATGAGCCCCCGGTCTGTGAGATGCCGTACCCTACTCATTTTTCAATCAGATCAATACAGATCAATCAGCCAGACTCCGTAGCAGAGTGACAATTGGAAGGCTGGGTCCAGCATTATATCAACGTGTCGTGTTGACAGGAATCAGCAATCCCTGATAGCAGTGCGACTCTTATAAGGCTTAGAAGGCCATTCAAATAGTGAGTAAAACAAGAACAATCAGATAAAAAAACAGATTATGAACGTGAAAAGAGCTTTGGCAACACATGCATGACAAGTCATCAGGCAGTGCCACGCAACACTTAAAAAGCTCTCATTTGAACCTGGAAATCAGGTTGGCAATTCAATATTCAAAGGATGGGAACAATTCCGATCAACATGACCTATGGGTGAGTGGGTGAATATTGCGTCACGTTGCTTCCTGCACAATCGCGACAGAAGGAAGCCAGAAGCACTGCACACCCCAGGCATTTGAACTGTATATTCACCACCTCGATGAAAACATTCGAACACAATATATCTTTGACCCACAATCAATGGGTCATGTACAAGTAATGTACAGAAAAGTTGCAGGGGTATAAATATCCCAGTAAGAACAAGATGTTGAATCAATTTTGTCTTAATATTGGCCCACGTCTTCGACGCTGGCCCAACATCAAAACAACATTGTAGCACACGTTCGTGATGCGTGGATATAACTCTAACTCCTCCCTCGGGACCATGCTGTATTTTTAAAGTGGTGTATTATAGGATCCCATCAAAGATTACATGCTTCCTTCATCGTGTCGTGCTGGTATGCATTGAGACAGTGTGTAGTGTGAGAGGGAAGACTTCAAATTTTATTATTGTGAAAAACTAAGCCACTTGACCCTTAAGGCGCTGAAATAATCTCGTAAAAACCATGAAGACCAAAGGGTTTTTCAATTCAAAATCATCATAAATGTCTTAGATTCATTTGATTACCTATGTGATAGGTCTACGGTCATTAGAAATATTTTTAGTCGTCAGAATCTGACGTGTTTCTCAAAGCCAACAAAACATCCCTGTATTTATTGTCTAGACAGATTCCTCTGGAGACAACTTGGTCTGTATTTCCTCCCTATTTAACCCGGATCTAACCTGATAGGTCGAGACCAATCAGACGCTTAAGATCTGGGTCAGATCATTGGAGAATAACGACCGCGGCCAAGTCTCCAGTCTGCAATCTCCCATCATTCTGAGCCGTGTTGCTACGCGATGATTACGTGTTGGTATGCACTGAAGCTGTACAAACCTGAATCAACTCACCTAGTTTAATTAATTAAATAGGAAAATTCCTCACAGTGTTTAAAAACATTAAAACTGCCAGGCAGACATAAGATGTTTGCCTGATGTTGGTTTAATGGTGGGCCAGCGTCGCAGACGGTGTCCCAACATTAAACCAACATCAGGTGAATATCTGATGTTAGGTGGGACCAGACGGTTTAGGATTATCGATACAAAGTCACTCTAAAATGAATATTTTATAACTGTGTTGTATTAAACTAATGACAACCAGACAATAAAATTATTTATTTAATTAGAACGAACCATTCCTTCCAATGGCTGCGTGTCTGAAAAGGATGAATATAATTCAAACTCCAAGTAAAAAATACTTTAATCTACAAAAATACACATGTCTACAAAATAAATCAATAATGTGAGATGACTTAATATGCTAATGCGTTGCCCTTTATCTAGTTTTAAGGCAGTAGCGTTAATTTCATCATTTATTTCCATCACAATATTAACAAAAACATTCGACCGTTCATTCATTCATTCATTGATTCATTCATTCATTGATTCATTCATTCATTCATTCATTCATTCATTCATTCATTCATTCATTCATTCATTCATTCGATCATTTATTCATTCATTCATATATTTATTCATTCATTCATTCATTCATTCATTCATTCATTCATTCATTCATTCATTCATTCATTCATTCATTCATTCATTCATGCATTCATTCATTTATTCATTCATTCGTTCGTTCATTCATTTATTTATTTATTCTTTCACTCGTTCATTCATTCATTCATTCATTCATTTATTCTTTTATTCATTCATTCATTCCTTCACTCATTCATTCATTCACTCCTCATTTATTCATTCATTCATTCATTCATTCATTCATTCATTCATTCATTCATTCATTCATTCATTCATTCATTCATTCATTCGTTCATTCATTCATTCATTCATTCATTCATTCATTCATTCATTCATTCATTCAATCCAGGCTCGCACAACATCATAATGCTCAGATCTTGATAATGCAATACTTGTTTATTAACCCTTTGAGCGCTAAAGCAAGGCTATCATCGTTTATAGTCTGTTTTAATAAGATGTCAAACCACGATTATTGGGAAAGAAATATCAGCGTTTAAACATCAACATTTGCAAATGTTCGGTCTCAAATTAAACCAGAACCAGATAATCACCAGATCACAGGGGCTGGGAAGCTATAGCATCCGGACAATACACAACATTCATCCAGTAATGATTCATTGTTGTGCCAATGCCATGTATGTTTAATGCTGGTACAATGCTGGTACAGTGTCGGGTTAGAATCCAGTTTTTGACACTTCTTTACAAGTATCCTCCGTGTATTGTTTGTACTCATTATCTGAAGCCGAAATTGCTCTCTCTGCCATTAATTATTCAGAATCTTCCTTTTATTTCTTTGAAATTCACTTACATCAAGTCGTGCATCAACGATAATATAGCAGCCTACCACTTACTTGAGGCCATGCAATGATCCAGTATCGGTCAATGTGATGAGTTCAGCTGAATAACATCGCAGGACAATTATTTCGAGATGTTACAGATTATGCATTTTACACTGCACTGTGGCGGTGTTTTTTCGGCTTGGTTGTGAACCCGTAGCCTTAGAGTACAAGCCAGGAAACAACTCGGATATGTGTATATGTACAATGCAATAAATAACCCTCGAAGGCATCCTATATAAAGAGTAGGGCATAGTCCTGAATTCGTTGCCACTATATGCATAAGGTAACATAATGTAATCTGCATGGGGATATATGACAAAACAATCTATACAATTATAAATAGAACAAGTAAAACAACACATTACACGCGGGCAATATAGCATTTATCCACGTATAAACCTTGATCCTTAGCGGATGTTATTGAATTTGTTGTGTGGCAGATGTTGAAGTTGTTGATGACCGCTCGTGGTTACGACGGCAGATTATGAAAAAACAACCCGGAGTTTTACATGATCTAATATGGTGGGCTGTGATGCCTTTCTTTTGTGTGAATTTAACGAGGCGATTGTGGAAGGGAAGAAAGGGCGAAGCCAAGCGACAAATGTAACAACAAAAAGCAATAGAGATCTCAGAGGCATAGAGCGGGTCTCATGGAAAAATACATCATGGCATGTATTCTGCAGCGCAAAGGCAAACAGCTGTAACTGTCCAATTTACAAGCCTCTGCTTGCAATAGGACAAAGACAAAAGGCAGTAACTGCTTACTTCACAGGTAAGCAGTTAGTGTTGTTCGTCTTTGTTTGCGAAGTGCTGAAAGCCAACAGCAGTAACTACAGTTTGTCTCAAACAGCAGTAACTACAGTTTGGCTTTGTTTGCAATATGACAAAGGCAAAAAAGCAGTAACTGTTTACTTACAAGTTAGCAGTTTGCCTTTGCAGGCTTGCTGTATTGAATACCAAAATCTGCATGTTTGGGGGCGATGCTGAGTCCGCGTCAACGTTGGGTTATTGTCAGCTGTGCTGGCCCACCTTTGCCCCATGGGCTGACCTAGCTGTGCTGCTTCATTGGGCTTAGTGGACGCTTGACAATATTCACCGGAACAAACTCGCTTCAGAATGAAATTTGTATCTCATGATTTTATTGGCGGCATTACACACATCCAATGTGTTTTACTGTTACATGTATATCTATAGAACTTCGTGGCTCTTCCATACTTGATCAAGTCTTTTTCTTTGAAGATTTTGGTCTTAAGCTTCCACTACTGTTGTTAGTAGGGCGTTAACAACGCTTATAGGAAACACTTTCATCCTCATGTATCAATGGCACTAGTTTTTTGGCAACAACACCGGACATTTCATGAAATTTGAGTGAGTAGGTCTATTTCAAAAGCTAGACCATTTGACATATAATGCAATTTTGACATTAAAACTAAATGAAATTAATCACAGGGGGATCATAATTAACAATTTAACACATTACATGTCAAACGGTCTACATTTCAAAGTAAACATGTTTTTAATGAAATGTTTAGAGCAGTTGCCAAATGTCTATTTAGGGGTAAAAAGGTTAATAGGGTAAACAAGTTAAGTGGTTCAAGTGAACCCCTGATATCATGTGCAGTGATCTTACTTAGTCAATGGGTGTTAGATGTCTGATTCTGATTAAACCCATCAAGTTCCCGTCTGAGGGAATATTGATCTCAGGGCAAGTCTTGTGCGGGCAATAATGATATGCATTCCGTCCTCTTGAATATAACAAGAGTAACAATCATACTGATATCTTATATATCACATTTTGGACTAGAAATTGATTCAAAAACGTGAAAATTTAGAACGCAAAATACACAATTCAAATACCTTTCCATATAAATTTAGAATGATTGCCAATTTCTGAACGTTTTATAGAAAAGGCCTCCATCATTGTGTATTGCAAAGCATTGTTTCATTCATGACGTTTAGGAAAATGAAACAGGAGAATAGATGAGTCCCATGAGAGCCGAGGAAGAGGAGAATAAAATAAAGGAGAGGTAAGGTCGCGTGTGTCACATCACTGTGGCTGAATATAGGACTCTAACTCTAACCTTCATTGTAATGATGAGTACCCTAATATCAGGGCTGTTCTCCTACATTCTAAGTAGAAGGTGACTGTCAAAACGCAGCAATTGTTTTCATAGGTATATATCATGCACATGTGAAGAATCGGCTATTAAACTAAAGGGACGTTTTCGTGTCAGGGACTTGAGTTTCTAATATCCTTAGATCAACCTTCGGATATGAAAAGGTGTATCTTCCACTTTTTAAAGTGGCAGATACACCCTTTCATATCCGAAGGGACGTTGTGGAAAGAATCTGCTAAAGCTTTTAAATCGAAGGAACGTTTTGCGTGTCAGGTACTTTATTTTCTAATATCTTTACATCGTCCCTTGGATATGAAAGGGTGTGTCTTCCACTATGCAAAGTGGCAGATATACCCTTTCATATCCGAAGGACGTTATGTAAAGAATCTGCTATAAAGCTTTTAAATCGAAGGAACGTTTTGCGTGTCAGGTACTTTATTTTCAAATATCTTTACATCGTCCTTTGGATATGAAAGGGTGTATCTTCCACTTTGCCAAGTGGCAGATACACCCTTTCATATTCAAGAGGACGGTATGTAAATCTTAATGACAATGAGCAGGAGATTCTGGGGAGTGAGACCTGAATGGTGTTTTACACATGCATGTAAGGCCAACGTTTAGTCTCGCTAACCCCATGAATGGTTTATATCCCTACATGTCCGGGGACTGTTTCCTCTTATTGAACCTCGGGGATGTTTTTATACTGAGGGGTCAATCCCTGTTATCCCTACATGTACAGCGAATTACCCTAAACACGGCATTTAGCTGTGTTCGTACTACAGCCATTGTGGACCTACATATACAATTAGAAGAGTGTCTTTTTTGCTACTATTTATAATAATACGTACCTATTTTATCTCTGGTGTTGATGCAGAAAATGTTTATTTTACATAGTATACATATTAATATCACCATTTGCATTTTAATTTGAATTAAAGTGTATTAAAACCTGATAAATAAATGACTTGTGCCACTGTATACACACACCAAATCATAATTTTGCTGACTTGTTTGTGACTTTTTTTCATTCATTTAAAGCTAAAATTGTTGACATAATATTCAGCTTCAAATGAGGAAATATGTTTCTAGACAGTCAGTCAAAAATTACGAACCTGCGCCGCAGTGAATGCATATTGGACGCATATGTATAATCCATATCATCCACAACCCTAAAGCCGCTAAAATATTTTGCATAAACCATTGAGATCAAAAGTTTTTTGTTCAATTTGAAATCATCATAAATGTCTTAGCTGGATCTTTCCGCTTCATTTGAATACCTATGTTACGGGTCTACGGCAATTATAAATATTTCAATTCTTTCATTGCGGGAGCCGTCTTTAGTCGTCAGAATCTGACGTCTTTAGAAGAAAAATAGAAAAAAAACAACTCAGCAGCGTATGGGTTAAGAAAGGTGACTATAATAGTATCTATTTTGATAAAATGAAAGCTCAATCGCCCTTATTTTATTACATTACACCATTTTCTTTTGCATTATTTCATACAAAATATAATATATGGTGCATATATGATACAACATTATTCACAGTGTTAACCAGGGCCAGTCTAATCGAAATTAATTCACAGTGAGATCAATTCACAACGAAATCAATTCACAACGAAATCAATTCATAATGAAATCAATTCACAGTGAAATTATTTCACAATAAAATCAATTCACAGTGAAATCAATTCACAATAAAATCAATTCACAGTGAAATCAATTCACAGTGAAATCAATTCACAGTGAAATCAATTCACAATGAATTCAATTCAAAGTGAAATCAATTCACAGTGAAATCAATTCAAAGTGAAATCAATTCACAGTAAAATCAATTCACAGTGAAATAAATTCACAGTAAATTAAATTCACAGTGAAATCAATTCACAGTGAAATCTATTTGGTGAAATCAATTCACAGTGAAATCAATTCACAGTAAATTCAATTCACTGTGAATTCAATTCACAGTGAAATCAATTCACAGTGAATTCAATCCACAGTGAAAAGTATAATATATATGCGGTGTCAAGCAAGTTTTAATCCGAATAACATACCATTGAAATGTTTAAGATAGGCTGTGAGAGATGCGCTCTTATTTATTTTTTAGGTGTCTAGTTTCCATAAATAGTAATGCGTTTCCATCATTTGAAGCTGAAAATTGGGATAGCAAAAATGAGTAAAACAATCTATGGCATACCATATTTCTACAGATATAAGGAGTGAACCATGATCTAGCATGATGTTTTTCCTGTCAGTAATTATTGCTGTACTTATTCGAAAATGTCGTTCATTTACATTCTCAAGTAAATAAAAAAAATTGCATAGGTGTGTAAACACACAAATGTATTTACACGTTTGTGTAAATTAAATGTTTACAGTATACTTTCTCCCACTGTTTAAAGTGCATAATGGGTTAAACACCAATTGACCATCTCTACCATGGCGTGTGTTTTACTGTTATAGCCTCTATACAACGTTTAGCGATTATAGCGGGCGACCCATTATCCACCAGGACAAATAGCTGATGTCACTGGCTTCAAATTGACGCCATAATTCAGATATTGTCGCTGGAGAGAAAACAAAGATCTCCCCTTTCCCTGGAACCTTCTCTGTGGGTTATGACAAAACTATGGTGGCAGATTCACTTTATCCACAGAAGTATTATCTATCACATTTATCGTTTCTCGGCGTCTGTGCATGATGGTGCACCACTAATGAAAATATCAATACCGGCACAATTATTTAATAAATCAACAACAGGGAGATTCATTCGTAAACATTCACACGTGTTGTGTGAAAAACACAAAAATGCACATTTCTAATAGTATGTGTGCAGTGCACATGATACTGTTGCTGTATATAATATTTCTATCATCCTTCTGTGTATAATGTGCTTTGTATCGCACAGGTTCGATTTGATATGCAAACGGCATTCATTTGAGTGCGATATAGGAAACTATAGCACTCATCCAATGAATAAGGGGCAATGTCAGGATTCGGGCGAGCACTACATTCATTGGACATGTAGGCCTACTTTATTTTTCTATGTGGCCCGAAAAATAACGTTCATATTTTCTCACACGACCATGTCACACATTACATAATATAACTTATATGCATTGTAGTTCAAAGGATAGCGAGAGTGCGATATGGGCTGGTAAAAATATCCGTCTCATAGCGAAATATATTGCACTAAGACACTAATAAGACGGATGACAACTCGCTGCTGCGGTGTGCAGCGATAAACATTTCAGTAAAGAGGAGCGGTCCGTGTACATTAATGCACACTGACATACTAAATGCAGTAACTGCTTAATTGAAAATTCTTTTGGTTTTGTGGAATAATATATAGACTGTCCGACGGTGGATGATTGTTCAAAATGAGAACTAGTTTTTTTGCATATTACTCAAACGATTTTTTACTCAATTCTCAGAAGATTTTCAAGCAATTTTGAAACCGTTATTATCTAGTCATTTGGCAACATCCTAGGAAATTTAGCGAAATTCCAGTGAGTATTTCAAAAATTAGACCTTATGACATGTAACCCAATCTAAGAATAAACCGAATGAAGTTAATGGGTTTATAGAGAAGCGTCATAAATAAAAAAATATTTTGAACTATACAATCTTTTTTTTCGATTTTTTCAGGACAGATGTCAAGTGACTAGACAATAGTGCTTGCAAATTTTCACGAAAATCACTTGAGAATTGTCTGAGTAATCAACGAAAAACTAGCTTTCATTTTGGAGAGACTCAGACTCGGAACAATTTATTCGTCACTCGACAAATAAAACCCATACATATGTAACATATATAACTAAATACGGTGGAAATACATTATAATATCTGTTGTGAGGATCAGGAGACCTGCATTAAGATCAATGTTGATCGCTATCATGCAGGCCACCAGTAAGGGGGTGGGAAAACAAGGATCATCACCCAATATATGAGAGGACGCATCGGGTCCCAATGGAGAGCCGATGGATCCGACCACATATTGACTGAGTAATCAACGAAAAACTAACCTTCATTTTGTACAATCCTTCACTGGGCCAATAACATAGGTGATATCAGAAATAGATAAAGAGAGAATCTATTTCTGGTGATATATATATCAGCCTGGACGTTAGTGGCCCATCCCTGTAAGAATCTGACGATTCAGATTGTTTTAACTTTCTTGATCTCCATTTAAAAAGGATAAGATTTCCTCAACTTTCTTTAATAGGAATGAGTGAGAGGAAGGTAAGACATTCTCAAGCTTACCCCGAAAGCACTACATTAAGAAAATCAAAAAAATCACCCACTTGAAGTTGTGTCTCGTTACCGCGACCCACACCTTTGAGTGGATGAACATTTGCAAAACTTGCTGTCTAAACACACATTTCGCTCCCAATAACAGCTATTTAACGGGCTGATAAAACGGATTAAAAACAACTATGGACATGGTTTATAGCACTTTGACCCTTTAACCGCCGGTGCCGCATATATTCGGGTTTTTATTTTTTATTAGCACATTAATTACCACAATTAAATATGTTAAAGATAAAATGAGACATCAACCAGCAAGATTAGAAAAGAGTTGACCCCACTTTTGTCAAATCTGAATAATTTACACTCACTGGAAGTTGTGGATCGCGTCAGCGAGACACAACTTCAAGTGGGTGAGAATTCAAATTGAATCATTTGGCGGTTAAAGGGTTAAGGGCTACTGTTTGACGTGGGATGCGAACCCATACCTCAGGATTGGTGATCAGTGCACCTTGGTTTGTTACAGCATATCACCCCAGATGGTGATGTCTTACCTTGGTTATTTACAGGTGGCGTTGATGAAGTGATCAGCATCTGATACAGCGTAGATGTGCTGTATCTATCTGCTATACCTCCAATTCCTTCATCAGTGTCCTCAGTTTGATGTAACAATCCTTCACTATCTCTGTAAACACCAGGCCTTTTCCCAGCTGTGTCATTTAAATCCGTGTTCATCGTAGTTTTATTATCCTCTTTTTCATGCAAACTAATCAATGTCATGGTCTGTACGTTCTCAGTGTCATTAACACCTACCATTTTATCTATCACCTCATTTCTCTTCCTCGCCTCATTTATATCCATTTTATTTTCCAGCTTCTTCGTAAGAGGCCTATTATCATTGTCTTTATTTATACTTTCTTTATATTTTCTTTTTACCAGTACATTGTTTCCTTCTCCTGTCACTCTACCACCTTTCTGATTTTCTAACCCAGCCCTTTGTGAATCAACAATGTTTCCCTCCAGCCTTTCCTCTATGTCTGATATACTAACACTGTCAGTGGGTTTTAATCTAGATAACAGAGTAGACATTGTATTTTTATAATCGTTCACCACCTTATCAGACAGGTCCGTAGTTTGAGTAACTGGCAGCCCCCTCTTTGTTGTGATTTCTTGAGTAGAATCTTTAATGCCATCATTGGTCAACATGTGATAATCCGGTACATATTCATCCCCAGCGTTAACATTACCTGTCATACTCATTGTAAACGTGCGAGAAGAGCTGTCATTGGATCTCGCTGTGTTGTTGACCTCACCTGACCTAATTTGACCTCGGGTCAGATTAGAGGTCATACTTTCCAGATCAGTGTCTGTTACACTAGCTGATGTGACATTATAAGTCTCACTGGTTAAACTCATCATAGGATTCATGGTTACGTCACCGTCACGTGGTGTGACGTCATTGTTGTCAGATGTAGATCCCTTATCTGTTATTGGTCTGTTAGTATCACGTGGCATGTCAGTATCTTCCAGTGTGTACCCTGACGTTTTACCTTCTGTTCGCACCCGGGGTTTAGCAGCAGCATCTGGCGCTTCATCACAAAGTATAATATTAGATACCAGGCAGATACAGCCGATCAGTAACACTGATGACGCCATTACGTCAGCTCAGAATGATAATCTGATGACGAGACGTGGTGTTCAAACATAGATATGGTGGTTATAGACCAAACAGGGTGCCCTGGCTCTCAGAAGTGAGCCCTCTGGTGCTTCAATGGTAAAGCACGGTACCTCTCAGTTGCGAAGACACCTGCATGACTAGTTGATGTGGTGAGTTAGTAGCTTATGTTACCTTAGAAATGCCCGTTTCCTGGCGTGTTATGCGCGAGTACATATGGTGCGTAACAGTATCATATTTGCTGGTGGCAGAGTCCACGCACGATACCATGTGTCCGCTCGGACATCCTGACTGTGTGCCGTCAGTCTCACTGTGTTATGTGAACAGGTGAAAGGACATTCAGCACAGTACAAACATAGTGGTTGGTACAGTACATCCAGTAGTATAATAGTACAAGCAAGCAAGCGAGTGATAAAGATGCTAAATAATTTAATATTTATTGACTAAATCCATTACTGACACCTCTTTGGTTCAAACACTCCCTCTTTTTGCCGTGCGTCTATATCATGCTGGAGGATATCCAGTACAGAGTAGTGCCATAGTCTCTGGCTGGTAAAGGACACGAACGTTACCTTCTCTCTGCTCAGCCCCCTGGCTGTCTGACGGGAGTATGTCTGTGTTTTAGAGACCATGCACAATACCTCTCAGCTGATCATGCAGACATGTCCACGTCCTGGCGTGAATCTCAATCTCCTGTGTCATCAGGTTATGTGTGAGATATCTGGCACACAGTTATATCATATTCGTTGCTGATCAGAGACAACGCTGATCAGAGACAACGCTGATCAGAGACAACGCTTACTTCTTCGCTTCAGAGGCCAGACACGTTACCTCATCCTCGCTCAGAGAACCCCGCTTTCTGTTGTGATCCGTCCAGCGCACAGTAGTGTTATAGCCTCTAGCTGTGTCTGGGGACACTGGTGGTATCCCAGCAAACACGAAATGTCGACCATTGTTGTTTCAATGCTGGGTCAGTGTATTCAACACTGGCCCAAATAAATACACCATTGTTTGCCGGGATCACAGCAAACACGAAACGTAAAACCTATGTTGTTTCAATGTTGGTCCGGAGACGGTGGACCAACATTAAACCAGCAGTGCTTCTATGTCTCGTGTTTTTTCTGGAATCCCAGAAACATTAAACCAATGTCGTTTTAACGTTGCCCCATCGTCGTTTTAACGTTGGCCCAACATTAAAGCAGTATTGGTTCACGTCTCGTGTTTTCTGGTATCCCAGAGAAACCTTAACAACGCTGGCCCAACATTAAACCAGCATTGGTTCACCTCGTGTTTGCTGGGATGGTCTCTGCCGGGATCCCAAAAAAACACGACACGTTGATACAATGATGTTTTAATGTTGGCGCAACGTCTGCGACGCTGGCCCAACATCAAAACAATATTGTATCAACGTGTCGTGTTTGCCTGGATCAGACGAGTTCTAGATTAAATCCACACACCATAACATCCATCAGGAGATGACGAGCCTCACTGAGCGCTATACAGGCTGTGGTAAGGCGTTATTATGACGTTACCAGCCAGCTGACAGGGTGCCTAGAGTTACCCGCAATCTGGATAAGTTGTTAAATCAAGGAGATTTCACGACTTGTGTTCAATTAAACCTGGCTCTTCCCCCTCTCTCATCCTCGCTCTATTTCTCTTCCTGCTGCGTCTTCGCCTCAAGTCGGGATAACAATGCCTGCAATACATGCCTACAGCGCCACCAAGTGATTTGCTGACATTCTAGCCGCTGTAGGCGTCAGTTAACCCTTGTGCTGCTGGGGCCGTTAGTATATTACACTGCACGCCAGCATGGGCACTGCCGTGAGTCAAGCACTGCATGGGAGTGTAATAGTATATATATATACAGCATCAAGCAAGACAGTGCTAAACAAAACGAGATATCCATGGAATTGATCAAATACTTTGTGATAGATGTTCAGTTCAAATAATTCAATTTGCGATATGTGTATTTTTATTGCGATACGTTTTATAAGTAAGACATGTGTTTTGTCAGAATGTGTTTTGAAGCTGAAAATTGCGATAGCAATTCCAGCTTCAAATGAACGTGAAATAGAAACAGACAATCGTTTATGAGAATATAGCAACGTTAAGCATTGAAGTGTAGTTGTTTAAATGCTGGGTCAACTTCGTAAACGGTGGACAAACATCAGGGTTTCATCCCACTAAAATAACGCTTATCCTCATTTTTCTCATTTCCATTAGAAAAGTATCCCAACTTTCTAATGAAAATGAGAGAAAGTTAAAGCAGCTCCTTGGGATGACATCAATTTTAAAAATTTAATTTATATGAAGCTATATAGCCTACTGATCTCAACTAAATATACAAAAAAGTCAAAAAACAATTTTAAAGCACAAAAAAAAGAGTGAAATAGTTATATTTTCAGGTCGTATATTGCCATGTAAACAAAACAAGTCAGCAATATACAACACTTTACACCACATATTCCCACGTCATGGACGGGGAGATCAAAGGAATCGCCGTTAATTGGTGTCTGATTGGTGTCTTATAGTCAGGACATGAGGTGATACACCTGCAACACTGATTGTCTGCCCAACGCTGGGCCGACGGCATCAACATGTGGCCCAGTGCTGTAGGAACTTTCAATCGTCCTTCAGCAAGTGTTTAGGTATACAAAAATGTGTTTGGGTTTTAAGCGGTTTCATAGAAATGTTGATAAAAAATATTTTTAAAAATCTAAAAACTCTGAAAAAAATAAAATCATGATCTGTGGGATACACTACTTCATTACAAAATAAAAACGAACATTGATGTCATCCAAAGGAGCTGCTTTAAATACTCTTAATGTAAGTCAGACAGACAGACAAAAAATTTATTGACAATAAAAAGTCACAACTGGACTTACATGTACATCCCAAGAGGGACTTAGCATAGGCTATATTGGTATAAATAAATCAGGTCATTTTAAATCACCCTATTGAGGTGACGACTGCAACCACTATCCCCACCTCAATGTCAATGAAAAGGAGAGACAATAAGTGGGTGTAAGACTTGTTAACCATTAACCCTTTCAAGCCTGCATTTACCATTGTCATCTTCATACACTACAAGCCGCGAATTGCTGTTGCAATTCTCGACTTGTAGTAGATGAAGATAATTTGATGTGGTTTAATATTAAAAAAAATTGTCATGCATTGGTAAACCAGTTTCATGGAAATTTTCATTCTAAAACACCTAGTTGCAGGAAAATTAATTATGTTTTGAGGGATGTAAAATGATGATTTAATGCATCGTGGGGGTTTAAAGGGTGAAAGCCATAATTTATAGATTTGCAATTTTGACCCACCTGAAGTTCTGTCTCGCTCACGGACCAACAAGTGGGGGGAAGATATTCATATTTGCCTGATTTGAGACTAAAAATGTACTCCTACTGATTAAACATTAATTTATTTCCCAAAAAATGTATAACAAATATTGAAAACGTTGTTCACACATATGCACGAATTCTAATACAGCAATTTGTTTTAATGCTATTTGCTAGATTCCGTATTAGTGTATAGGGGAACACTAAAATCATATAAGAGGAATTTTTGTCCTATTCATATTCGCATTTGTGGATATGTGAACGGAGCCATAGTCGTGATTAGCCGTGAGAGGGTCAAGCTTTCATCTAGCTGTACCCATCTAACCCAGAACAACGCAAGTAGAAACACAGAGAGACAAGAACAGTCAGTTTAACGAGGTCGTAAAGCGTGTTTTCCTAAATTGAACAAGCCTGTAATTATAGTGTGAGCTACGTGCTCCACGTAACGACAAGATTGTCCTCGGATCTGCCGGAAATGTCCCATGCACTTTAAAATGATGTATCGGTGTTGTGAGAATTAAGGCACTAAAGTTTAAAATTCCATCTATAATCACATCTCAAGTTAACAGTAACGGATCTGATACAGCTGGTGGATACGTTCATTTCATCCTGATGGGGGGAGGGGGAGGGGGAGGGATAAGCGGATTTGAAAAAAACCCTGCTGAACATACCCTTGGACAACACCCCCTCCCCCGGATACACGTATCTCGATGAGCCCCCGGTCTGTGAGATGCCGTACCCTACTCATCTTTCAATCAGATCAATACAGATCAATCAGCCAGACTCCGTAGCAGAGTGCCCATTACAAGGCTGGGTCCAGCATTATATCAACGTGTCGTGTTGACAGGAATCAGCAATCCCTGATAGCAGTGCGACTCTTATAAGGCTTAGAATGCCATTCAAATAGTGAGTAGAACAAGAACAATCACATAAAAAAAAAACAGATTATGAAAGTGAGAAGAGCTTTGGCAACACATGCATGACAAGTCATCAGGCAGTGCCACGCAACACTTAAAAAACTCTCATTTGAACCTGGAGATCAGGTTGTCAATTCAATCTTCAAACGATCAACATGACCGATGGGTGAGTGGGTGAATATTGCGTCACGTTGCTTCCTGCACAATCACAACGAAAGGAAGCCAGAAGTTGAGACTAATCCCTACTCTTAAGGTTTCTTTATAGTGCACAGTACCATATACAGCACTGCACACCCCAGGCATTTGAACTGTATATTCACCACCTCGACGAGGACATTAGAACACAATATATCTTTGAGCCACAATCAATGGGTCATGTACAAGTAATAATAAAAAAAACCCCAGAAAAGTCGTAGCCGGAAACTGCCAGGGGTACAAATACCCAATAACCAAAATCTGTTGAACCAATGTTGTTTTAATGTTGGCCCATCGTCTTCGACGTTGGCCCAGCATCAAAACAACATCGAGGCAAACGATCGTGATACTGATATATAAGGTTCCCTTAGCACCCCCCCAATCCACTTCGGAATCCTTCTAACCCCTCCCTCGGGACCATGCTGTATTTTTACAGTGGTAGATTTCCCCTGGGATTATAGGCTCCCATCAAAGATTACATGCTCCCTTTATGGTGTCGTGCCACTGAGCAATCAGGGTGTGCTGCTATGGATTGAGATTGATTGAGTGATTGTTTATTGATAGGCCTATGGCCCTTTCAAAATCATACAGGAATACATCGAAGTGTGCAGTAATATATACAATATAAAAATATATTATACAATCCAAGCGGAACAATGGATAATTAATTCATTAATAATAAATACAAAAATAAATATAATGTTTTTTTTTTTAGAACGAAGCAGGTTATGAAGTAGACACAAGACGCCGAATCAATTCAGGTCTAACATTGAGACAGAATGTAGTGTGAGAGGAAAGACTTTATAATTTCGTTATATTAAAAAAATGAACGACTTAACCCTTGACGCGCTGAAATAATTTCGTATAAACCATGGAGACCAAAGGGTTTTTCAATTCAAAATCATCATAAATGTCTTAGTTTGCTTTTCCCGATTCATTTGAATACCTATGTTAGGGGTCTACGACCATTAGAAATAGTTTTACTCTTACAGACGTCAGATTCTGACGACTAAAGTCGATCCCCGCGCTGTAAGAGTTAAGCTAGACCATAGTAATTAATGCCACCTTCAACGATTTTGCGATAATACAAACATAGTTGTCTCTCTCATTGATGATGACAGTTACAATGAAGGGGAAGCATCATATCTTAACTTAATAAATAATTTAACGACAGCGTGACCTACGTAAATAGGTACGAAATCACGACAACAGTAATGGAAGAGGGGCAGATCATATCACATTGGCTAAATAAAAATAATAATAAATAAGTATCACCCAAAATATGCCTTTGATATTATGATCGTAGCCGTGAGATCATTGTATAATAATGTATATTATTAATAAATTCATGAATAAAATAATTGGTCTGTACTTGATCAACAGTAACTTTCCATTCCCGGATTAGAATGTAGTGGCTGGACAAAAAAAATAATGTAGTGGTGTGTCTTAAACCCAACAAAACATCCCTGTATTTATTGTCTAGACAGATTCCTCTGGAGACAACTTGTTCTGTATTCCCTCCCTATTTAACCTGGATCTAACCTGATAGGTCGAGACCAATCAGACGCTTAAGATCTGGGTCAGATCATTGGAGAATAACGACCGCGGCCCAGTCTCCAGTCTGCAATCTCCAATCATTCTGAGCCGTGTTGCTACGCGATGGTTACGTGTTGGTATGCACTAAAGCTGTACAAACCAGAATCAATTCACCTAGTTTAATTAATTAAATGGGAAAATTCCTCACAGTGCTTAAAAACATTAAAACTGCCAGGCAGACATAAGATGTTTGCCTGATGTTGTTTTAATGGTGGGCCAGCGTCGCAGACGGTGGCCCACCATTAAACCAACACGTGAATATCTGATGTTAGGTGGAACCAGACGGTCTAGGATTATCGATACAAAGTCACACTAAAATGAATATTCTATAACTGTTGTATTAAACTAATGACAACCAAACAATAAAATTATTTAATTAATTAGAACGAACCATTCCTCCCCATGGCTGCGTGTCTGAAAGGATGAAGATAATTCAAACTAAAAGAAAAAATTCTTTAGTCTACAAAAATACACCTGTCTACGAAATAAATCAATAATGTGAGACGACTTAATATGCAAATGCGTTGTCCTTTATCTAATTCTAAGGCAGTAGCATTAATTTCATCATTTATTTCCATCTCAATATTAACAAAAAAGATCAAATTAGAATCTGATGTCTAAAGGTGATCCCCGCACTGAAAGGGTGAACACTCTCCCGATGCATTTGTCTATACATACATATTCTATTTTAAAAGAAATGCCCGTCAAGAATCGATGGCCGTTTTTATGTGACTGGTCAGCTTCCAGCGACTGCCTTTGCGACACTTTCCTCCAGACACAGGATTCGAAATTCGAGTCCTGGCGGTCTGAGGCCGAGCACGCTACCTCTCGGTCACGGAGGGCGGGGGCCCCAGGGTAGTGGTTAGCACCGCTGCCTTTCACGCCAGAGTCCGGGGTTCGGTTCCCGGTCTCGGCGGTTTGAAAGAAACAAAAAATGTTTCTTCCCCATCCACGTGTGAAAGTCAGTATTGTGGGGAGCCTCCGTGACCGAGAGGTAGCGAGCTCGGCCTCAGACCGCCAGGGCTCGAATTTCGAATCCTGTGTCTGGAGGACAGTGTCATCTTAATCATCTCACCATCCTCAGGAGGTTCTCCTGGCCCAGTTTAGCCTATATGTGCACAAAGGTGGCCTAAAGCCCGATTCATTTCATTTTTTTTCTCGGTCACGGAGGCTCCCCACAATACCAACTTTCACACGTGGATGGGGAAGAAACATTTTTGTTTCTTTCAAACCGCCGAGACCGGGAACCGAACCCCGAACTCTGGCGTGGAAGGCAGCGGTGCTAACCACCACCCTAGGGCCCCCGCCCTTGAGCGTGCAGAGAGCAGCCCTAACTTGGTAACACAACATGCACAAGGTACGTTGACAATGACTAATCACTGGGGCTGAGATGCTAATAGCAGCCTGGACAATACACGACATTTATCCGAAAATAGTTCAATGTTGTGCCAATGCCGTGTTCAATATTGGTACAATGTTGAAACAGTGTCGGATCAGTATCCAGTTTTTGACATTTCTGTACAAGCCCCCTCAGTTGTATTGTTATTTACTCATTATTACCCATTTGTAGCCGGACTTGCTCTCTCTGCCATTAATTGTTCAGAATATTCCTTTTATTTCTTTGAAATGCACTTACACCAAGTCGTGCATCAACGCTAATATAGCAGCCTACTACGTACTTGAGGCCAGACATTGATCCTGGATTGGTCAATGTGATGAATGGAGCTTAATTAAATAACATCTCAGGACAATTGTTTCGAGATATTGCAGATTATGTTTTTTACGCTGCACAGTGGCGGTCTTTTTTTTCGGCTCGGTTGTCAGCCCGTAACCTTAAAGTACAGACCAGGAAACTTTGTCAACTCGGATGTGTGTGCATATACAATGCAATAAAGAACCCTTGAAGTCATTCTATATAAATAATAGGGCATAGTCCTGAATTTCTTGTCACTATATGCATAAGGTAACATAATGTAATCTGTGTGGACATTTTTTGCAAAACAGTCCATGCAATAACTGATAAAAGGAGAGCAAGTAGCACAAAAGAACCTAAAGGTCAATAAAACATGTATCCACGTATAAACCTTGATCCTTAGCGGGTGTTATTAAATTTATTGTCTGGGAGATGTTGAAGTTGTTGATGACCGCTCGTGGTGAGGACGGCAGATTGTGCAGCTTAAAAAAAACAACCTAGAGTTTTGCATGCTGGAATGTGATGGGCTGTAATGCGTTTCTTTTGTGTGAATTCAACGAGGCGATCATGGAAGGGAAGAAAGGGTGAAGCCAAGCGACAAATGTAACAACAAAAAGCAATAGAGACCTCAGAGGAATAGAGCGGGTCTCATGGAAAATATAAATCATGGCATGTATGCTGACGTGCAAAGGCAAACAGCAGTAACTGCCTACTTTATAAGGAATTTGCTTTTGTATGCAAATGACAAAAACAGTAGCTGCTTACTTTTCGAATAAACAGCTGTTACTATTTGCATTTGCATGACAATGCCAGCAGCAGTAACTGCTTACTTATGTTGATAGTTAGTTACTACTGCTAGCCTTTGAGCGGCTGCAAAATTAATCATCTAATGAATGCTGCATGGGAGGTAGTGCGACTTCCGCCTCAATGTCGGGTGTGCTGGCCCAGCATTGACCCAGTTATGGGCTGACCTGACTGCGCTGCTTCGTGGCGCTTTGTTGACGCTTGACAATATTCACCGGAACAAACTCGCTTCGGAATGACATTTGTATCACATGATTTTATTGGCGGCATGGCACATCCCATGTTTTTTTGTTATATCTATAGAACTTCATGGCTCTTCCATGCTTGATCAAATATTTTTTAGAAAATGTTTGTCTGGGCGTTCCAACTACTGTAGGTAATAGGGCGCTAAGAATGCTAATAGGAAAGGCTTTCATCCAGTGCGACGACTTATATGTCACAATCTGACGTCTATAGACGTCAGATTCTGACCTATAATAAAGACGATCCGCGCACTGAAATAACTCAAATATTAATAATGGCCGTAGACCCATAACAAAGGTATTCAAATGAAGCGCGAAAGAACCAACTAAGTCATTTATGATGATTTCAAAAAAACACTTTGATCGCCATGGTTTATACGAAATTAAGTCATCGTTGTAAGGGTTAAAAGGGTTAGGTTGTTGAAGTCAACCCCTGAAGATGTCAGTGATGGCGCTCAGCCAATGGGTGAAGTCAACCCCTGAAGATGTCAGTGATGGCACTCAGCCAATGGGGTGAAAGGGTTAAGAGGGTAAACAGGTTAAGTGGCTCAAGTGAACCCCTGGTATCATGTGCGGAGATCTTACTCAGTCAATGGGTGTTAGATGTCTGATTCTGATTAAGCCCATCAAGTTCCCGTCTGAGGGTATATTGATCTCAGGACAGGTCCCTATTGTACAGACAAGAATGATATGGCAAGAGTAACAATCATACTGGTATCTAATTTCACATTTTGGACAAGAAATTGATATAAAAACGTAAAAATTTGAAACGCAAAATACAAAATACTTTTCCAAATAATTTCGGACTAATTGCCTATTTTATAAAAAAAGTACCTCCATAATTGTGTATTCCAAGGCATTGTGGGCGGGGGCCCTAGGGTAGTGGTTAGCACCGCTGCTTTTCACGCCATAGTTCGGGGTTCGGTTCCCGGTCTCGGCGGTTTAAAAGAAACTAAAATGTTCCTTCCCCATTCACGTGTGAAAGTCAGTATTGTGGGAAGCCTCCGTGACCGGGAAGTAGTGTGCTTGGCCTCAGACCGCCAGTGCCCGAATTTCGAATCCTGTGTCTAGAGGACAGTATCATCCCAATCATCTCACCATCCTCAGGAGGTTCTCCTGGCCCAGCTTAGCCTATATGTGCACAAATGTGGCCTAAAGCCCGATTCATTTCCAAGACATTGTTTCATTCTTGACGGAAAATAAATCAGGAGAATAGATGACTCCCATGAGAGCTGATCGGAAAGGGGAGAATAAAATAAAGGAGAGATAAGGTCAAGTGTGTCACGTCACTGTGGCTGATATAGTACTCTAAAATACGGATTGTGACATCATAAAGCCCGATTTTCCACGATAAGTTTGCATGCGTTGTATTAATTACTTACTCCTCGACATTTTTGCACTTGAAAAAGTGTTGTATCGGTGTTGTGAGAATTAAGGCACTAAAGTTTCAAATTCCATCTATAATCACCTCTCAAGTTAACAGTAGCGTATCTGATGCATTTGGTGGATACGTTCATGTTATCCTGATGGGGGGGGGGGGGATGTAGGGATGAGCGGATTTAAAAAAAAATGATGAAGATTGATATCTATTGACGACGGTAAGTCTATGCAGACTTATGCGTCATTAAAATTAGCATATGTACATGACTATATACAACAGGATTGGTTGAATAAAATATGCATCAGAACTATTTAAAATAAACTACAGTTAAACAACATTGTCATGATATGTTTAAGTTGCCCGCACCAACAGACCCTTGGACAACACCCCCTCCCCAGGATACACCTATCTAGATCAGCCCTTGGTCTGTGAGATGTCGTACCCTCCTCAGATTTCAATCAGATCAATACAGATCAATCAGCCAGACTCCGTAGCAGAGTGACCATTAGAAGGCTGGGTTCAGCATTATATCAACGTGTCGTGTTGACAAGAATCAGCAATCGCCCAAAGCAGTGCGACTCTTATAAGGCTTAGAAGGCCATTCAAATAGTGAGTAAAACAAGATCAATCACATTAAAAAAAAAGATTATGAAAGTGAGAAGAGCTTTGGTAACACATGGATGACAATGACATGAATGAGGCAATGCCATGCAGCACTTAAAAAGTTCTCATTTGAACCTGGAAATCAGGTTGGCAATTCAATCTTCAAACGATCGGAACAATACCGACCAACATGACCGATCGGTGAGTGGTAGCCCAGTGGGACTGAGGGTGGTGAAATACCACCCTCAGTCCCACTGGGCTAGGTGAGTGGGTGAATATTGCTTTACGTTGCTTCCTGCACAATCGCGACAGAAGGAAGCCAGAAGTTGGACTAATCCCTACTCTTAAGGTTTCCCTATAGTGCACAGTACCATATACAGCACTGCACACCCCAGGCATTTGAAGTGTATATTCACCACCTCGACGAAGACATTAGAACACAATATATCTGTGAACCACGATCAACGGGTCAAGTACAAGTAATAATAAAAACCCCCCAGAAAAGTCGTAGCCGGAAACTGCCAGGGGTACAAATACCCAGTAACCAAAATCTGTTGAACCAATGTTGTTTTAATGTTGGCCCATCGTCTTCGACGTTGGCCCAGCATCAAAACAACATCGAGGCAAACGATCGTGATACTGATATATAAGGTTCCCTTAGCACCCCTCCCCCCCCCCAATCCAATTTGGAATTCTTCTAACCCCTCCCTCGGGACCATGCTGTATTTTTACAGTGGTAGATTTCCCCTGGGATTATAGGCTCCCATCAAAGATTACATGCTCCCTTTATGGTGTCGTGCCACTGAGCAATCAGGGTGTGCTGCTATGGATTGAGACAGTGATTGATTGAGTGATTGTTTATTGATAGGCCTATGGCCCTTTCAAAATCATACAGGAATACATCGAAGTGTGCAGTAATATATACAATATAAAAATATATTATACAATCCAAACGGAACAATGGATAATTAATTCATTAATAATAAATACAAAAATAAATATAATGGTTTTTTTTAGAACGAAGCAGGTTATGAAGTAGACACAAGACGCCGAATCAATGCAGGTCTAACATTGAGACAGAATGTAGTGTGAGAGGAAAGACTTTATAATTTCGTTATATTAAAAAAATGAACGACTTAACCCTTGACGCGCTGAAATAATTTCGTAAAAACCATGGAGACCAAAGGCTTTTTCAATTCAAAATCATCATACATGTCTTAGTTTGCTTTTCCTGATTCATTTGAATACCTATGTTATGGATCTACGACCATTAGAAATATTTTTACTCTTACAGCGTGGGAATCGACTTTAGTCGCAGAATCTGACGTCTAGAGACGTCAGATTCTGACGACTAAAGTCGATCCCCGCGCTGTAAGAGTTAAGCAATACCATAGTGATTAATGCCACTTTCAACGATTTCGCGATAATACAAACATAGATGTCTCTCTCATTGATGATGACAGTTACAATGAAGGGGAAGCATCATATGTTATCTCAATAAATAATTTAACGACAGCGTGACCTACGTAAATGGGAACGAAATCACGACAACAGTAATGGAAGAGGGGCAGAATTATATCACATTGGCTGAATAAAAATAATAAAAAATAAGTATCACCCAAAATATGCCTTTGATATTATGATCGTAGCCGTGAGATCATTGTATAATAATGTAGATCATTGTATAATAATGTATATTATTAATAAATTCACGAATAAAATGATTGGTCTGTACTTGATCAACAGTAACTTTCCATTCCCGGATTAGAATGTAGTGGCTGGACAAAAAAAATAATGTAGTGGTGTGTCTTAAAGCCAACAAAACATCCCTGTATTTATTGTCTAGACAGACTCCTCTGGAGACAACTTGGTCTGTATTCCCTCCCCATTTAACCCGGATCTAACCTGATAGGTCGAGACCAATCAGACGCTCAAGATCTGAGTCAGATCATTGGAGAATAACGACCGCGGCCCAGTCTCCAGTCTGCAATCTCCCATCATTCTGAGCCGTGTTGCTTCGCGATGATTACGTGCTGGTATGCACTGAAGCTGAACATACTAGAATCAACTTATCTAGTTTAATTAATTAAATAGGAAAATTCCCCACAGTGCTTAAAAACATCAAAACTGCCGAGCAGACATAAGATGTTTGCCTGATGTTGGTTTAATGATGGGCCAGCGTCGCAGACGGTGGCCCACCATTAAACCAACATAGTGTGAATATCCGATGTTAGGTGGAACCAGACGGTCTAGGATTATCGATACAAAGTCACACTAAAATGAATATTTTATAACTGTTGTATTAAACTAATGACAACCAAACAATAAAATTATTTAATTAATTAGAACGAACCACTCCTCCCCATGGCTGCGTGTCTGAAAGGATGAAGATAATTCAAACTCAAAGAAAAAAATCTTTAGTCTACAAAAATACACCTGTCTACGAAATAAATCAATAATGTGAGACGACTTAATATTCAAATGCGTTGTCCTTTATCTAGTTCTAAGGCAGTAGCATTAATTTCTTCTTTTATTTCCACCTCAATATCAACAAAAAAGATCAGATTAGAATCTGATGTCTAAAGGCGATCCCCTCACTGAAAGGGTGAACACTCTCCCGATGCATTTATCTATACATACATTTTCCATTTTAAAAGAAATGCCCGTTAGGAATCGATGGCAGTTTTTATGTGACTGGTCAGCTTCCAGCGACTGCCTTTGCTACTGCTGGTGCTTTTACCAGCAAACAGTAGATGTTGGCCCAATGTCAGCGTCGAAGTTGATGGGCCAACTTTAAAACAAGATTTAGTCATCGTTTTGTATTTGCTGCGTTACTTCCCTGATTGTGTCGCTATTGACTCCTTCTTTTGTGACAGGGTTAGACTTGTAGTGTTATTCACGAATAAAAGCAGTGTTATCTGGCATAACAGACCAGCGGCGATGTCCTTACAACAATCATATAGCCCGATCAGCTCTCACTTATAGCGAATAATAACAGCTTTATGCTGACCCTCTGAGTACGAGGACTACCAAATTAAACAAAAAATAATCAGAAAAATAATACAGCAAAAAATTATATTTAAGCACAAGAGGTTAAAGTGCAGTGAAATTCTACATCCACTCACGCAGAATCCATTTAATAACCGAGTTTTGAGCGTGCAGAGAGCAGCCCTAACTTGGTAACACAAGGTACGTTGACAATGACTAATCACTGGGGCTGAGATGCTAATAGCAGCCTGGACAATACACGACATTTATCCGAAAATAGTTCAATGTTGTGCCAATGCCGTGTTCAATATTGGTACAATGTTGAAACAGTGTCGGATCAGTATCCAGTTTTTGACATTTCTGTACAAGCCCCCTCAGTTGTATTGTTATTTACTCATTATTACCCATTTGTAGCCGGACTTGCTTTCTCTGCCATCAATTGTTCAGAATATTCCTTTTATTTCTTTGAAATGCACTTACACCAAGTCGTGCATCAACGCTAATATAGCAGCCTACTACGTACTTGAGGCCAGACATTGATCCTGGATTGGTCAATGTGATGAATGGAGCTTAATTAAATAACATCTCAGGACAATTGTTTCGCGATATTGCAGATTATGTTTTTTACACTGCACAGTGGCGGTCTTTTTTTTCGGCTTGGTTGTCAACCCGTAACCTTAAAGTACAGACCAGGAAACTTTGTCAACTCGGATGTGTGTGCATATACAATGCAATAAAGAACCCTTGAAGTCATTCTATATAAAGATTAGGGCATAGTCCTGAATTTCTTGTCACTATATGCATAAGGTAACATAATGTAATCTGTGTGGAATTTTTTGGCAAAACAGTCCATGCAATAACTGATAAAAGGAGAAAAAGTAGCACAAAAGAACATAAAGGTCAATAAAACATGTATCCACGTATAACCTTGATCCTTAGCGGATGTTATTGAATTTGTTGTCTGGCAGATGTTGAAGTTGTTGATGACCGCTCGTGGTTACGACGGCAGATTATGCAGCTTGGAAAAAACAACCTAGAGTTTTGCATGCTGGAATGTGATGAGCTGTAATGCGTTTCTTTTGTGTGAATTCAACGAGGCGATCATGGAAGGGAAGAAAGGGCGAAGCCAAGCGACAAATGTAACAACAAAAAGCAATAGAGACCTCAGAGGAATAGAGTGGGTCTCATGGAAAATATAAATCATGGCATGTATGCTGACGTGCAAAGGCAAACAGCAGTAACTGCCTACTTTATAAGGAATTTGCTTTTGTAAGCAAATGACAAAAACAGTAGCTGCTTCCTTTTCGAATAAACAGCTGTTACTATTTGCATTTGCATGATAATGCAAGCAGGAGTAACTGCTTACTTATGTTGATAGTTAGTTACCACTGCTAGCCTTTGAGCGGCTGCAAAATTAATCATCTAATGAATGCTGCATGGGAGGTAGTGCGACTTCCGCCTCAATGTCGGGTGTGCTGGCCCAGCATTGACCCAGTTATGGGCTGACCTGACTGTGCTGCTTCATGGCGCTTTGTTGACGCTTGACAATATTCACCGGAACAAACTCGCTTCGGAATGACATTTGTATCACATGATTTTATTGGCGGCATGGCACATCTCATGTTTTTTTGTTATATCTATAGAACTTCGTGGCTCTTCCATGCTTGATCAAATATTTTTTAGAATTTTTTTGTCTGGGCGTTCCAACTACTGTAGGTAATAGCGCGCAAAGAATGCTAATAGGAAAGGCTTTCATCCAGTGCGAGGACTTATATGTCACAATCTGACGTCTATAGACGTCAGATTCTGACCTATAATAAAGACGATCCGCGCACTGAAATAACTCAAATAATAATAATGGCCGTGGATCCATAACATAGGTATTCAAATGAAGCGCGAAAGAACCAATTAAGTCATTTATGATGATTTCAAAAAAACACTTTGATCGCTGTTGAAGATGTCAGTGATGGCACTCAGCCAATGGGTGTTAGATGTCTGATTCTGATTAAACCCACCAAGTTCCCTCTGGGGGTATTGATTTCAGGGCATTACGGAGCATGATGATAGGACAGCAGGAACATGCTGTAGTACATTATATGGCGCTTTCTTTGATGAAAGTTTTTACTCCAGGTGTAAATACTGAATTATTATGTCTATGTCGTGATTGATAAATTTTAACATAAATAAAAGTTTTACAACCTGTAACCTACACCATGTGATGCTTGACTACGTATTTAAAATTTCCAGAGTTTTTATAATACCTTTTCTAGAGTGTCTGGTATAATGTTCTGTACAATTTAATAATAGTGTTCTACTTAATACCGCATAGTTATTAATATCGTTTTTACATACGCCAGAAAAAATGTGTATATAATTCTTAGGTTTCTACGCTTTTCAGAGGGTATTTTTTGCTTCTATGTAGAATAATATGCAGTAGCTACTTTATTTTTGGTTTTGTTGCGGGAAACATATACATATCACGACAGCGCTGTTAAACTTTATTTTTAGTGGTTATGATGCATATTTTAAATAACCTGTGCTTGTTAAATTACACATCATAATAATGGCAAGTTTGATTTTAGGTTTACGTATCATGTCGATTTTCATATGGTTTTACAGAACTTAATTTGTTATATATATACATGTACATATATTTTTTATACTGTGCTTTTTAATGACGCATAAGTTTACCGTCGGCAAAAAAATATCTATCGTGTATATCACATTCTATATTCCAGCCATCATTTAGACTATATCGCCCCCTTGAATATGAAAGTGGCAGCTGCACTCTTCCATAGGGGACGAATATTAATACACAAGACGAATATTTCAGTCACGTGGTAAATTATAATACATACGACCCGCTTTTACAAACCGGAAGCGATTAATGAACTGAAAAAATAACCGGTTCATTATGTTTTGGAAATTCCGACAGAGATCTAAGGTACGTGGCGTCTCATTGCAACAACCACTGCCTTCACTTTACCTCAAGATATCAAGATAAGATATGAAAACATTTAAAAATTATAAAACAAAATGAAAATTCTAATCATTTTCCACATAAATTCAGCATGATCTGAACACTTTATACATATATACTTTGATCATTGTGTATTTCATTTATGATGCTTAGGGGAGTCCCGAGAATGAGTCAGGTGTATAAATGACTACCATGGGAGCCATTGAAGGGGTAAATAAAATAAAGGAGAGGTAAGGTCGCGTGTGTCACGTCTCTGTGGCTGCTAAAGCACTCTGAAAGTACGGATTGTGCTATCATTAATTCTGTTTATTTTCCACAATAGTTCTGCAAGTGCTAAAATGAATGAATGTGGCTTTATGCCACCTCTGTGCACATACAGGCCAAACTTGTCGCAGATAATCTCGTGAAAATGGTGTGATGAATCAGATGACGCTGCCATTCAGTCATAAGATTTAGACTTGATACTATGCAACGATCACAGAAGCTGAGCAGGCATTTATCATTGCAATTGAATGGAGAAGAAACATTTTGTTTCTGAAACAAACTTTGAAAAACCTGAATACAAAGAGCTGAGATCGAGCCCCGATCTGTGGTGTGACATGCGGTAGTGCCATCCACTAACGTTACAGCAGAGAACCTCCCTACTCAGCAAACACAATGAATTGCCCCAATGTTGGCTCAATGTTGGGCCAGCCTTCGTAGACGGTGAACCAACATTGAACCAACATTGGTTCAATTTATCGTGTTTTCTGGTTGGTTATCATGCTATAACCTGATTATCGCGACCTAAATCAATGTGTCACGCTACATTACCCCGTCATTGGGAGGTCTTAATAATAAATATCATCTCCCCTGAGACCAACAAGCCTTAATAAACAGGGACTCTATCCTGACGTAAAAACACAAGACGTGAATAATCGATTACTCTCGTTAAAAAAGAAATAATACAAGGAACTAATGAAAGCCGAATAATCGATTACTCGCTCCGATGAAGCCAAGAACATGGAATAAAACCACAAACCTCAAACGCGGTGGTTTTCACCGTGAGACTTATATCAGGCTGATACAGTATCAGCCAATAGCGCAACTTCACTGTAGTTGGAACTGCAATGTATGGTATATAGGCCTATGTGATGTGTGACAAAATGCAAGTGTTGGTCAATTTTAGTGTAATATGGGAAAATATAGCACATGTTCAATAAAAAAACTGTTCGACTAAAGGTTCTCACCTTATTCATTGGACGAGTGATGTATTTTCCCATATTGCACTCAAATGAACACCGTTTCAATTTCTCATACGGTTCATTCAGACATAAATGTACAGCATTTTACGCATTTTACTTTAGTATAGGCTACATCAATTTGCTATGTAAGCTACAAAATATTGAAATGCTCATCAGAAATTGAAAACATCTTCCCAGCAAACACGACATGTTGAGCCAACGCTGTCTGATGTTGAGCCGGCATTACAGATGGGTTGCCTAAGTTAATGTTTGCCCACGAATGTCGAATTGATTTATTCCCGTTTTATTTAGGTAAAATGTATTTACAAAATGTCACATGTATTGCGAGAATGTTAGAAGATTTGTTCAAAAACAAACAAGGCATAAAAGTCTACGCTCTCTGGCCTAAAAACGCAAGACGCCAGCAATCGATTATTCCACGTGATGAAGAGATAATGCTTGGAACTAATCAAAGCCGAATAATCGATTCCTCTCCGTGATGAAGAAAATGTAAGGAGCTAATCGAGGCCGAGAACACGAAATAAAACCATAAACTCTAAGCAATGGAAAAAATGTAACTTGGTTTATTCTTACAGGCATTTTCTAAGTAAACGCTGGTAAACTACAGTAAGATATTGAAATGGTCATCAAAAAGTACGAGACGTTGAACCAATGCTGGCTTAATGTTGGGTCAACGTCGCACAAGCTATGTTTAAGTTAACCCTTTTGCACCCATGTCGAATGTATACTCTCGCATTGCTAATTTTAATAAAATGTTTTGAACGACAAATATCATTGCGAGATGTTTTGTGAGAAATATCCACTCCTCTGAGACTAACAGCACATGTCTATCCCAGAAAACAGGACACATCAAGCCAATGCTAGTTTATGCTGACCCAGCATCAAACCAATATTGGTTCAACGTCTGTTCTGGTGTTAAAACAAAATGTCAATGATCGAATTTTATCTGTGACGAACAGCTAATAGAAGGAACCAATAAACGCAGAATAATAGATTACTCCAATGAAGAAGAAATAAAGAGGAGCTGATGTAGCCGAGAACACGAACGAAAACCACAAACTCTGAGCAATGTAAATTTATGAAACAATACAACTTACAGCGTTTATTCTTACATAAATTTACTTCCCGTGAAAAAGAAATAATGTACAGGAACTAATTAAAGCCAGGAACACAAAATACGGCTACACACACTGAACACAGAGGGTTTATTGTGAAACACACGCAGACTAACTCAATTTATCAAGTGGAGGTCCAGCCCTTTAAAAATGGCCACCCGTTTATGATAGTCGGGGCTGTTAGGGATATTTTGGGGCAAATTCTTCCAAAGCTACACAATTTGGCACAGATATAGAACAGATTATACTATTTCGATTTACAATGGATGCCGAGATGGGAATCTCTCAGGGCCGGTGTATTAGCAAAATCCAAGATGGCCGCCATTCAGATTTGAGGTATACATTTCTAGGGATAAACAAAGGGCTGTGACCACGTGACATATCGCTATGTGTTATAGTAATTGCCAATTTAGATACTCCTACTGTTATTTTATTTAAATAATTGGATTTGTTCACAATTATCGAACAAAAAAGACAATTTTGCAAAAAAATGCTTGAAAATAATTAGGTTTCATACTAGACCAGACGTGGCTGGGGGTAGGTGTCACCCAGAAGGGGAATTTAGGCCACTATTATTTTCACATAGCTGGGCTACTCAGGGGCCAGAATCAATCTGTTGATCAGGTAACTGCCGCTGCTTTACTGAAATATGGCCAAAAATGTACATGACCTAAGTGCGATTTTGGTCCGATTTTGGGAAATCGAGCGTATTACACCCTTTTACCCACTGAGTAGTCAAATTTGAGCTCTATCAATATATTTAATATCAATACAAAACTACTGACATAGATTAATGCGCCAGAGAGCTTTCAGTTGGCATTTTAACCACTAATTTTATCTATTTTTCATACTTATTCTGTATGTATATTTTCTCAGCTGATTTTTGTGTGGCATAAATGTTTATTTCTAATTTAAACATGTTCTAGAACTATTGTTGACTTAAAATAAATCCATTTGGAATAAAAATATGGAGTTATGTGAGGATATTACATCCTCTTTTGGTTAGACGCTTTTCTTCAGGCTCGGAAAAATTGATCATATGTCACATTTGTGCCAAATGAGTAGTCAAATTTTGAGCTATATCAATATATTTGATATCAATGGAAAGCTATTTCACATCGAATATATTTTGTGTCCGATAATTGCCAAATGCACTAAATAGCTTTATGTTGGTATTAATTTCACCTACTTTTCCTACTTTTTCAGTAAATAGTCAAAATACTTTTCTCTCCGCTGATTTGTATGTGATAAAATGTATATTCACAGTGAGTATTTAAAAAGTGAGACCATTTGACATGCAACACAATTCTGAGAATAAACCGGAATGAAGTTAATTCCTTATTTCGGACATGCATGTCCAAAATAAGAAATACGATAATTTCGTCTTTACTTCTCACTTAACTGATAAATGCGCAACACACAAATTAAAAAACTTTTGCAGTTGCAGTCTATGGACTTGTTTACATCATATGGACATATTAAGAAGCTAAAATAAAATTACCGATTTTTTTATGATATTAGCCTAATTGTGTCGCTTTAAAAAATGTACTACACATCAAGTGACCTAACCTTTGAACTATACAATATCTTCAAGATATATATTCATGATAATATGGCAAATGACTAGAAAATTATGTTAACAAAATTTCATGAAAACGCTTGGGAATTGACAGAGTAATCAACGAAAAGCAAACCTCAATTTTAGACCATCCTCCACCGTTGGACAGACTATACTTTAGGTTAGGCTTTATATATTGGCAACATGGATCTCTATTTATATGGCATGCTGATATAATTAATGTATATGTCTGAAAATTATTGAAATCGTGCAGTTAATTGACAGAATGTAGACGGATCATTCAAGATTTGAGAAAGAAAACAAAATCCCCAGCGCCCAGAGCAAAAACTAAACGATACAAAAGTACCCTAATCCCACACGGCCTGGTCTACTGGCAATGGCTGCATGACATAAACTATTTATTTTTAAACTAATTATATTGCAAACACGTTATATGTTTAATTTATTTCACTTTTAAATAATACGTAAATAATTTTAGTGTATTGTATCATTTCTTATTCCAGGTGTCGTGTTAACTTTATTAATGTCAAAGTACAAAATCAATAATGTTCAATAATCAATTTAACTATTTATCATTGATACTGTTTATTTAGTATTGGTGGCCCTGTGATCATATAATTGTTGTACTTGTGTGGAAATGATTGAAAAAGTGCAGTTATTTGACATAGGATGAACAGATCATGATAATTAAGCTTTGTGCCAATAACTCACATAAAAATGTGACATTTTGGGTAGAAAACAATCGAAACTTATGAAAAAAATACAGATCATAAATTAAGCTTCTCAGTAGCGAGTTTTATTTCGTGTAATTTAAGATTTTAATTATTATATTGCTTAATTCTGGTATTTCTGATCTAGTGGCGGCCATTTTGGATTTAGCCCCTACGATGGCGCAAGGCGATGCCTTTCTTGGCATCCCCCCCAAATCGATCAAGTAGGGTTCTGTCAACATCTGGGCCAAATTTGATAGCTTTGGAACAATTTGCCCCAAACAGTCCATTTATTGTCCTAACAGCCCCGACTATGCACGACCGTGCGTTTACAAGCACTCGCAGATCACTTCCAGCCAGTGTTTATAAGCACCCGGGCGTTTACATATGGACGAACATAGCTCGTCAGCAAATCTATTCCTGGCTTTTTTACCAATTCAGATTTTTCCTTTTCCTCCCAAGTGCATTAATAAGTAGTGGTGTGTTGTGTCAATGTATACATAATACTAAATATATATGATGAAGTAAAAATGTCTGATATTATGAATTAAAATCTGCAGTTAACCAGACATATTGGACGCCCGCTTATAAACGCACAGTCGCTTATAAACGGGCGGCCATTGATAAAGGGCGGGACCTCCACCTGTTTATAAATGGAAAATGTTCACACAGTACAAGAAAAAGACATGACCTGAATCCACAGTGCTATGCCACGCTATCAGTGCTCTATTTGTGATAAATGGCATGTCCACTCACCTGTTAGCCAGGGTGCCTATGCGTTAACCTAGATGCCTTAGATTCGCCTGTCGCCAATGTCCAGATACCAATAATCAAGTACACAAATTCAAGAATATGCTTGGTATTAATAAAAAATCATTGTAAAATAATTGTCATATGGTAACCATTGTTTATAATTTTATAGCACCAAGACGCAAAAATGAGCCTTGGCATACAATTTTTGCAGATTTAACACCAAAAAATGAGGTAAAAACTATTGTGCGCCGAGCATTACTCCAATTTGCTTCCAATATTTTTTATTTATGAAAAAACTAATAAACTGTAAAAATACACTAGGAAATATAGATCGACCTGAATCTGTACTATGGCACGCTATCAGTGTACTATGTGTGATAAATGACGAGTCTAATCACCCTTTACCCACGCCGTCTTCATCTCGTCTCCCAACAGCGTCCAGATACCACTAGTCAAGTGCACAATTTCAAGCAATATGCGTCAAATAAATCAAAATTCACTGGAAATATTTGTTATATGGTGACCATTTTGTTTTTTATCTTAGAGCATGAAGTCATCAACATCCAGCTTAACATACAATTTATGTCAGATATCACCCCGATTTGCTCCATTGTTTATTTGTGAAAAAAGCCTATACTAAGACTGTTCGAAGCAGATGCGTTGAAGATTGTAAATGGGAATCGTGCCCACACCGGAAAAAAAGATCCTACATGAATCCAAGGTAGGCCTACTATCCCAGTAAAAACAAAAAAATTGTATAACCTTTGTACAACGTCGGCCCAACGTCTTCGACGTTGGTTTAACATTGTACAAATGTTATACAAATGTATTTGCTGGGTGGGCACGCTATCAGTGCACCATGTGTGATAAATGGTGCATCTGATCACACGTTAACCACGCCGTCTTGGTCTCGTCTACCGCCAGCGTCCACGTACCAATAATCGATTCTCCTGATAACAAGACAACAACAGAAACCAATACCAGGCTGGAAACATCAAAGTCAAATGTCACGGCGTCTCTAACCCTGTTACTGTCGTCAAAGGCAAACAGCAGTAGCTGCCCAGTTTTCAATTGAGCAGTTACTGCTGGTTGTCTGTGCAAAGTTGACAAAGGCAAACAGCAGTAACTGCCTACCTTTCAAGTAAGCAGATACTGTTGCTTGCCTTCAACTGCAGAGTACTGTAGTGACTTTCTGCTGTTTCCAATCATGGTTTCTGTTATTCTGCGGTGTATGTTGTGTTACATGTAACTGAATAACGTGGGTCGCTATGTATAGAATAAAGCCCGAGGAGCTTTACATGCTTAGCTTTGAAAAGGGCCGAGGCCAAAGGCCGAGGCCTTTTTCAAAGCTAAGAATGTAGAGCGCCGACGGTTTTAACTGACTTAAAACAAATCAGACGATAATGACAATCCCTCAAAATCAACAGTTCGGTCACGCCTGACTGATTATAGCACATAGGCCTGAGTTATGAGTTGAAACGTCTACCAATTTTTTTAATTGTAGAATGTAATGATATTTTTGGGATAAGTGAATGTCGCCGGACAAGGGTGAGAAACAAACTACCTGCTGCAATTATTGTATAATCATGTATCCCCCAGATGTTGATGTCGTGAATTAGCCACGGAAGTAGGAAGACAAATTGCTATTATTTACGGTACATTCACTTGTGTGAACTGTTCTAAAAGTGTAATTGAAAGTTAAATGAATTTCTTCCAAATATTTTCTAAGCAGAACTAAATTGAAACAAAGGACATGATGATAATCTACACTGTATATAAATATCGATGATCGTCAGCAGCAAGATGATATGGACTTTCTACGGCTGTAATCGGAACAATGTGACAGCTGCACTGCTGTGCAAAATAGGCTGTAGTAATTAAAATATGATTACAGACAATGCCATGACATGTTGCGTTGACGCATTAAATAATTTTTAAATACATCAACTAAAACCCTAATATAAACGAGTTGTCGCAAACAACAACGTGACAAGAGTATGGGTCTCTTTGCGACATATAAACACGTAGAAATGGAGAAATTCAGGCAACCATAGATAGGCCTATATGTGTTATTAGCTTATAGTGAACAGAAATGTTTTAGACTGAATAGCGCAGCTTCTGAAGAGCCACCTGGTGAGTAAGTGAAACCGATTTTACCACGTAATCCGCAGTGTATCCAAACCCTGGTGAGTGGGTGAATCCCAGCAAACACGGGGCATTCACCCAATGCTGCTTTAATGTCGGTCAATCGTTTTCGACGCTGGCTCAACCTTAAAACAGCATTGGGTGAATGCCCCGTGTTTGCTGCCATGTGTAATGTGTCGTGAGAGAAATAACAAGACATCTTTAGATATTAAAGCAAATGTATTTGTATCCGATGTATCCGCCGAATCTGACCAAATGGAAATAGACTGAGAATAGAAATAATAATGACTTGATAATTATGTAAGCTATACGATTTTCACCGGTCACACACAAAGGCATGTGAAATCTCAATTTAAAAAATAGTGGATTTGATGGGCTGTTTCATAAAGTGAAGAAGTTATCGTCTAGTAATCTTCTTTATTGTGTACATTTTATCAGGAAAATAGGGTTAAAGTGAATTGAATTTCAGTAAAAGTTGTGAAAACTTGTTTGACAATTCCTGGCCAATCATGATAGTACATTCCGTCCCAATCTTATCTCATGTTGTTTCAGCTCTTCACCTGCTAAGTACGACTACATTATTAGTCTGCTTTATTAGCAGGTTAAATCAGTTATTAAGACTAAAACAGCAAAATTTGTAAAGGTTTGGTGTGATTTACTTGAAGCTGTGGATCGAGGCAGGCAGGCACACCTTCAAGTGGATGATTTTTTTTAACTTAATTTAAATTGGAGTAAAGTGATGGTGGTAACCAGGTGATCTCGTCATATGACAAACTGAGGCATTATTTCATCGGCTTTCATTGGTGGGGGGGGGGGGGGGTAAAATACTATACTTCGTCCAAAAAGTATTTTCTATCGTATTCGAAATAAAAAATATGAACATATATTTCTCATAGAAATACCATACCATTTCTACAGTAGACTTACCGTGGACAAGCAATGGACATTAAGTATATATTGAGTTCCGTGATATTTTATCTTGCAATTATGTTGTGTTAAATCCCGAATAAAACATGTTTATGTACAGTATGGAATGAACATAATTGTGATAGAAAAAAATAATTAAAAAAAATTCATACCGCGCTATTTCTGAAACAAATAATGTTGAAAAGTAACCCTTTCAGGCCTGAAGTTACCATATTGTATCTATATATTACCATATCTTCATCCACTACAAGCCGCGACATGCCGAATTGCTGTCGAAATTCTCGACTTGTAGTGGATGAAAGACTGAAAGTGGGTGGCAAATTTTATATTTGTGTTAGGTTAACGCTTTCAACATTTTAGGAGATTATCTTATATAAACATAGAATTAAATATTATGTAGAAAGGTCCCACATAAGCTATATATCATTAAAACAGCCACATATTCTCAATAATAAAATTATAGCACAACGTGCACGTGCACACAGTATAAAAAATAGTGTTTGTAATCTATTATCTTGAAACCGAATTGCCACAACTGCTGCTGGTTATAGTATCAGATGTAGCGCTTTCATTACAAGATAGGAATTAGCTTGTGAAGTAAAGCGCATTCCAAATTGGTTAGTAACATAGTAATATCATGGAGTAAACATATATTTTCCTATTCTATGATACCCTATAGGTCGTGTATATTCAAGGCGCCGAGATGAGTATTTGAAGTAATTAGGTCAAACAAAACCAGAGTTTCATCCTACTGAGAATCATAAGAATAAGATTATTTTTACCCTTCTATATACCCTTACAACGCTGAATTATTTTTATTTAAACCATAGAGACTAAAGGCTTTTTTTAATTTGAAATCATCACAAATGTCTTATTTAGGTCTTTCCAATTCATTTGAGACGTCAGATTCTGACGACTAGAGTCGATGTCGGCACTGTAAGGCTTTACTTTGTCTCATTTCGTTTAGAAAAGTTAGGAGCATCCTAACTTTTGCAATGCTGATGATAACAAGTTCGTTTTATGTCATTTTCCAAAAAGAATCCCTTCATGCTCGGTGATGTTCGTTAATACGTAATTACGTCCGTCAGAAATTCATTTTGCTGGGTTTATGTCCTGGATGTGTTCGTTATTCTTCCGTATAATGAGTAGTCAGGTGATGTTTGTTGCTGTCAGATCAAGAGGGAAATAAGTTATCTGGTTAGTGTGTATTTATTATGTCGGTTCATATCTTATTATATCAGGTCATGCTGTGTATAAATCTGGTTAGTAGCTAAGTATCCCGATCAGTTCATGCGTAAATATGTCAGGTCATCCTAGCGCTGTGTATTAGCCTGGTTAGTGATTACAGTAGTTAATTATGTCAGGTTACGCCTTATTATGTCAGGTCATGCTGTATATATACACCCTCTGTAGACTTGTCATGTGGATATTCTTTCTAGCATGGTGTCATGCGTGATACTCTTTCTAAAATGGTGTCCTGCTTTCTAAGCCGCCATAAAGCGCATATGCTGACCAGTAATTCAGATATTTCGTCTATTTAGCTATTCTAAGGGTGTTCAATTTTTTTGTTCAAGTCGTCTATGAATAGCTACTTTACCACCTTGCAAACAGATGTACGGATTGAGAATCATGTGTATCTAATGTGAAATAGATGTCTACTCACGAAATGTCGACACTTTTGTTAATTTTAGTTCATTGTGGATAAATCTACCGCGCTTTTTTCTAAAAATACATTCTCATCTGACAAATCAAACTATTAGTTTACTTTCTCAAATATTTGCATCCAAACTGCGATATTCAACAGAGTATTTTGAAAATGTGTTCTCCTTTCTAACAATTTCATTTTAGGGATGTCCTGCTCCTAAGACAAATATGTGGAAATTAGAAAGTAGGACACTTTCTCAATATACTATTTTGGATATCGGATATTTTGAAGATACTATTTGAGCAGGTGAAAAACGATTTCTTGCATTGGACATTAAGGCATTTTTACATAATTTTTTGACGCTGTAAGTTTATCAATGTTGAAATAAATTTAATATGTGATATTTCGTTAGCAGCCATATATTTCACATCAGTTACACACCAGATCGATTTCAAGTCCTACATGTGTTTTCAATGTAGTACAACATCTATTTATAGAATATATTTAGGCAAAAAACAAAACACTGTTAGCATAGTTAAATATGGGAAAAATGCTAGAAAGATTATCACGCATGACACCATGTTAGAAAGAGTCTCTGCATGCCAAGTCTACAGAGGGTGATATTATATGCATACGGCATCGTTGCGAAGGCGAGATGGGCTCATCTCAACACAAGTCACCACATCAAGCCCGAGCCTTTAGGCGAGGGCTTGATGTGGTGACGGGTGCTGAGATCAGCCCATCTCGCCGTATTCAAAGATGCAGTATGTATATTCTCGTACGAATATCTATTTGAAACTGCAAAATCACACTGAGCAGTGAAGCGCATTGGAGAGAGTGCGAGATGGGCTGATCTCACCATACGTCTCGTACTAAAAGCCAACAGCATGAGTGCGAGAAACGTTAGTAGCTAAATATGTCAGTAGGTGGGTTAATATGTCAGGTCATGCTGTGTATTAACCTGGTTAGTGATTAACTAAGTATGTCAGGTTACGCTTTATTATATCAGGCCATGCTGTGTACCTTCAGTTCCGTTAAATCCACTCTCGCCCTTCTGGCCCTCTTTGCCCGTATCTCCTCTAAGTCCATCCACACCTGTCACACGTCAATCATCATTATAAACCAATCAGAAACAACATAACATCACTGACCTATCATCATTATAAACCAATCAGAAACCACATAATATCACCTGACCTCTCAACAGACAAAAAATATTGAACCAGCGCTGGTTTATTGTTGGTTCAGCGTCGTAGACGGTGGACTAACATTAAACCAGCATTGACTCAACGTCTTGTGTTTGGTGGGTGCTGGACAAGTGCACCTGTCACGTGCCAGGTATCGCCTGATATATAAACCAATCAGTGATAGGTCAACAGCACAATCTGGTATACATTTCAACCTATAATTATGTAAAAGCACCATTATTTTACAAATATTCATTAAATACAACTGATAAATACTGATATACACAGCTTCCCAGTAAACACAAAACATCTGTATAACATTTATACAATCTTGGACCAACGAAGACGGCGGGCCGTCGTTGTATAAAGGTTATACCAAGGACGTTCTATACAAATGTTTTTGTTTTAACACGGTTCGTTAGATCATTTTGACAAAAATTATACTAAATTATCAAAAATACATTATAATATACACCAGGTAATGATGGAGCTTGGTGCATTGATAATTACATTTATCAAATCTATATTTCATATTTTATCATAGAATAATCAGCCCAAGTATGATATGCCACGACCTAATTTAACTAACAACTGAATGACGGCGGTGATTGGCTAATTTCGTTATGTGACAAGCTGAATCACTCTTCGATTGGTCGGGGTAGAATATTAGACTTGGTCCAAATAATCATGTACATGCACTGATTGCCTGTGATGCATAGTCAGTGTGAGAGTAATTGGGTTTTTAACCTGAAAGTACTGGACTGGCATTCCCATAACGAGCGACCTGGATGTTAGGCATGTGATTGGTCGAGATGACCATCTCGACCAATCACATGCCTAAGATCTGGGTCAATCCCATTGTGAATACCGACCGGTCTTGGAAACGAGCGCGCAGCGCGTCGCCGCCCTACAGAAACGTAGATGCACTGGTTGCAATCACATCTCGACGAGGCCGCCATTGAGCGTAATCGCCTAGTCACATTGAGAGGGAAGAACCAGGGATATTTCTCTGAAAGACCCAAGTAGGATCTGCGGGATTCGAACCCGGGATAGGCGGGAAGATTATTAGTCATATGGGACAATAGGTGGTATGACTGACGTGACAGACTGTCAGACGCGCCACCTCCCCATCTCCATATAGCCGACCATGAATTGTTCTGTGGCTTTTTCTCTTGTTTGATTTCAAGATTCAAACGACGACGTAATATATTTAATTTAGTTGTTAAAAATGATGTTTCTTTTAGAGACGGTGTGACGACAGTGGTATTTACTATTTTTAGCAGGGTTTTGAATTAGACATGGCATTTTGGACGATACAATTTGAAATACTTTCGCAAGACCTTAAATACTTGATAAAAAGAAAATATCTACCACTTATAATACCTATACCACGACATAAACCCAACCACAAACTCGCTGATTTATTCCACATCACACCAGGGACCCATCCCACTAAGAATCACAAAATTAAGATTATCTCAACTTTCTCTTATTTTCATTAAAAAGTTAAGATTTATCTTAACTTTTTTATGGAAAAGAGAGAAAGTCAAAATAATCCTAATTTTAATATTCTCAGTGAAATGGGCCCCTGGTGCGAGACGCAAAATCTGTGAGCATCTGCACAGTGCGTGAATACCACATTCCACGTACTTTCTACCATAAACCAAACCTGCCTACTAAATTCCAAACTATTTTTGCTTCATTGCTTAGCCTTTTACTTGATTTTTTTCAGTATAAGTGATTAAAAAAATGGTGCAACCTATCGTAATACTTGTAATAGTGATGGAGCTTTCGCTTTAATAATTATATTGCATTTGACTTTACATTTTATAACATTGAGCACATTTTTATTTGCATTTATGTAAATTGTGGTAGCAAATCACAGCTGGCTGTGAATAAAAATATGATGTTGCCCAGGAAACGCGGGGTGCTTAGCCAGTACCGGTTCATTATTGGACCACCGCTTAAGACGCGGGCCCAGCATTGAATCAGCACTGGCCAAACGTCCCGCTTGCCACAAGAGAAACGATATAGCGATACGATACGATAGAATGCGATACGATACGATATGGTGCGATGTGACGTACGATATGACATACGATACGATATGCTAAGATACGATATGAAACGCAAGACGATACGATACGCTATGATACAATATGATGTGGAACGATATAATGCGATACGATAAGACACGATACTATATGATACGATACGATGTCAAACGTATCATATATCATATAAAATGCAATACCTTACGATACGATACGATACGATACAATACGATACGATACGATACGATACGATACGATACGATACGATACGATACTATATGATACGAAATGATACGATACGATACGATACGATATGATACGATACGATACGATACGATACGATACGATACGATACGATACGATACGATACGATACGATACGATACGATACGATACGATACGATACGATACGATACGATACGATACGATACGATACGATACGATATGATACGATATAAAACGATATTATGCGATACGATACTCCAATCACGGTCTAATAGCAAAATCTGACCAATTTCAATGTATGTCTGTGACTCTAATAGCTGCTAACCCCACAAACAAGATAAACTGAGCCAATGTTGGTATGATGTTGGGCAGTTCTCAGTGTCCTATGCATACCAACCACTGCAACGATAGAGCTTATCACGACGCATACATAAGTTGTTTGAGTCACAGATAACGAAAATAATACGTATTTATATATATAGCTGGATTAGGACTTATCTTAAACCTCGTTTGGCATATTTTTTTTATCATTCTAGCTTCAAATGATAACAAGTATCTATACTTATGAAAGATAGATCTTCCCCTTGGATATTAAAGGGTGTAGCTGCCACTTTGCAAAGTGGCAGCTACACCCTTTCATATCCAAGAAACGAGATATATCTAATATTGAATTCTTGGATTAAGTATCTACAATATTGAATTCTTGGATAAACTAAGTATCTACCAAAACTTGTTTTGTTAATTTGGTGATATTTCGACTGATCTAAAATTAAGAAATGCTAGAAACGACGGACGTAGCACCAGTTATTGAGAGCTAATGAACTACATGAGATTAATAATTTGAAAATATTGCTACATGTTTTTGCATTTTATATGTATACTTGCATGTGTCTGACACATAGCCTGAAATAAAGTTTGAAAGAACATCTACTTAAATAAATTTGATTTACTAATTTTATCACCAACAAAATCACGTCACACCTCAATCTCTTTGTCTATATTTTTTGTGGGAAGTCTCTGCCAGTACAAAACAGGCTGACCATGATACCACTTCAGTCACCAGATGACTCTCCTGCATGGATCTCGGGTCATTACTATTCACCAGGAGGATGGAATGCTGCTTTTGAATTTTAGGTAGTAAAGCCACGATAAGCAAAAATAGTAGCATTTAAATTTGGGTTGATTTCACCTGAACCTGTTAAACTCTCACATAACACTAATTCATCATTTATAAAGCAAGGGGGGGGGGGGCTGGAGTTTTTGTCGCGGGCAAATTATTTATTTCAACGCGGCTCGGCGGCGAGCTGAAAAATTCAAATTTTATTACATGTTTATATAGAACAGTTCTCAAAGTAAATTATAGTCCGCCCGAAATTATTTATTTAAAAAAAAAACTCCAGTCCCCCCCCCCCGCTGGAAATTGAATGGTGGCCTATAGCCGTTGCTGCTGCTGCTGCTCCTGCTGCTGCCGCCGCCGCCGCCGCCGCTATTGCTGCTTCTGTTGCTGCCTGCTGCATGTTATCTCATAAAACGTGCCAATTTTTTGTTTTTATTATTAATTTGTCTTAGAGTATTGTGAAATTGTTTGATATTCAAACTGACTTATTATAGTAATGACTTTCACATACTGGCTTAACGCTGGTCCACTTCATATGTGATACCTTGCATTTTTACAGTTTAATACATTTATAGTTGGAGGGAGAAGAATAGTCATGCTGAGTTTGATATAAAAGAAGTGTTAAAAAAGATTGTTTTCTTGCGCGGAAAAAAATGTACTGCTAATTAAAAAAAAAATAGAAATAAAAATATCACCCCCTCCAGATATCATATGGTGAGTCCCTTAAGGAGATTGATGTTGAAAACAATTCTTAATTCTTTAACTTTAAGATATACCCCCGACATCCGTCAATAAGCGTAAATGAAGAAATGATTATTTCATGACGATATTAAGTGTTTTTTCGACCATTAAAATATCAATATTGAGGGATACAGAACCTCCCCCCCCCCCCTTCCACTAACTCTTTTTTTTTTCATTCACCGTGAATGTTTTGGCATAGCCCTTGACATCTTACTACAGAATGGTCTTTGTAGTAAACACAGGGTACAGAGACTGACGCGCGTTGAAAACTACAACCCATGCAGTCCATCAGTCAATGCTGGTCCAACACTGATACCGTCGCCTCGGAGCTAAAGGATCCTATCTGACACTCGTTAGAGTGGCAGATAGGATCCTTTAGCTCCGAGGCGACGATACCATGTTGTAATCATGGTAATAGCGGCAGTAAGGTAACATGACAGACGCCACTTTAATGACCCATTAACAGGTCATAAGGGTCTAGAAGGTCAGGTTAGGTAAAGTACACAGTGTTGACAGCGCCTTGTAGACACATCACAGACACGATTCCCAAGGTCAGGGGACTATCCCACTAAACATCTTAAAATTAAGATTAAAGATCTTGATTTTCTCTCATTTCCATTAGAAAAGTTAAGTTAAATCTTAACTTAAGAGCATCTTAACTTTCCTAATCGAAATGAGAGAAGGTAAAGATAAATTAATTTTAAGATTCCTGCACTTGCCAAACGTATCGTCTTAGCTGATGATATAAACTCCTCACAAATGATCTTGAAGTTAAAGGTAATTTAATGATGCAAACCAAAGGAGGCTCGAAATTTTTTTAAGGGCCATCAAAAGATGCTGCTCATGAGCTTATATAATTATTTATTTTAAATTTATTTCAGAGTTAAATATTTATTTATAATAAATATTAACCAAAGAATTTCCACAGTTCAAAGTTATTGTTCTTACACATGGTCATCGGGGTCTTTCATCTCATTGCGCAGTACTGTTTATAATCCACTAGTTCTCTTCTCAACTCAAATATGTTCCGGAGTACCTCTTCCGAAATTTTATTTGCCCACAGATGCTCACAGCAATGGTTTATTAAACAATCATGTGAAACGCAGTGACGTCACCGGAAAACCCTTTCAATGGCTACTTGGGGAAAATAATGTTACATAACTCCCCCTCCCGCCATACTTCCTTGTATTAGTTTGCTACGTGAAAAAAATACTTTCTTTTTTTACAATTTAAAAGTAAAATGTTATGGCCAGTGTGATGGGTTTTTTCTCATCCTAAAGATTAAAACCATCGCTCTAAGGATACTTATTACTGATACCTGATTCAAGTATCAGGAATGGTATTTTACAACTCTTGAGGCGCCAAATTTTAGAGATTAAATTTTCATCCAATTGAAGTTGTGTCTCGCTACCGCGACCCACAACTTCAAGTGGCTGAAAGTTACTTACATTTGCAGAATTTGAATACGAAAACTACATAGATAGGAAGGGTATTCCCCCTGGCCCGGGCCAGGGGGAATACCCTTCCTATCTAAGTAGTTTTCGTACTATAATGCTCAGTTGCCCTAAATTGTTTTGTTTGAAGGTTTGAAGGCCAAAGACAGCTATCGACATGATTTATTTTAGGCGGTTTGAGGGTTAGCTCAGATCATCTCGACCAATCAGGATTAAATTTATCTGTTCTTTTCGCAGCAGAAATGACTATAAAAATGGAGATTTTCTATATCAAATGTAGCTATGTAGCTATGTAGCTATTTTGTGTATTTCAAGTCGACGAAAGACCTCGATTCGTAGATCCGAATATACTCGGCGCTACGCGTCTCGTACATTCAGATATACGAATCTTTCGAATTTCGTTCTTTTTCTTTGACTTCCACACTGGTCCTGTGATACTTCACTGGCACCAGAAGCAATGGTGATATTGGCGGTAAATAATAACACGAACCAATGGTCCAGTAAAATTGATTTGCATACGTTTGACCTTGATTTGACTTAGTTTACGATAGGTCACGCTGCTGTCCCAGAAGACATTGATCCAATGCTGGTTTAAGGTTGGTCCAGCGTCTACGACGTTGGCCCAGCCTTAAACCAGCATTTGGCCAGCGTATATTGTTTTCTACTGACATGTAGATTATGATAAGGATGCCCAGAGGGGGAATGTTTACATTATGGAAGATTCATCAGTGCGTGTTTCTGGGTGGGTGTGTTTACATGATGGGACAGCAAACAGGCCACCATGTCACCAATAAACCAATACAGTCTGGTAATCTGGCGGACAAAAAAACTCCCCATAGGGGACCTCAAATTACTGTACAGGGGGCTACAGAGGGACTCTTCATAATGCCTCTGTACATGAAGCTCTACATGGTTTTAACAATCAAAATTTCACTCAGGGTATATCAAATATATATCAAGTATCTAAATAAAACCAGTCTAATGCTATGGCTGATGCTCTAAATAAATTGAACAGAAAGACTGACCATTGGGAAACGAAAATTACTGTACATGCGGAATCAGAGGGTTCTAACGAAATCAGTCTGAAACAGCCCTCTATATATGAGGCTCTTAGTGGGTTTAAAAACAAGACGTCCTAAAGGAGACATCAAAATACTGTGCTAGAACCTCCAAGGGGGGGGGGGGTGCCTAACAAAACACGTACATCGAGAGCCTCTTGGGGGCCATTATTGGGAGCTGGTCATTTTGAGGGACGCTCCATCAAATATCTGGGGAGTTGGGATAGAATAAAAATCTAAAAAATAGTTTGTCTTAAGTTCACCCCCCCCCTCAAAGACATACGAGAAAATCTGATATATAAAGAAATTTAAAAAAAAGTTTGTCTGAAGTTCACCGCCCCCCTACAGTTTTTTGCGGATGTGAATAAAAAATTTGCAATCAACAAAAGCCTCCCCTACCAGATATCTAATGGTGCGTTCCTGAGCCAACCTCTGGTATTTGATGAGGGCTCCAGTGACTATCAGATTATTCTTATTGCTGGCCAACGTCTGCGACGCTGAGCCAACAATAGCCCAGCATCGGCTCAATTCCACTTGTTACCCGGGCGTCAGAGCAAAAGAGCAAAAGGACACTTCTATGAGAGTTATATTTGTAATGAAAAAATATTTTATTTACAAGAGGGTACACATACAATATGAAATGACTACAATAATTTATTGGCCTTCTCAATAAAATGTTTGTGCCCTGCTTTTATCCATGTTCCCGAATATATTTACAGCTGTTTGCGATAACACTAAATTTTGACAATTTTGCACTTGATTTACCACTAATTTTAGTTAATAGAACACATTTCGAAATGTGAAGACCCCCGCTGCAGATATTCTGGCTATGCCCTGGTCACTATGATAATAGATGAGGCTCCTGCTGTGATAAGTGACAAAGCCCACACGCTGTGATTGCCGCTGTTTTATTGAATATCAGCTTCAAAAAAGAGAGATAAATGCCAGTCTATCTGTCTGCACCTACAACACTAAAACAACAGTACATAGGGTGTCTGGGAATAATATAACACTCCTACAATTGAGTGAAATGCTTATATGCACCACCCTCTAAAATAATTACTTGTACAAAAATATAGTTTCGAACGGTTCGAATGCTTCACCAGGCGGTCTTCAATTGCATTTATTTATTTTTTAAATGCATTAAGCAATTTGAACAATTTGAACAATTATGTTTGCAACATGTTGATTTGATGGGTTTGATGATTCACCGACACACTGCTCAGGCTGTGACATGGAGATATTACAACACTACTCTCTCATTGACTCTTTGTAAGTAGATCGAACCCAAACCAACAGATTATCATTTAGACCCATTTACAAAGGCGCTGCATTTATATTTTTGTATTTTATCTCATTACACGCATGCGTGGCAGGAAATTGGTTCGCATTGTTGACGTAATCAATGTCGTTAATAGCTGATTAAACACGTTAATAATCACCAGATGGCGTCAGTCTACATATACAGCTCACAGAGTGCTAATGTAATAACGCAAATCAAAACAGAACAAAATATTCAGTGTCTCTCAGATATAGCTCACAGAGCGATAATGTAATAACACGAATCAAAACATCGTGAAATAATCAATGCCTCTCCAAATGTGAAGTGTATATTACCATTATGGAGACACCCTCACACCCATAATGCATAATATATTTGTGGCAAATATATATATATTTTTTTGTCGCAAATAGGTTTAATCTGATATTAAACCTTTCGCGCGAATCGACTTTAGACGTCGGAATCTGACGTCCATAGACGTCAGATTCTCACGGCTAAAGTTGATCCATGCGCTGAAAAAATTAAAAAATGTCTAATGGTCGTAGACCCGTAACATATATGTATTCAAATAAAGCGGAAAGAGGTAACTAAAACATTTCTGATGGTTTCAAATTGAAAAAACATCCTTTGGTCCCCATGGTTGATGTAAAAATATTTAGGCGTTATAAGGTTTATTTTTTATCTTCTTTAATTATCCGTATTTTCACTCAGGCTAAATGAATTTCCAATGACGAAAGCGTCAAATGAGGAAACAAAACTATTGAAAAAAATAATTGATTTCCTTGATTAGATTATCTACCACAAAATATCTTATGAATTCTAGCAGAAATCTCTTATCTATTTCTAAATCTAGTGATATTTCATTTCTTCTGAAATTTGCTCCAAATATATATTATATAAATACGATCTAGACACGTACATTGTGCCCGATGTATTATTTAGGATTTATTACCGTACTATATATATTGTGTATTTGTCATTTGGTGAAATATTATTTCATACGCAGTTATTACAGAGCAAAATATGAATTTTTTTTATTAGACAGGTATACCTGCACGAAAACACGAGACGTTGAACCAATGACGGTTCAATGTTGGTTAACCCTCTACGACGCTGACCCAACATTCAACTAACATTGGTTTTATTATAATCGGGCTACGCTATGGATGTAGTCTATAAAGGGTTGTTAGTTAATGATGTAGTGTTATTATGGGTATTGAGTGATTTGTCTGTTTAGAGAGGTATTGGTTGCCGTAATGTGGAGCATGTAATGTGATACATGGTAAATATGTGATTAAAGGGCGTATAATATCAGTGTCTGTCTGTCTGACTGCTTGCTGGCCTGCCTGCCTACATGCCTGCCGTCCTGCCTGCATGCCTGCCTGCACTGCCTGCCTACATGCTTTCCATCCTGCCTGCCTGCCTGCCTGCCTGCCTGCCTGCCTGCCTGCCTGCCTGCCTGCCTGCCTGCCTGCCTGCCTGCCTGCCTGCCTGCCTGCCTGCCTGCCTGCCTGCCAGCCCGCCTTTCGCTTGCCCGCCCGCCCGTCCGCTTGCTTGCCTGCCTGCCTTCCAGTCTTCTTGCCTCCCTGTCTGCCTGTCAACTAATTCAAATCAAATCAGATAAATTAAAAGTTAGTTCCAGAGGGTATACCATTTAGCACTGAAGCACTAATTTGCAAATGGCCCAAGTTTTTGTAGCAGCTCCCCTAGAATCTGACTGCTTTGTGGCCAGAGCATATTTTAGCTGATGTTTAATTAATTCTTGATTTTAACGTTACATTTTCCATCTTGCATTCCATTTTCGTGGGAAATGAAATATAGTGTGAATTCAAAACTATTTACTAATCCGAAACTTTGTGTGCGCTTATAATTACACGTTATGTACTAGCAGAGTAATATAACAGCTTTAAGGGTAAATAGTCGAAACACTCTGATCCTATGGGGACGAGAAGGTCTTTGCTATTTACTGACGGGATAGGCAATAGCCTGGAAGGATGAATGTAGTGATGATATGTTTGGCTGCTACTTTTCTGAATGGATGGATAAATAGCTGGAGAGGTCGAGGCGGGTGGCTGGTGTGTGTGGTGTGTGTGGGTGGGTATTTGCTGAATCACTGTACACTTGTAGTTCATTGCCCACTTCAAATGTACTATTTCTATATGTTATTTTTTGTGATTTTTATTCATCTGCCGCAATTCCTCCCTCCTCAAGGAGAAAGAACGAAATTCGATAGATTCGTAGATCAGAATGTACGAGGCGCGCAGCGTCGAATATTTTCTCGATCTACGAATCTATCGTAATTGCGTTCTTTCTTCAACTTAAAATACACAAAATAGGTACATGCGTTCCAAGAATTGATAGATAAAAATAGTCAGTGTGGTTAACCAAGAAACATTAGTATAGACATCTAGTGTCATGGTAAAACCTGCATATTAATCACTATGGGCCAGTATGAAAAATAACTGTAGATTCGTAGATCCGAATCTGCTGTTTCAACAATAGACTGACGTCACCGGTGCATTTTAATAATAACTAGACTGCCAGTCCTCCACCGGAATTAATTATCGTAATTTGGTTCATCCCCAAAATTTAATGGATACATTGTAAGTCATTCGCCCGAGATATAATATGATGTAGCCGTAGTAGTATCATGAGTATGTCGTTCATTTTAAAAGAAGGTGGTACAAATTCGCTGAAGACGATCAATTACAGGGGCGGATCCACGATAGAAAAAGTGCATGTTCACCGAAAATAAAAAATGGCACATAAATAAAAATAAATAAAGGCGAGCGCTTCCGGCGCGAGCGATTTTTTGCTAATAAAATACCAAATGCACCATTTCTAGGTATCTAAGTAATAAGAAATGGGAAAATAACTCGTATCATCATCTAATTTAATTATATATATCAAATTGTATTTTTGCGATTTCGAAAGGGGCACTTATAAATTTAAGGGGGGGGAGGGTCACATGACCCCTGTGCCCCCCCCCTGGATCCTCCCCTGAATTATGACATCATAGATTCAACTTATTTCATTCATTCATAAAAGTGGATAGGTATAGTAACAGTACACAACAGTTGTAGGACTATGACGTCATAAAGTAGTCTTCAACAAATAGTAGTTCAAAAGAGTAGCCTACTTTACCACAGTTTCATGTGATCTGGATCGTAATCCGGATTCTGTATCCAGATCGTAATGTATTTGGATCATTCCCAAAAATAATCGGTTATTCCTTGGCCGGACAGACAGACAGACCCACCAATAAGACCAAAAACATAACCTTTTTGGCAGAAGTAAAATGTTATTCCAATATGTCTTGTGGTGCATAGATTTGACGTGGATGATAGAAATGTTAATGGGGGAAATTAGTTCGAGCGCATCAAACCGACAGTGATCCAATCATTAGGATTGTGTTATAGATTTTAACACATGATCCATCCCAGCAAAGAGGTAAGTCCAACATTGGGTCGATGTCTCGTATCTGCAGGGATCTACAAAAACATCAACTTGAAGTCTGTAAAACACCTTTAACAATAAATCATTGTACGTGTATGTTTAAACCCAGTTTGTTCAACATGCTGACCTCAACGATTTTCATAACGTACCTGCTCCACAACTGGAATATTAACCAACAAGCCCAATCATAATTCACCAATATCTATATATCTATGAGACAAGTAGCAGTATCTGTATGATTTCCACCCAGTCTTGTAGGCAGACTGTCTGTCCCGTGCTGAATTCTACACTGTCAGCTCATGCTGCGCTGGTGAACTGGCCTGGCTCAATGCTGGCTCACCACTGGCCCAGCCTCTGAACCATCGGGCCACAACTGAGCAAACACTGAGACACTACAGCACATTAAGACATATTGAATCAATGTCAGGTTGATATTAGCGTCGTAGACAGTCGCCAACCATTCAGCCAACATTGACCAATGTCTTGTTTTGCTGCGCAAATCCCAGTAAACACGATGCATTAACCCAAAAGTGTTTTTTTTGTTGAGCCACCGTCTGCGACGCTGGCTCAACATTAACCCACTATTGGATGAATCCTCGTGTTCTTCGGGATATGAGTGAGAGTGTTGGGGTTATTTTGTGGAGAGAGATAGCGTTTAGTTCTAATCAAATAGATGTATATGTCACGGCACCAGGGAGTGGTTCACATCATACACGGGATCACACAGGGAGCATGCGGTTTGACACTCAACAGACATCAAACACTGAATGCTCCCCACGCTACACTAACTACAAATTATTGTAAGTGGCTCAGGAACCCAGCAAACACGTACATTTAACTAATATTGTTTTGATGTTGGCCCAGCGTCGTAGACGATAGCCCAACATCAAAACAACATTGTTTAAATGTATGTTTTTTGCAGGGAAGACCTCTCCAATTCCAAAAGAGCTGTTTTAACAAAATGTTTATATCTATGGAAAACATCAAATTATATTTATATATCATACGAAAATATCATGAGTCTGTATTTTTTTTATAAAATTATATCGGAATAATGAATGTCTAGCGAATATTGTCATTGCTGTAACCATTTAGCCACGAATTCGGCTAACAGTAAGTCAAAATTACACAATTATTGTAGAATATATTATATGATACACACCTCAAAGGGAACGAGAATAACCTCTGTTTATGATATAGTACCCGAGAATTAAAGCATGGATTCTTATGGATTAGGGGGCCGCCATTCAATCTCCAGGGGGAGGGCTGGAGTTTTTGCCGTGGACAATTTTTTTATTTCAACCCGGCTTGGCGGCGCGCTGAAAATTTAAAAATTACAGCGCGCTTTTATCCCAGTTCTTGAAGTAAATTATTGATTTCACGCAGATTTCCCCCGAAATTATTTATTTAAAAAAACCCCTCAAATCACCCCCTGGAGATGTGGCACCCTTAACGAATTAAGTTATGTTGTGGTGCTGAATTGCTAGATTCAATTTGTCGTCATTTAAAGCAGACGCAAATGTCAGCTTTAAATAATTGAGGAAAATTATGCTTATTTGAGAAAATAGAAACAAAGTAAATTGATTTATTTGATGAACTGAGCATCTCTCACAAGCTATACGTTCCTATGCAGTAATATTTTATTTGATTTGCAACAGCTCTAAGCACGGTTTTTAATCCGCTTTATAAGCCGAATAAATCACTGCTATTGGGGACGCAATGTGTGTTTAAACATCAAGATTTGCAAATGATTGGTGTCAAATTAAACAAATATGAGCGGTAGCCAGACACAACTGCAGGTGGTTGAAAATTTAAATAATGTAAATTCGCGGGTGGACGTGCAAGTTGGATGTAATGTGTGGACGAGAGGTGGTAGCAAAAATTCGCAAAGTTATTATCGAAACCCAGCCCACGAAGGTATATAATAATGATATCATAGAAAATGTTGATGGCGTGGCAGGCTGTGACATCTGACCTCCCCATGGGCGGAATACTGCCAAGATGAAGGTGTGTTGCGACAGCAGAGGGAGAGATTAGTTTGGCGGCAAATATCACATCTTTTTCCCAGAGTTTATTTGAATTTGACTTTCAAGGTAACTTGATTTAAAAATGAGAGGAAAACTGTGATAAATCATAGAAATAAAAATTATATTTACGTACTTTGAATTATCGAGGAAAACGACATATTTGACTGGAAATTTAAGAGGACTAAGTTGTTGGGCGTACTTGCTTTATATCCAGAACATACAAACAGTCGATAATGTTGGTTTAACGTTGGCCCACCGTCTGCCATGCTGCACCCTGACAATAAATCCACATTGGGTCGACGTATTTTGATTTGTAGTGCCCGTGAACTGCTTGTGTACTACTTGTAGTACTTCTGAGCTGGTCTGTATTATCAAAAATACATAAGACATCTATACCTTAACTTTTAAAACGGTGAAATACTTTTATACAAACCATAGAGACCAAAGGGTTTTCTTAATATGAAATTACAATAAATGTCTTAGTCTTCTCTTTCCGCTTAATTTGATTACCTATGTTGTGGGTTTAAGGTCATTATAAATATTTTAATTCTTACAGTGCGAGGACCGACTTCAATCTGGCGTCTAAAGACGTCAGATTCTGACGTCTAAAGTCGATACCCGCGCTGTAAGGATTGATGTCCATGTATATAAGAACTTCCCTAACATTGTCTTCCTTCCAACAGATGTCTTATTGCGCGTTGGCTCATCACGTTTAACTTTTATACTAGACGGACCGGGTTCGAATCCTGGTAGAGCAAGATATCACTTTGTTATCTTTGCTGTTTTTACTTATTAGACTTTATATACACAAATAGTACAATAATTAATCGGTATCAAATTTAACAAATCTCAGTAATTTTTTGACAGTTGAAGGTCGTGGTGGCGAGACACAACTTCAGGTCGGTAAAAAAGATTTTTTAAACTTTAGCGCTTGAACCCTTTCAGTGCGGGGACCACTTTAGAAGTTTAGACGTCAGATTCTGACGTCTATAGACGATCGCGACACTACTACTACTAATAATAATAGTCAGTTTTTGTAGAGCGCTTATTAGTTGAATTGCAACTAGTCTAAGCGCTTAGAAGTAGTGCTTTCTAAACAGGAAGGTCTTAAGCCGACTCTTAAATGTTGTTAGAGATGGGGAATTTCGAATGTCAATTGGCAGATCATTCACAGTTGAGTGCCCTTTAATGTAACGTCAGATGCAGGTACAGCTTGTAAGAGTTAATGTTTCGTCAATCTGAGTTTCCGTGTATAAGTATGTATTGACATAAATTAAAACAAGCAGGCATAAAATGAGCTGTCAATTAGCCTTTCATCTCCATGCCTGCACGGTAGCTTAGTGTACTATATGCCCTGTGGCGGTCTCACCTGACCACATACCCCCTGCCAGTAGGCCTAGTTAGCAGCATCTCGCCCTGCACACGTTGAGGAGGGTGGCTTCTGCTAACTACCTGCCAACAGCTAGCGACACCTGTCGGAGGCTAATTGACCGTGTTATTACTAATGATATGGATCGCCTGGATCAACCACTCGGCACAAAACACAAGACGGTGAACCAATGCTGGATTAACGTTGGTCCAGCGTCGTAAACGGTGGGCCAAAATTAAAACAACATTGGGTCGATATACTGTGTTTGCTAAGGTCGGCCTACATATATCTCAGAAAACCCTTTAACCGCCAAATTATTCAATTTAGGTTTTCACACACTTGTTGTGTCTCGCTAACGCGATCCACAACTTCAAGTGGGTAAAAATGACTCATATTTGTTTAATTTGAGACCAAACATTTACAGATTTTGATGTTCGTACACACATTTCATTCCCAATAACAGTGATTTGCTCGGCTAATTAAACAAAGTAGAAACGCCTATTATCGCGCTCAGCGCTTTAACCCTTTCAGCGCGAGGAGTCACTGTCTTTATATGTCTGTACCAAAATGCGTAGGTCTAATACATTGACCCTTAACCCTTAAAGCGCTGAATATTTTTATTAAAACCTTGGAGACCAAAGGTTTTTGTTTTAATTTGAAATCATCATAAATGTCTTAGTTGGGCTTTTCTGATTCTTTTAAATACCTATGTTATGGGTCTACGACCATTATAAATATGTTCACTCTTACAGTGCGGGGACCGACTTTAGTCGTAAGAATCTGACGTCTGCAGACGTCAGATTCTGACGTAAGAATCTGACGTCTGCAGACGTCAGATTCTGACGACTAAAGTCGGTCCCGGCACTGTAAGGGTTAAAGCGCTGAAATATTTTTATATAAACCGCGAGACCAAAGGTTTTTTCAATTTGAAATCATCATAAATGTCTCAGTAAGCTCTTTCCGCTTCATTTGAATACCTGTATGTTATAAGTCACTATAAACGGTCTATAAATAGCTGACTCTTTGAGTCCGGGGATCGACTTTAAATGTCCGAATCTTACATCTCACGTCGATCCCCACACTGAAAGGTATAATTACTCCACCTGCAGATGCACAGATGGCTGTTTCCTGGATGCGCCCCAGGCATTTACCTGTATGAGCTGTTCTCACGAGATAGGGTGGTGGAAACGAGGCTTTAACACTCAAAGCGCAGAAGTAATTTGTAAAAAAAACATCGCAACCAAAAGGGGTTTTCACCTTGAAATCATCATAAATGTCTTAGTTAGCTCTTTCTGAATCATTTGAATACCTATGTTATGGGTCTACGGCCATTAGAAATATTTTTACTCTTACAGTGCGGGGATTGACTTTAGACGTCAGAATGGTGGAAAGTAGTTTTTAAACTCTCACGCTGCATCAAAGCATTATTCTACATCTCTGAGAAATGACTTTATTTCCTACACCTAGGGGTTTTAGAACGTAAGCTTTCATGGATCTGTTTTAAAACTGTTTTTACATTTGACACCAACTTCCAGTTATCTTCATCCACTACAAGTCGAGAATTGCGACAGCAATTCGCGGCTTGTAGTGGATGAAGATGACAATGGTAAATACAGGCTTCAGGTGGTTAAAACATCTACATGGGTTGTAGACTTGAAAACATGAGTAGCAGCTGGAGAACAATCAGATACCTACATTGAGAGAGGGGCGGGGGCCCTAGGGTAGTGGTTAGCACCGCTGCCTTTCACGCCAGAGTCCGGGGTTCGGTTCCCGGTCTCGGCGGTTTGAAAGGAACTAAAAATGTTTCTTCCCCATCCACGTGTGAAAGTCAGTATTGTGGGGAGCCTCCGTGACCGAGAGGTAGCGGGCTCGGCCTCAGACCGCCAGGGCTTGAATTTCGAATCCTGTGTCTGGAGGACAGTTTCATCTCAATCATCTCACCATCCTCAGGAGGTTCTCCTGGCCCAGTTTAGCCTATATGTGCACAAAGGTGGCCTAAAGCCCGATTCCTAAAGCCCTGGCAGTCTGAAGTCGAGCACGCTACCTCTCGGTCACTCAGGCTCCCCACAATACTATGTTTTACGAGTGTATGGGGAAGAAACATTTTTATTCCTTTCAAACCGCCGAGACCGGGAAACGAACCCCGAGCTCCAGCGTGATAGACAGCGGTGCTAACCACTACCTTAGGGTCCCCGCCCTGTAGGCCTACAGCTTGCACAAGGTCAGCTAAAGCCCACGTAGGTCATTCAGTGACTGGATTGAACTTCAACCCTTACAGTCACCGATGATTTTTTTTTTATAAACCATAGAAATCATCATAAATGTCTTAGTTAGATCTTTCTGTTTCATTTGAAAACCCATGTTACGGGTCTACGGCCCTTATACATATTTTAATTCTTTCAGTGCGGGGATCGACTTTAATCTGACGTCTAAAGTCAGTCTTCGCACTGAAAGGGTTAAATCTGTAACAAGGTCATTGTATTTCAGTCTAATTCGAAAGTTGTGTCTCTATATTCAAAGTTGTATCACGCTACCGCGATCCACAACTGCAAGTCCCTGAAAATTACTAATATTTGCTTAATTGGGGATGAAACATTTGCACATCTTGCTCTTTAACTCTTTTAATCCTGAATTTACCTGTCATTTTATTCCACTACAAGCCGCAAATTGCTGTCGCAATTCTCGCCATGTAGTGAATTAAAATGGCTTGATTTTGTTGACAAATTGAAAATATTTTCAATAATTGATAAAATATTTTTATGAAAATCATCGTTTTAAAACATTTATATTTAGGAAATTGAGTTAATTATCACGGATGGAAAATGATGCTTTGATGCATAGTGGGGGTCTAAAGGGTTAAACACGCATTCCATTCCCGATATTTGTGATTTAACCTGCTAATAGGCCTAAAACATATTATTCAGCAAAATTCAAACAGATTTGCACCCAGCGAATTAAATCTTATTAATTTCTACCTGATTGATGGGTTGCTGCAGCGAGTCATATATTGAACCGTCAAGTGAAAATTAAATCTAATTGATGTACAAGATTTAATGATCACTAAACTGTATCAAAACTGTTTCGCTGGAGTTGTGAGACGCTGTTCTCGTTTTCTGAAAGTCGTTACATTTGTTTCCGGTATCACTTATATTCAAATTTCAGATAAGTTTAATTACCTATAAGGCCTTATGCAACAATCAGCCAATTTCTCTATAAGGAAATGCCTAAGCCGCCGAAACGTACTGAATCGTGATCTTTATTCATCGGAATGAAATATGTTGTTCGGAATAAGACCAAGATGTGTGAAATGAAAATTTCCAAATCGGAATTGACTGAGACATTAAACCAACATTGTTTCAAAATCTCGCATTTACTGGGCCTAACTCTATATGATGTTGAGGTATATGACGTCCCTCAAAATCAATGTATGACCAAAATGTGCCTTTTTGTATTAAAACCAGCCAAGTTTATTGAGCAGGTTATGACAGTAACACAAACAACATTGAGCAGGTTTTAACTGTTTGTGTATTTCACTTAAGCATTTTCTGTTCTGATCATTTGCTCTCCTTTGTGAGTGCTACAACCTGTTTAAGTTCATTGAGTATTGCAAGTTATGATACTAAGACAAACAACATTGAGAAGCTTTTAATCCTTTGCTGTATATTACTTGAGCAGGTTCTGTTCCAATAATTTGCACTTTTGTGAGCTTTAGCACCTGCTAAAGTTGAGTCGTTCTGCTTCGAGTCCTTTCTGATTCTAAGTGGACGATGATATAATGATACCGATCTTCTCCCAATACCGCACTGGAAAGATGACCGCTTACATATACGTCTAAGTCGGTCAAGGATATGGGAAGTAGGGAATGTAAACAGGTAAACATTACAGATATGTGCCATATCTCCACCAGATGACAGGGGATCATCTGTCACTATGGTAACCCTTAACCCTCAGGGCGCTACGATAGTTTTGTATAAACCATGGAGATCAAAGGGTTTTTTTCAATTTGAAATCATCATAAATGTCATAGTTAGCTCTTTCCGCTTCATTTGAATATCTATGGGTCTACGGCCTTTCAAAATATTTTAATTCTCACAGTGCGAGGATCGACTTTAGCCACTATAATCTGACGTCTACACCAATGACGGTGGGCCAACATTAAGCCAACATTGGTGTAGACGTCTGATTCTGACGACTAAAGTCGATCCCCACGCTATAATGCATGGTTAAATAGCTGAACGCGACTATGGTCGTTTTAGGCCGTTTTATTGGCCGCTCAAATCGCTTTTTGAAAATGAAATGTGTGTTTAAACATCATAATTTGCAAATATCAGTTGCGTAGTAGCAGAATACATCACTCTATGGAGCAAAATGTGTGTTTAACCTTTAAAGCGCTGATTTTTTTTTATGAAAATCATGGAAACCAAAAGGTTTTTTTTCAATTTGAAATTATCATAAATGTCTTCGTTAGCTCTTCTCGTTATGGGTCTACGGCTATTGAAAGATTTTTAATCTTACAGTGTGGGGATCGACTTTAGACGTCAGAATCTGACGTCTACAGACGTCAGATTCTGACGACTAAAGTCGGTCCCCGCGCTGTAATGGTTAAACATCAAGATTTCCAAATATTTGCCATTTGGTCTCAAATTTAACACATATGAGTAATTTTCAACCACTTAATGTTGTGGGTTCATTTGGCTTGATATTTGCGTCTCAGTTGCACAACTGTAAAACCTCTACTTTTGATGCTATCTATCCAATGGCAGCAGTTCTGTGTCGATACACGAATGTGTATTATCATATCAGAGTCTGGGATACATCTCGGTCGATGTAAGATGACAACAAATGAATCACTCCACATTGATGGAGGTCACATAGCAACGAGAGGCTGAGCTGGAGGTCACATAGCAGCGACAGGCTGAGCTGAGATACCAGAATACCATCTGTATCTGGGACTCTTACATCTCATCATCAAGGTCGTTCAAGGTCACACGAGGTCACACGAGATTTACATCATATATCCACACTGATACCGGCATACCATCTATATCTGTGCCGCTTTCATCCCAGAAAACACGACGCGTTCCACTAATGTTGTTTTAATGTTGGATCAGCGTCGTAGACGGTGGACCAAAATTTAAACAACATCAGGTCAATGTCTCGTGCTTGCTTGAATGACATCATCAAGGTCGTTCAAAGTCACGTAAGGTCACACGAGGTCACACGATAGCTACACCCCATATCGACACTAATCACACTATTTTGTAGAGTAAAATATTTTTTTATTATGGTAATTAAAATGTTCACCGACTTGAATATGTATCTCCAACTATCCACAAGTATCCACAACTTCAAGTGGGTCATTTCGAATGGAAGTTAAGACTAGCTATAAACTTGGATTTTTTTTTAAATAATTGCAAAATTATTGCGATTGTAGCCCAATTATTCATGAAGAAAAAACATAATTCCAACTGTGAAATGTTTGACTACAGGCTTAAATGTCAAAACACTTAGTACATTAATTTCACTATGATTTCATGCCAGTTTAATTCACAATCGGACAATCCACTTCGATTATCGTCATATTCTAGCAAAATATTACAGAGCAAATTTATTTTGTCATTTGCGATAAACTATGTGCGATATCGGAGGGTATTTCAGATAATGGCTGATAAACTACTCCAATTAGTCCTTATCACTTATCATTGCCAATCCTCTATCTCAGGCACGTCATCAGGAAGGGGGGAACCCCTGTTTGCTGGGAATTATACTTTTTGACATGTTATTTTTATTTATTTTTTAGTTCTGAACCATCTTCAGCAGTACATTCACAGAAAAACAGACGAGCCCCCCTTTTCAACTGTCCGGTGACGGGCCTGTATCTGATATTTGTAATAATATTGTCACGTACGGGAAGATGTATTTATAGGAATTTATCTGCCCGACAGAATAATTTGCTGTTTCGCGGAGCCTGAACCTTGCCTGAATGGATGAATAATGGTAGTCAATTAATTTGATACGATTAATCATGTACAATTAATCATTATGTGTGAATGAGCTGTGCAAAACGTTCTAGCCCTTAAAGCACTATTTTTTTATGAAAATCTTGGACATCAAAAGTTTTTTTTTCAAATTTGAAATCATCATAACTGTCTTCGTTAGCTCTTTCTGATTCATTTGAATACCTATGTTATGGGTCTACGACCATTAGAAATATTTTTATTCTTACAGTGCGGGGATCGACTATAGTCGTCAGAACCTGACGTCTACAGACGTCAGATTCTGACGACTAAAGTCGATTCCCGCGCTGGAAGGGCTAAGACTGGCTACAGATCATTGTCATATATTACGTGCCAAGTTATGCGTTTTTTTTTATCTGAACTATACCCGACTCTTATCGAATGACTCCAAGGGTTCTTTATAGTGCACTGTACCATAGAGAGCACCACACACTCCATGCATTTGAACAGTTTGGAGCACTGTATATGCATAACCTCGATGACAAACACTCGATCCGGCGGGGATTTGAACCCAGTGCCTTTGCATGGGTTTCGAGCCACAACCGGACCGAATAAGCCATCGCGGCCGGACGAAATAGTTTTAGGAATTCCCAGTTTACTGTTGATCCACATTCTGCGGCGTTGACCCAACATTAAACCAGCATTGGGTCAACGACTCGTGTCTGCTGGATAAAATAATCACTGGATATTGATCCAATGCTGATGTAATGTTGGCCCACCGTATACGACGCTGGCCCAACATTAAACCAGCATTGGGTCACCAACTCGTGTCTGCGAGATAAGACAACCACGAGACATCGGACCAATGCTGGTTTTAATGTTGGCCCATTGTCTACGACGCTGGGCCAACATTAAAACAGCATTGGATCAATGTCTACTGCGAAAAACATGTGGGGCTTGGTAATCTGGTAATTACCAAGGTATAATCTTACCAGGTAGTCCAGGGACACCAGAATCTCCCGGTGGACAGTACTCCTTGGTTCTCTTGCAAAACTCCTGTAAAGCGAACACCTGGAACACATGATAGGAAATATGTAAATGAAAGAAAGAACACATAGAACATAGATATAATGAATATGTAAATGACACAATCACTAAAATGTTATCTATAAGCGAGCTCAGAAGAGCGAGCTCAGAGGCGCGACAACCCACCATTCCCCAAGTGATGACATGTTCACAGAGCAGGGACCTGGTCAACTGGTGAGTTAACCCTTTCAAGCCTGAATTTACCATTGTCATCTTCATTCACTACCAGCCGCGAATTGCTGTCGCAATTCTCGACTTGTAGTGAATGAAGATGACTTGAAGTGGGTGACAAATGGAAAAAAGTAGTGTTATTATTAACCAGTTCCATAAAAAGAAATCGATCTGAAAGCCCTAATTTTAGAATAATTAGGTAATTTTTCTGTGAAGCAAAATGATGCTTTAATGCATCGTGAGGGTTTAAAGGGTTAAGGTTAAAACGGCTAAAATAAATAAATGGGTCTTCGTTACATTCCAGAAAAAAAATATTATTGTCATAGAAATAAACTTACAATGAGCAATTTCATTCCAACATAACATACTCTAAATAATATAACAAAATAAATCAATACGAGCATGACGTTAAAGTATAACACATATGCAGAGGGAACACGTGGAACACATAAAGATGTATTATGATCATTACATACCCGGTGACAGTAGCGCATAACTTTGAGTGAATTGAACAGTAAAATATATACTAACAAACACCAAAACTCCGGATTATTTTGTATTTCTTTGACGATACAGCTATATGGTTAAGTGAATTTAAGAGGTATAAAGTGTGGTGGTGGTTGTTTCACTCAAATGTTGTGGAATAAAGTATGAGATTGAACAGAGTCCATATGATTTGACAAAAAGATTCGAAATGAAATGAAGCGATTTCCACAACACATAATGTACATGCATATTGTCTCCACGGAATAGTTTCAAAATAGTGTAAGTATATAAGTCAGTTGCTCAAGGCATAACATGTATTTCGGCTGATAGCTTTGCTATTCAGAGGGTACTTGGTGCGTCCCATTGTTAGTGTAGTTTTTTATGGGGATGTATGACTTTAACAAGCTATCGTATATCTCCCGCATACAATACCTCTGTCCACTACAGGCCATCATAGATAACAACACAAGACACGTGGTATCTATGGTAACCAGCTAAAACATGTGGATATTGAAAAGTCCAGCAACAGACGAGGCCCGCTTGGCCCTTTTGTTGCGGGGTCTAACCTTTGTGTTGCTATGGTCGTATATGGTTTAACCCTCGTGCTACTAGGACCATATCCATACGGTTTAACCCTTGTGCTACTAGGGCTGTATATATACGGTTTAACCGTTGTGCTGCTAAGACCATATCTATGCGGTTTAACCCTTGTGCTACTAGGGCTGTATATATATGGTTTAACGTTTGTGCTACTAAGACCCTATATATACGGTTTAACAATTTCGCTGCTGGGACCATATATATACGGTTTAATCCTTGTACTGCTAAGATCTGAGTGCTACAAATAAACATAATGTGCCAACATGAAAACATATGCCCTTGCACTAAAGTGCTTATATGACAGGCATGATGTTGATGTGAAATATTTTTTAATTTTTCTCCGATGGTGGGCTGAATGCTACACTCGGAACTCGAATGATTTTGGATTCCTTTGTACCGTCCTTGTGTCGCGCGGACTGCTTCAAACGTAGCTTTTTCAATAGAATACAAGTGGTTCCCATATCATGATATGGAACACCTCACCATCGAAAGTACATTACACTATTATTACTCATCTTCTATATCAACTTTAAAGCAACTCGTGGTGTTTTTAATATGTGTGTTGTTGATTCCGTTTATCACAATCAAGCAGGCCTGGTAGAAATATAAATATGTTAGGTGACAAGTACTTGCAAAGGCATCAATGGACCCTAGTGTATATTTACCATGTCTACAGTTGCTGTTTATCATGTTTGTAGTCTCGTTATATGATTACTTATATTATCTACCTTGTATATACATATTATCATGCTATTTGATTGTTATCAAATTGATAGCAACATTTTAAGCAAATTAACCCTCTGTGCCAAATTTATGACTATAAAATATCTGTCAGTCTGTCTGTATTCAATAAACTAAAATACTGATTTAAATTGAACATCTGGGAAATCTGACCAGGATCACGCGGTTTGTAATCCCGCGTGAGTCTGGATCTTGTTTTTGAGAGTAGATATATCAGGTGTGATGGGTGACCTTTCTCTAATCACCTGCGGTCAACGCTAGTGAAGTGTGTGTACCCGATGCCGATATATCCTCAAATATTTAGTTTAACTGCCATGGCATAGCTGTATTAGTATAATTCCTCTTAATAAATGGCATAAGTTCCTCTTAATAAAGTCACTTATCTGTTTCAATGTCCATATTCGAACCTGGCTTAGTTAGCCCTTTCTGCTTCATTTGAATATCTATGTTATGGGCTACGGTCATTATAATATTTAAATTCTTTCAGTGGGAGGACCGTCTTTATACGTCAGAATCTGACGTCAACAGACGTCAGATTCTGACGTATAAAGACATCTCCGCGCTGGGAGGGTTAAAAAATAAAAAAAATACAATTAAAAAGATTTTTACAGACAGTAGCCATGCATTGAGATGACTGTAAAACCTCTTTTCTCAGGGGTTGACCTGTGATGACCTCTAGTACAGGTCATCACAGGTCAACCTCCACCAGTATGCCCTGGGGTTAAATGTATGTGGACGTGATAAAGCCCGTCTTTATTACTCTGATTATATTTAGTGTGCATATAGGCCCAAAAGGATTACAATTTGCTACTTTACGAAGTGGTTAATATGACACTTTCATTTCCAGAAATCTGTATTGTTTTATTGCCTATGAGAACAATAAAAGAGTCAACTGTCATGGTCCGTTCGTTGTTTTTACTTTGTGAGGTTGTGTAGCGGGCTGAGTAATACATCGATAGGATTCACTTTAAATGATGGTTTAGCTGTTTCAGCTTTGCTTAGCTCTTTAATATTAAATCCTTCCAAGACTGAATTTGCCATTGTTATCTTCATCCAATAAAAGCATTCATCTTTGCTTAGCGCTTTAAACCCTCACAATGCATCAAATCATAACTTTACATCTCTGAAGAATGGCCTAGTTTCCTAAAACATAGAGGTTCAACAACGAAAATAGTTATAAAACTGTTTTAAAAATAACACTATCTTTTTCTTATTTGCCACCCACTTCAACTTATCTTCATCCATTACAAATCAAGAATTGCGACAGCAATTCGCGGTTTTTATTGGATGAAGATAACAATGGCAAATGCAGGCTTGAAAGGAATAAATGATATTCTATGTGTGTGGGGACCTAGTGTCGGCCTCAGATTTTGACGTCAAAAGTTGATATCCACACTGAAATTTTTGAATAATTCCGGTGCAACCTATGAATGTGTATTAAAACAGGATCTAACTGATTTAGTAGTGGGGAGATTTAACATAAAAAAAATTAGTTTCCCAATGTGTAATTGTTTAGATAATTTCGGAACAATGCATTGCTAAACTGTGTACTTTACTAAATTAGTTTTTTTTTAATTGGATGAAAGCAATAACGAATACGCACAGGTCACAGCATGATCTCAAAGTTAAAGGTCACTGTACTTTGTTCTTTTATTTTGAGTTTCATACATGTACCTTCAACTGAATTTTTTTTCTCGATTTCTGAACAAATTCGTTCTTTGTTATGATATTTACTGGAAATAAATTAAAATTGATTTACCAAAGGATTCATGTGAAGGGACTGTGATTGGATGACCTGCCCCGAAGACGCTATTTTCTACACAAAATTCCAACCACTCGCTCACTAACACCAAAATCAGGGATAATAAAATCCGATTCATTGTTGTTATCTTAAAAATAGATATAAATGTATAAATAACAATTTATCTTTATCTGTTAACAAGTTAAAGTCGAACATTTGCATAGCAGTAAGTATAACACAGACTAATTTTGTGGCACTCAGAACAGATCTATGACGGACGTAGTTTGTATGATCAAGAGACACCATCTGTAGCTAGTCTGTAATATATATGCCTGGTAAGCTTATGATATATTGGTTTCTGCATTCGGACACCAGTAAATATAACATTCTCCTAGTTATTTACTGTTGTTATATGTCACCTTGTTAATAAAGGGTGCATCTGCCACTTTGTGGCAGATACACCCTTTAGTACCAAGGTGCAGATATGTCCTTGTCGCTTTTGCAAATTTACCGTTTAGTTTCATCCATCGTGCCGCTCACCATTGCTCACAGTTTTATCGTAAAATGTTCTGATCAGCATGACATGGAAAATAATATTTGTATCTCGATATAACGACGTATAAGACGTTAAATCGACTTAGTGTAAGTCGATTTAACGACGTATATGTCGTTAAAACGACTTGGTATTAATCGATATAACGATTTATATCTCGTTGAAACGACTTAGTATTATAAGTGATTATATTGATTTATACTAAGTTCATTTAACGACCTGTAAGCCTTTATATCGCCTTTCCTAGTCGTTTGATTGAGATAAAAATTGTTAAATCGACTTACACTAAGTCGATTTCCCGACTTATAAGTAGTTAATGTTATTATTATACAAAAGTTATAATTATATAACCAAACAAAAACTGTTTTTAAAATTAAGTCGAGGGTCGAGTGTCGAGGGTCGTGGGTCGAGGGTCGTGGGTCGAGGGGCGTGGGGGTCGAGGGGGTCGAGGAGATTTTCGAGATACCCGTTAAATCGAGATAAAAATATTATTTCCATGTCGTTTCAAAGCTTCCGTAGCTCGGTGGTTGCCAGACGTACATAGTTATCCCACCAAACACAAGATGTTGAGCTTATGTTGGTTCAATGTTGGGCCACCGTCTGCGACGCTGGCCTTACATTGAACCAGCACAAGCTCAGCATCTTTTCTGGGGGAGGCTGAGAAAAGAAGGGGGGCTAACAGAGGAGCAGAACCGCCAGATGCGGAGGGGCGCAGCCATAAGAGCCTGATGTAGAGTCACATGGCGGCCATGTGGCCGGTGAGAGAAAGCAAACAATGGATGCTCAGCCAATGGGGTACAAATGTTGGGACAACGTCGTAGAAGATGTGCCACCTTTTGAACAGCATTGCCTCGAGTCCCTGGATATACAGTACTAAAGTGACAATTTGTCCCTCACACCCCCAGCAGCGGCAAATAATTCTAATACAAGGTTTATGCAGTGTGAGATGCATGGTCTTCACGCTACCCATCGATCATGCTGCACAAATAAATTGTTTTTTACCCAAAGCTAACAAAAGTTCTTTTAAATGCTCTTTACAATATTCTGGTGCTATTATCTGGAATAATTCACCAGACATTATAAGAAACATTGATACGTTTAATGTTTTTAAACAAACATTCAAACAGTTTTTAATCAACTCAGAATAATGTTTTTATAAAGTCTTGTAATATTATGAGTTTCTTTTTAAAATTATACACTGCTTTGTATGTTGCACAGAGGCCTAGTCAGCAATAATTATGTAAAATATTAATGTTTTCATCATATTGCTTGCAATATTATAGTTTTACTTTTACAAGTATGCACTGTTTTCCAGATGCCTAGTCAGGGCAAGTATCTAAAATAGTGTTTTCACTAATAATTCAACCCTGAATAAATATATTTTATTATTATACAGGTGCTAATACAAACACATAATGTCTAACGCAGTCGACATCAGTGCTCCAAGGGTTGAACAAGGGTCTTCCGGCTTATTGCAATACTTTTCATAATTAACTATAATCTCTTTTATTCTGGATAAGTGATAAAATGTTTGCAAAATACATAGACTTACACTAGAGCATAAAACTACGATTTTAAAGATTTTGAACAAAATTACGTGGCAGCATTGTATTTGCATGGTCTCTAAAAAACCCTCCGTTGCAAATCCTGGATCGACCCCGTATAGACAACTAATTATTTATTAAGCATTCTTTCTTTCAACCACTTGAGTGAGTGTTGACTCAGTTGGCAGCCACTTCAGGCACTTCCCTGTGCTATTGCCTTAAAACAGCAAGGGGTCTGGATGGGTAAAATAACAGATCAACAATACTTTTTACAGAGAATCACTGTATTGTCGAAAACATATCGCTGTTCTGTGTTGATAAATAATTTAGGTAAAAAATATCTTTCATAGATATTAATATAAATATAAGAAAAATATTTCAAATATAAGAGCGACACATAACAAATTGACAATCGTAATTCAATTCCCTTAGAGCCCTTTAATTGATCTGTATAAATATTGTTGTACCCTCTTTTATATAGACGACAGAACAACATTTCTTTGTCAGCTCAAATTTTTTTTTTAATATTAGAAAGTCCTGAATTAAAGTACTTTATAAAAGAAACTAGAAATCAAGACTAATGTAAAAATATCATTTTTTTTAATAGAAGAGCCCCTCTAACAATTTGAGAATTCAGACTATTATATGTCGGTTGTTGTTTAACCCCTTCCTTTAGACACCCACCCCCCCCCCCCCCGTTCAGCACACCTGTCGGTCACACTTCCGCTGTTCATTCTGTCAGACATGCGCATTGCTGGCATTCCAGGAGCTCTGTGTACATTCCTCCAGTCATATATCTATGTCTACTTGTCAGGCTGAACCTGGATGTCATATAGCCAACCTAGTCGTCGTGCAATGACCAGAAAATGTCACGAAAGTGATCTTGCTTAATCCCTTGTCTTGCTTGGACCGTATGTGAATTATCTAGCAAGTTTAAAGTGAATAAAATGGCATCGCACTTGGTAAAACATGCTGAGAGAAAATGATCAGATTTTTAATCATGCCTGTCTGTCTCTCTGTATGTTTATTATAAAATAAGATCATTTACATTTTTGTATTGGGAATAGCGACGGAAAATAATGAGAAAATACGTGCTAAAATGGCTAAATTCAATACAAATTTGCAATACAAATTACAAAGTGGTGGAAAATGACAGCTAGTCCATAAATTGTGTTCTTTCCGGACAGTATATTGGCTATGCCAGGTATTCCCTGTGGTATCTTTACACCAACCCTCCTCTATATCTATATATCTAAATACAACGTTAGTTTATAGTTGAGCCTGTGTCTGCAACGCTGGCCCAACCTTAAACCAACATCAGATGAACGTTGTGTTGCTGAATGATGATCGCATGCAATGTTCACTGACCCAATGTTGTTTTAATGTTGGCCCAACGTCTACGACGCTGGGCCAACATTAAAACAACTTTGTTTGAACTGAACTCGTGTTTGCTGGATTTTTCTACTGGGCATCCAGCCAAAGTTAACACGTGCAGTGAGAGGTAACTATAACCCAGTCAACAGACCCGCCATTGTTGTTTACAGAAAGCTTAGTGCTAGTTTTACATCTGTGGTTAATCACCGGAAGTTACGCAGGCATCCTGTGCAGAGGTTTAATTCCATTATGGCGCATCCCATGGGCCCCGCCATTTTGTGAAATCACTTTTCTAGTTATATTTTGTTTCAAGAATATTTCAATCATCCTAATTAATTCGATTCATGCGTCTTCATGTGATACTGTATATTGCAAACACATGTAAGTTACTTCCACACGTACTGTCTCTATGTGGAAAGCAGCGCGGGTGAGTTGTGATGTTGTTATTCCCCAGTATACAGTGATCCCCATTGTTCGAATTTAAATTTAGTGTGTGGACGATGTTGAATTCAGTGCGATAATATATGCAAACGGTATCCATCTGAGTGCGATATGGGAGAATACAGCACTTGTTCAATGAATAGTCGAACATCTTATTCATTTAATTGAACATGTGCTGTATTTTCCCATATCGCACTCAAATGAACCCCTTTTTTATTTTCTTACACAATCAAGTCACATATGACATAAATGCCATCTACAGCTAGAGGCAGAAGTAAAGTGCGATATGGGCTGATACCGATATACGTCTCATAGTGAAAACACAGCACAGAGTGTGAGAAACATAGCACTTGTCCAAAGAACAATGTGTGAACCTTTATATCAGACGAAAACTCATTTGATGAGTGTTGTAAGGTGATCATGTGGCCTATGTGTGGAATGGAAGAATACAACAAGGTGTAAGAATTCTTACAAAACCGCAATCTACAAGAAAAAAAGACAAACTATTTCAAGTTTTATTTTATCAATTTATTTCCCAGACACCCTGCGAATACGGGGTGGGACAGCATTTCTGTGCGACTGTGCAAGACGACAGCAGAAAACTGACAGACAGTTATGTCCACCTACTATATGACATTCACCTTCTGATCCCAAAGATCCCATCCAAGGTGTCCACCCACTAAGAATCTTAAAATTAAGATGATCTTAACAAGCTCAAGATAATTTTAATTTTAATGTTTTTATTGGTGTGGGACTAACTCTTAACTTAAAGAGGAATGCGCCAATCTGGGTCCCATCCCACAAAGAATTTTAAAATTAAGATCATCTTAACTTCATCTTATTTGCATGAGAAAAGTTAAGTTCATCTCAACTTTTTCTAAAGCAAACAAGAGAAAGTTAAGATGATCTTAATTTTAGGATTCTTTGTGGGATGGGCTCCAGGACATTGTGTTCGAATCTTGAGTTAGCCTGACGTTTCCGTCACCAGCACATGCAGCCCAATATTACGCTGATCCAACAACCGTAGGAGCCAATGTTGGGCCGGCACCGGTACACTGTGACCCGAAGGAACAATCAATCAATCAATCAATCAATCAATCAATCAATCAATCAATCAATCAATCAATCAATCAATCAATCAATCAATCAATCAATCAATCAATCAATCAATCAATCAATCAATCAATCAATCAATCAATCAATCAATCAATCAATCGATCAATCGATCGATCAATCGATCGATCGATCGATCGATCGATCGATCATACGATCAATCAATCAATCAATCAATCAATCAATCAATCAATCAATCAATCAATCAATCAATCAATCAATCAATCAATCAATCAATTAATCAATCAATCAATCAATCAATCAATCAATCAATCAATCAATCAATCAATCAATCAATCAATCAATCAATCAATCAATCAATCAATCAATCAATCAATCAATCAATCAATCAATCAATCAATCAGTCAATCAATCAATCAATCAATCAATCAATCAATCAATCAATCAATCAATCAATCAATCAATCAATCAATCAATCAATCAATCAATCAATCAATCAATCAATCAATCAATCAATCAATCAATCAATCAATCAATCAATCAATAAAACTTCTGTGGCGCCTAAATCATCAGCAGACCGAGCTCAGAGGTGCACATATCCTTAACATGAGCATGTGTCATAATCGAGGCCAAAACGGGTTCGTCAACAGGGAGCCTGGCCGCTGAGGAGCTAGGGTGGGAAAGCCAGATCAAATAGTGAGAGCAATTTCCGGAAAGTTACCATTTTTGGGGCATTACGGATATGTCCAGGCAAAGCATTCCACAAGGCTGGGACTGGAGAAAGTTCTTGACCCAGTCTTAGTTTTTATACGTGGAAAGAAAAATCTATTCGAATTTGTGGAGCGTAGATATTTTGAGCATTTCGGCCGAAGAAGAAAAATTCAGCGAGATGAAGGCGCAATGCTGATAACTAGCGAGAAAACCCCATCTTCCCCACCGCAGGGCTAGCCTCCTCGATGTCGCAGACCGAGCAGTGTGCGATCTCGAGACGCCTTGTTTTGCTGTAGGGAAAATGGAATAACTCAAGTGGTCAAATCATATAGTAATACGAATCAAACACTGAATTCCCCGCGTGGTCATCTCACAATATGCAACACAAGGCTCTTCCATGGCTTTCGTTGTGAAAAATAAAAGTTTCATTTTAGGGATTGAATTTGAATACAAGACTGGACCATGGGAAAAGGTGCGGAGGTTGGACTATGAACACAGCCCCGGAGGTTGGACTATGAACACAGTCTATGTACGTACATGGTGCGAACATTGGTACAGTGGACTGAAAACCTATTATGTTTTCGCTTCAGCTTGAAAGATAGAGTCATGTTTGAAACTGACATGCGTAGGTCACGTGACTAAACTATTCCAGCGAGACACTCGCCCAACGCTGTTTTAATGTTAGACCAACGTTTGCGACGCTGGCCCAACATTAAACAAACATTGAGTGAGTGTACCATGTTTGCTGAGAAAGTTATCCTGTCAAGACATGCGTGGGGGTCAACTGTTTCGAGCTCCAGCAGAAACACAATCAGTTAGTTTTCCAACCCAACGCCACAGCTAAGAGCTTTGGGCTTTGTTGGAATTATTAGCTCATAGATGTTGCTCAAGTATTATGGACTTGCTATGATTTGGGAACTTGCTGTTAATGCAGAGCTGTGTATGAAACACATATTTAGTAATATTATGGAATAGGCCTAGGCCGACCCACGGGCACTATTGCATTCCGAGACCCTTGACCCGAATATTTTAACAGTTTTAGCATTTGATGTTGTTGAAAAGACTTGTGACATTGTGTCCCAAAAAGAGTCTTAAATTATTCATCCATTCCATTTTTCATTCTGCCCTGATAGGCCAGTGAATGTCTGATGTGTTTCTCAGCAGATAGCCCAGCAAACACCAAAACATTTGAACAACATTTATACAACGTCGGCCCAACGTCTTGGAGATTGGTCCAACATTGTATAAATGTTATACAAATGTTTTGTGTTAGCTGAGAGGGTATTATGATAACGTTTTTTTTTTGTTTGCTTCCTATCACAAATTCGATTAAACTGCTGTTAGTCATATCATCATTAAATTGCTACTATGGTGACAGCCTCACCGCACACTGACCCGGTTACTACACATAGGCAAACAAGACAAGAATCACCCATGCTAGTTTTATGCTGATCCATCGTCTACGATGCTGGCCCAACATCAAAGTTCAATGTTGTGCCACCGTCAGCTGGTTTCAAACCTGACGGTGGCCCAACATTCAAACATCATTGGTGGGAAATGTCTCGAGTTTACTCATGCAGCATGGTAAATCCAGGCACTGTAAGAGTGATAATATTTATAGTGACCATAGTCCCATAAAACAGATAATCAAATGAATCGAAATGGCTGATGATTTAACTTCAATAAAACCATTTGCTCTCCATTGTTTAAATAAAAAAAATTCAGCGCCCTAACGGCTAAATAATAACAAATAACATATTGTAAATCCTGACGAGACGATTTGGAAGACACTATTTGTGTTCACAACATCCCGCACACAGGATCTGGTAGTTATAATGCCATGATAACACCAGTGGCATAATGAATGGGGTAAGGTGGTGCGTAACAACATATATATCACTGTATATATTGACAGAGAAAACACGTGCACCGTTTAGCGTGGTTATATACATTCAATTAACACGCCGATAAGTGACGAGGGGATAATAATAAGATATTGTAGAAATATAATATTACGTATTCCACACCCCTACACTAACACCAGGAATTAGCACGGTGTTAGCTGATGTCGAGTGAGCGTCGTAGACTGTCAATCAGCATGAATAAATTCTGGGTCAACATCAGTACCCGGCAAAAACGACACTTTGATCCAATGCTGTATCAATACTGGGCCAACGTCACAGATGGTTGGCCAACATTGATCAAGCATTGGTTCAGTATGTCCTGTTATTTCGATACCTTGTTGTCTCAATATTTTTTAATGTTGTTTTGATATTGGACGACTGACTGCGACGCTGTCCCAAAAATAATCCTTGTCATGTGGTATTTTAGTTGGCTCGCAGCTCATGTGTATCTCCATTTATATTGCAGATGCCATGTGCTGGGAGTGTTAAAGTGTCATTTGTTTAACTCTTGCGCTAAGTTTAACAGGCGGACTTTGCGCAGCATGACCATGGAATAATGTAACAGGAGAAAAGTACAAGACTTTGACAATCAACGCTTGATTTGTTTAAATGATGATTTTTATGAAAACTTTAGATGTAAATGACACCACCGTGCTTCAATAACTCCTTGTTTTAACGTTGTCTTAATGTTGGGCGTTGCTATATTACTATGCATGCGACGCTGGTCTGACATTAGGTATTAATGTGACCCAACATTATTTATTTATTTATTTATGCACTTTGCATGGCGAATACATAAATTATGTTGGGCCACCGTCTGCAACGCTGACCCAGCATTCAAACAACATTGCATAAGCGTCTCACTGAGTTACCTCAGTATTTGACATGGAATCACACCATAAACACAAGTCGCTGCCCCAATGCTGTATTAATGTTGGGCCACCGTCTGCGACGATGTCCCAACATTCAAACCACAGTGGTTGCGCGTCTCGCTGAGTTACTTCAGCATTTGACATGGTATCTTATCGTAAACACAAATCGTTGTTCTAATGCTGTTTCAATTATGGGCCACCCCCTGTGAAGCTGTCCCATCATTAAGCAGCACTTAGCATGCGGCCCGTATAGTTGCTGATCCAGATGACTTCATCCGGATCGTCACATTGATTGATTCAGGTCCAGATTCTAAAGACGGGTGTTTGTCTGCCCCCTGTGGGAGGTGTTGTGCAACCACGGCACCAGGTGGTAGTCAAGTGTAGAGATTAGCGGCGAGATCACAAGACAACGGTGAGGTCTCGCCGAGGTGAGCGAGAGAAAACGGGAAACGATCCGGTTAAATGTGGCAGAGCTTCAGAGGCCGGAGAGCCCTGGGGAGAGTCCGCATGGAGGACGCATGTAACGCTAAGGGGCCGTCTCACAAGATGTAACGCTAAGGGGCCGTCTCACAAGATGTAACGCTAAGAGGCCGTCTAAGAAAATGTAACGCTAAGGGGCCGTCTCACAAGATGTAACGCTAAGGGGCCGTCTCACAAGATGTAACGCTAAGAGGCCGTCTCAAAAGATGAAACGCTAAGGGGCCGTCTAAGAAAATGTAACGCTAAGGGGCCGTCTCAAAAGATGAAACGCTAAGGGGCCGTCTCAAAATATGTAACACAAAGGGGCTGTCTCAAAAAATGAAATGCTAAGGGGCTGTCTCAAAAGATGTAACGCTAAGGGGCTGTCTCAAAAGATGTAACGCTAAGGGGCCGACTCAGAAGATGTAACGCTAAGGGGCCGGCTCAAAAGATGTAACGCTAAGGGGCGGTCTCAAAATATGTAACGCAAAGGGGCAGTCTAACAAAATGTAACGCTAAGGGGCCGTCTCACAAGATGTAACGCTAAGGGGCCGTCTTAAAAGATGTAACGCTAAGGGGCCGTCTCAAAAGGTGTAAATACACCAGTGACGTCAGTCTATTGTTAAAGCGGCCTGCTTGGAAAGTCGGTGATCGCGCGCTCGAAGCCCGCTCTGGCATTCAAGTTTCAAAGAAACAAAATGTTGCTTCCCTGCTCATTCACAAAGATTCAATATTGTTGGGAGCCTCCGTGATCGAGAAGTAGCGAGTTCGGCCTCAGACCGCCAGGGTTCGAATTTCGAATTATGTGTCTGGAGGATAGTGTCATCTCATTCATCTCATCATCCTCAGGAGGTTCTCCTGGCCCAGTTTAGCCTATATGTGCACAAAGGTGCACATATTACCAATCCATGACACCGAGACGCTAATCTGACACATAATTTAACCATGCTGTCAACCATGTTATCAAATCTTAGAACACATGTACCTAGTCCTATTTTGTGTATTTTAAGTCTAAGAAATAACGCAATTACGATAGATTAGAATGCGTCAGCGCGCCTCGTACATTCATATCTACGAGTCTATCGAATGTTGCACTTTTTCCTTGACATAATTTGTCTATTAGTCGATCAAGCACTGTTATTGGGATGATATAAATGTTTAAACATCAAGATCGGTCAATTTTTTTTTATATTAAGCAAATATGGGTAAGTTTCACTCACTTGAAGCTGTGGGTCGCGGTAGCGAGACACAACTTCAAGTGAGTGAAAATATAAATGAATAATTTCGCGCTTTAAGGGTTAATTAAATCATTTCTGGGTCAAGCCATGGGAACCGAGGGAATTCCCCTGTATGCATTGATCATTTTGAGGGCTTTAACCAGAGCCCCTGTGGTCTGAGTGGTAGCAGCAGTGGATCAATATAGACTTAATGTTCTGTTAGTTTGTCATTGACACATCAAACAACATTAACACTACCCTGGTGAATCCTTTCACTTGAAGCTGGAATTGTTGACGCGATTCAAGATTGAAGTGATGAAAAATAATCTGATTCATAAAAATAGACACAATCCATTTTTTTTTTTTATTAACTGCTTTCCTACCACGAACTATTTATTGATCAACCCTTAAAGCGCTGGAATATTTATGTCTAAACCATGAAGACCAAATATTTTTACTCAATTTGAAATGATCATAAATGGCCTATATTAGTTAGTTCTCTCCGCTTAATTTGAATACCTATGTGTTATGCTATAAACGTTAGACCCATAACACATACGTATTCAAATGAAGCGGAGATAACTAACACAAGCCATTTATTTCAAATTGAATAAAAATATTTTGTTGTTGTGGGGCGGAGGCTTAGAATAGTGGTTAGCACTGCTGCCTTTCACGCCAGAGTGGGGTACTGGGATGATTGCTAGTAGTAGTACTTTTTGCCCCCATCCGGGGAGGGTCATTAGGGATCTGTTCCGTCAGTTGCATGCTGTATGGCATGGTACGGAAGCACTAGTCTACAGCAATCATCCAAGGGAAGCTACAGCCCCCTCGTATCTGGCCATAATCTTCGGGCGGATTGCCAGTGGCGTACCCTGGTTCCTCCGCCCAACTGCGGTGCTAATGCAGCTCTCGCATCAGTGCTGGCGCTGGTGTAGGCTATGGTAGCCTTAAATCACCGGCAATAGCGTGTTTGACATTAGGTCTCTCACGTGGGATGAATGGAGTTTCGAGAGGGAGTTACCCTTTCTATTGTTACTCTGGGGACTATCCAACCCGAGAATAGCGGAGCTGCGCGAAATGCCGCGGAGTTTCAGCATTAAATTGCACAGCGACACCCATGTATCAGACGTCTGGGCATGTCTGAGGGTAGATCCCCTAGACATGCCCAGAACCCCTTATCGGACGAGCGAAGGAAAACGCTCTCAATAACCCACCATGCCCTATCACCCCACCCTCACATTATCATCTGTACATCATTCATCTCATCAATTGACTACAACGTTTTTATCGTATTACAATGTCACTTAAAAGACCTTTTGTGCCGAAAAGTGACGTAAAGCAATGACTTACTACTACTACTACTTCACGCCAGAGTTCGGGGTTCGGTTCCCGGTATTGGCTGTTTGAAAGAAACAAAAGTGTTTCTTCCTCATCCACTCCTAAAAACTTGGTATTGTGGGTAGCCTCCGTGACTGAGAGGTAGTGTGCTCGGCCTCAGACCGCCATGGCTAGAATTTCGAATCCTGTGTCTGGAGAGCAGTGTCACCTCACTCATCTCACCATCCTCAGGAGGTACTCCTGACCCAATTTAGTTTGTATGTGCATAAAAGTGGCCGAAAGCCCGTTTCATTCGGGTCTATGACCGTTGTAAATATTTTTCATTTTTTGAGTGCGGGGATCGACTGTAGACGTCCACAGACGTCAGATTCTGACGTCTAAAGTCGATTCCCGCGTAAGGGTTAATGCAAAGGTTAATGTGATCTTAGCCTAGAAAAATATAAAAAATCTGGATTACAAATATGCCTCCTATGTTTAGATGTTACATAGGAGATTGTTTGCTCTTGTCTCATAAAGTGAAGTGAAGCTATAACATAACCCTTCTCTCAAAAACACACGAGACGCTGACCCAATGCTGGTTTATTGTTGGGCCATCGTCGCAGACGGTGGAAAAACTTTAAGCCACCATTGACCCAGCGTCTCGAGTTTAGTGGGATCACTCTCCCACCAGCCACGAGGGAAAGTCCTCATAATGTCAAGAATCATCAGAAATCAACACCAATAAAACACCGTTGTCATTCCCTTAGTCTTTTTATTCTTATTTAAATCTCACAGAGCTGTTTTATGAGGACACAGGTGTGACTGGCAATAGCTTCTAAAGTGGATTTCATCAACATTTCACATAAGTTAGACACTAATGTGTGCGACATGATCGCACTAAATTTATGTTTGTAAAACTCAGTTGAATAAAAAAGACCAGGACAAAAACTAAATGTTACGTGCTGAAGATAAAAATTTGTACTAATTCAGCATCATATGCAAATTCAGTCAATGAGCCAATCAATCAATCAATCAATCAATCAATCAATCAATCAATCAATCAATCAATCAATCAATCAATCAATCAATCAATCAATCAATCAATCAATCAATCAATCAATCAATCAATCAATCAATCAATCAATCAATCAATCAATCAATCAATCAATCAATCAATCAATCAATCAATCAATCAATCAATTAATCAATCAATCAATCAATCAATCAGTCAATCAATCGATCGATCGATCGATCGATCGATCGATCGATCGATCGATCGATCGATCAATCAATCAATCAATCAATCAATCAATCAATCAATCAATCAATCAATCAATCAATCAATCATCAATCAATCAATCAATCAATCAATCAATCAATCAATCAATCAATCAATCAATCAATCAATCAATCAATCAATCAATCAATCAATCAATCAATCAATCAATCAAGCAAGCAAGCAAGCAAGCAAGCAAGCAGTCAATCAATCAATCTAGCAGTCAATCAATTAATCAATATCAATCAATCAACAAGCAAGCAAGTAATTTGAGATTAAAATAACAATTTTTCGGTCATCAAACACATTACCGTTATATGAACTGTTGACCAACTAACCGATAATTGTATCAAAATGTATGTTCTCTCATTTACAATTTTGCACTGCTACTGCTATTCCCAGCTCACAGTGATTATAATTTAAAGCAATATTAATATGTGATATATTACACATATATCGTTATTTTAATGGGCTGTATCACTTTGAGCAGACGCAGACGATGGCCCATCATTGGATCAACATTAAGTCAGTGTATCGCGCTGACTGGGTTAGTACTGTTTTTCTTAATTTTTAATAACCTTATATAGACAGCTTTTAAAAATTAAATATGTATCAAATAAGCGGCAATAATCATATACATTTCAATTTATATGAAGCAAGTCAAATGTAGCTGTGGATCTAGTAAATTTAGAAACGGACGGCATGTGTTAAAAGCATGTGATATAAAATAATCATATAAACTTAAAAAATCATGACTCAATTTATTTTAAAACACATCGCTCTACTCGAGAACAATAATAAGAATCAAAATGTATTCAATACAAGTATTTTATTGGTATTTAAACAGCCGAAGAGGTCTTTGGACAATTCATTTTTAATCACATCACAAACAGGAAGTTGAGAAATTCACCCTTAAAAAAGGAGAGCTCTGAATGAGGGGAGCATAGATTCTACATTTTCTAGTTTTTCTATTGCGGGCTAGTCGGCATGATTTTGGTTTGTGACCTTTTTTAAACTCAATGTGATTTAACCGCATTGGACATACAGGTCTATTTGAAATTAAATAACAATAGGTGTGTAGTAAGAAAAAACACATAATCATTTAAAGATTAACATAATGCGAATAATGTAATGACTTATGTAAGATAAAAATCCTGTCCACACGTGGGTGTTGTATCCTGGATGAGTGGGACGTACCGTACCAAGTCGGACCCTATGGTAAACCAAAATCGGATCCAATGTCGATGATGATAATGTTCAGCTACAGGCTACCCACATTCACATTGAAACAGGATCGGATGATTTTCGCTGATCTTCCAGTCAATTCCTAACAGATTTTCATGATCTTCTTCTAAACACTGTTTTTTCCAAAGAATTATAACTATGTAGTCTAGTCTCAAAATAGGGTTCCTGTGCACCTCGGAAATATATTTGTAATTTGTGTATCTAGCTTGAGAAAAAAACGTAGTTGTAGTAGTAGTAGTAAATCATTGCTTTACGTCACTTTTTGGCACAAAAGATCTTTTAAGTGACATTATAATACGATAAAAACGTTGTAGTCATTTGATGAGATGAATGATGTACAGATGATGTGAGGGTGGGTGTGCTAGGGCATGGTGGGTTATTGAGAGCGTTTTCCTTCGCTCGCCCGATAAGGGGTTCTGGGCATGTCTAGGGGATATACCCCCAGACATGCCCAGACAACCCGAGACTTGACTTTCGCTGTGCAATTTAATGCTGAAACTCTGTGGCATTTCGCGCAGCTCCGCTATCCTTGGGTCGGATAGTCCCCAGAGTAACAATAGGAAGGATCACTCCCTCTGGATAACTCCATTCATCCCACGTGAGAGATCTAATGTCAAACACGCTTTTGCCGGTTATTTAATGCTACCACGGCCTACATCAGCGCCAGCATTGATGCGGGTGCTGCATTGGCTCCGCTGCTGAGCAGAGGAACCAGGGTACGCCACTGGCAATCCGCCCAAAGATTATAGCCAGATACGAGAAAGGTTGCAGCTGCCCTTGGATGATTGCTGTAGACTAGTGCTTCTGTACAATGCCGTACACAGCATCCAACAGACGGAACAGATCCCTTATGACCCTTCCCAGATGGAGACAAAAAGTACTACTACTAGCAATCATCGCAGTACCCCTAGGGTAGTGGTTAGCACCGCTGTCTTTCACGCCAGAGTTTGGGGTTCGGTTCACGGTCTCGGCGGTTTAAAAGAAACAAAATATGTTTCTTCCCCATCCACGTGTGAAAGTCAGTATTGTGGGGAGCCTCCGTGAACGAGAGGTAGCGTGCTCGGCCTCAGACCGCCAGGGCTCGAATTTCGAATCCTGTGTCTGAAGGACAGTGTCATCTCAATCATCTCATCATCCTCAGACTATATGTGTACAAAAGTGGTCTAAAGCCCGATTCATTTCATTTAGCTATGAGGATATATCCTCTAATGTGTGTTACGTTTCATCCATTTAGTGATGGGAGGAGACATAGTAGGCCTAGTGTTGTGTTCATGCGACATTTAAATCGGAATAGGTTTAGAAAAAAAGGAACAAAAAAGTGTCTAATTGTGGTTCTGAAACTGACAAAATTTACCACTTGTGTTTCAAAATTTAATTTTACTGCACCAAGGCATTGTAAAATCTCTGTTTTTATATATCGATTTTCATGTAGAGATGTTTCTTAAAGAAATGTGCATGTCAAATCACAATAAGAACTTTCGTTCCAACTTTTCACAGGTGTGCAAAAAACAACAAAAAAGTGACATTTGAGTGTCAATGTATTTTGTCACGTTAGCATGAAGGAAATACACATAACAAATGTTTCCAATGTGTCTGAAAGTGTATCTCACTTTGATATTAAAATGCCATTTTTATATATATATATATAGTTGTGGAATATGCATATGTACATGTAAATAGAAGGAATGGCATTACTTACTACGTTATCGTGACACTGTCAAAACCCTAAATTTGTTCGGGGCTGATAAGTGCATTGAAATATGAATAAGATTATTTTTTTCTGACTACCTACCATCATGGCAAGTTGCCGGAAAATGAAAGTTGCAGGTTAGTTGAAATTACTTGCTCCAATTTTTTATGGTCAAATAAAGCAGGTATTAATATAGGCTGTAACGTTAGCATGGCACAGTACTGTAAACATAATATTAGGTGTGCAATTAAATATTAAAACACTATGATGCTGTGTATAATAATATGCATGGTCCAGTCACACAATACTCTGAACATAGGCTGCATTTGTATATGAGCCACAGCACGTGCAAACGTGAGAGAAGTTTGGACACATTTGTTGTTAATGTGACAATATAGTTGACACATATTAGTGTATCGTGACATGCTCTTTTACCCTTCATATGTTAACGTGACAGTGTCATTTATAGGGTGAGTGGAATCCTTCTTCTCATCCCTCAAAATAAAGGTGTCCAAATGTGAAATCCAAAGATTTGTGTTTTAGTCCAATTGTGTTCACATATCCAGTATTACATCAATGGTTGGAAAATGCTCTTTTGCAACAGAATACTTTGGGAAGTGTCATTGGCATCTGTGACGTTAGCACTTGATGTTTATTCCAAACAGCAAAAATAAAATTCCGTAGCCCTTCTACAATACAACAATCTGAAACCAGCCATTCGAGTAAATATTTTTAGCTGTGTGCATATAAATTCTGGGCAAATATGCGATTTCTATTAGCACTGTTGCTAAGGCGACAATAGCATAATGAAAAAAACCCTGTCACGTTAGCAAAACACACTTAGCTTTAAAATAAATACTTGCTTAAGCAGAAATATATTCTTCTGTCTTCTAGTTTTCACTTGAAGCTGCGTCATTGTCTCTACATCTTTTCATTTTAATTATACTTCTTTACTAGTACAATACTTTGTATCATTGACATTTATCAGATATCAAGTGTCTTGACTTATGTCACGTTAGATGTTACTGTTCATTGCAAGCCATCGAAATACAGTTATTTTAGCCATTCTGCAATGCAATAATCTAAAACCAACAATACATACACTTATTTCTGAGTGGGCGCAGAAAAATTCTAGCCAGCGAAGTGGATTCTAGTAACACTGTTGCTAGCGTGATATTAACAAAGTGTCAACGAGAACGTCACGTTAGCATACTTTAAATTCAACAAAAAGGACACTTGGCATTTAGCAACTTCCTTGTCTGATCACAAATACAATCTACAGTATTTGAATTCCAATTTGAATATTGTTTATGGCTGCTTCATCGCTCCTAATTCTTTCAGCATATAATTCTAATAAATCATTTATATTTTTTTCATATAGCCTTGTACAGCCTCGACTTTACTTTTTGAATGTGATAAGCCTAACTAGCCTTAATCTACTCTTCTTTTCGGAAATAAGCATAGGCATATCCATCTCTGTCATGCATGTAGCTAATGCCAGTTCAAATAGACTACCAAGTTTGGTCTGCTGAGCCTAAACCACAAACCTATAATAGGCCTACCCTGTGTTATCTTCCAGTTGTAACTTAACTTTATGGTAATTTTTAAAATGGGTCTGCGTGTTCATTTTCTAAAATGTTGCAAACGCAGTTAGTGTTTTTCAAGCTTCTTAAATTAATCCTCGATATTTTAATTGTGCTTACTAACCCTTAGAACCTATGGGTAGAAACTTTTAACTGCTTAGTTATCATATGCTTTTGTCATATAGCCTTGTACAGCCTCGACTTTACTTTTTGAATGTGATAAGCCTAACTAGCCTTAATCTACTCTTCTTTTCGGAAATAAACATAGGCATATCCATCTCTGTCATGCATGTAGCTAATGCCAGTTCAAATAGACTACCAAGTTTGGTCTGCTGAGCCTAAACCACAAACCTATAATAGGCCTACCCTGTGTTATCTTCCAGTTGTAACTTAACTTTATGGTAATTTTTAAAATGGGTCTGCGTGTTCATTTTCTAAAATGTTGCAAACGCAGTTAGTGTTTTTCAAGCTTCTTAAATTAATCCTCGATATTTTAATTGTGCTTACTAACCCTTAGAACCTAGGGGTAGAAACTTTTAACTGCTTAGTTATCAACGATAGGCTTATTGAGCGACATATAAAGTTAAATCATTTTTTTTGTAATGGTTGCACTGATTTGCATACGATTTTTTTTCTGCGACGCACCAGACCATTTAAAATGGTTTAAATACTCTCCTCATCGACCCTAAAACATGGGTGTAAAACCTGTGTGTGCCGTGATCTGTGATATTGAATGAGCTATCAATAGGTTTACATACATTTTTCGGTAATGGCGGCGCTAATTTGCAAGCTAATATTTTTTAAACACACTAGATCAGTCTAAAGATGGGTTTATTTTCTTCTTTGACCCTCAAAACATGGATGTAGACACCCTTAATGTGCCGTTATCTGTGATATTGACAGAGATACAACTACTTATACATTTTTTGGTAATGGCGGCTTTAATTAGAATAGCCTATTGATATTTTTTTAGCACATCAGATCACTCTAAAAATTGGTTTATTGCCTTCTTTGACCCCCGAAACATGGGTGTAGACACCATTATTGTGACGTTATCTATGGTATTGACCGAGCTACAACTAAATATACAATTTTCAGTAATGGCGGCACAAATTAGCATACACATGGTACGTGGGACATTTTCTCAGCTTGTTAACATAGTTAATCATTTTCTACATAGTTTCTACAAGCTAGTTGCTTATATAATTACCCGCCCCCTTTTCTTCAAATCCTGGATCCACCACTGATCCACCACTGATATCAATCTATTAATCTACATTTGTGATCATGGTGATCTAGACCTTATTTATTAGAGTGAATAATCACAATGTAAATTTATTCATGGTGAGATACAAACATTGTCAAGAAATGCAAACATTTTTGTTGGCGAGTATTATGTCTAAATATATGAGCCTACAATGTGTTATCTACAGATAAATTGATGTGTAGGCTCCTACAACATTATACCCGCCGTCAGATTAACTTGTATCGTATGTTTTTCGCCGATTTCACAGTCAATTCTCAACTGATTTTCATGAAATTTTGTAAGGACTATTTTCGTTGTACCCGGCGACTACCGTGAAATTATTTGAAAATAATGTATAGCTAAAAAGTTAGACCATCTGGCATGTAATGCAATTCAGGGCTAACTTTAATTTAACCAGTTTAATGGGTTTAGAGAGGGACGTCGTAATTACAAATTTACTACATGGCAAATGTTCTAACTTTTGAACTATATAATATTTTTTAAAGAAAATTTCACTGCAGTCGGTGAGTCGCCGCGTGACTCTAAAATAGTCGGTGCAAAAGTTCACCAAAATCGGTTGATAATTGACTGAGAAATCGGCGAAAAACATGCGATACAAGTAATCTGAAGGCGGGTATATAAACCTACACAAGGTTTATTAATGTAATATGTTTATTGTAATATTAATGTGAATCTACATGCTATCAAGATAAATGGCCTACTGGCTTGTTGTCTTTCGCCAAGAAAACTCATGCTACCTGTAATGACATGTCGCGCCATCTATCGAGTTATAAGCTAAAATGCCAGCTACTTCCTCGGCGGCCATTTCCGTGGTGGACAGACCACATCGTTTTTCTTTTATGGAGTATATATTAATATTGGACCTAACAAAATTATTTAAGCAATGCAGGGGATTTAAAAAGTAGTAGCGAATTGTTTCATGTACATAAGAAATTTCAAAACCTCCCGCATCGTTTGTCGAACATAAAATACATGGGCAGGTTACAGACCTCGCTGGCTGTCAGTGAAAAGCCATGAGAGGACTGTTGCACAGGTTACTGTGGATCGCGGTAGCGAGACACAACTCCAAGTGACTAAAATATTAGATTTTTTAGCTCCCACTTCTAAGGATTGAACGTATGCCCACAAAGAATATATACGTCACTAGCAGGTAAAGGGTTGAAAATGTATAAATATGATTTGAGGTAATTGGCGCTTAAAGGGTCTCTACGATCAAGAGAAATATAATATGATTCTATTTTCCTTGGTACGATAAATAATAATCTGCATAACTTTAGTGAACCAAGTGTCCTAATCATCACCACAACTAAGTAACGGCTTCTGATTGCAACTTAATATCACGTGCCTTCAAAATATCCCCGTTATTGGATGGGTATCGACAACCACATTCTGGTCACTTTGGAAAAACACAAGCCTGAACACCGACAGAAACGATACACAGATCAATTGTTGTTTTAATGTTGGTCCATAATGTTTTTTTTAGGATTTCATTATTATCGTCCGGACATAATTCCGGCATAGCTTGAGAAAACAAGACGATCATGAATATATCCCGGGAGACAACATACATGGACACAATGTTTTTTAAATGTTGGTCCATCGTCTGTCGACACTGGCCCAGCATTGAAACAACATTGGGATCACATCATGTTGTGATTTCAGTACTTCTCGTGTTTGCGCGACTTGGATCTCAGTCACTCCAGCTCAGCATAATGCCTCATGTCACTTATTGATATCCCCTCTGGCTACAATCTGATGCACGTCTGTGCGCATGCGCCTGTCAGACCATGTTAATATGTTAGGTCCTAGGTATGTGTTTGCTATTAATATTTATTTGAAATCATCTTCACTGCTAAGAGCAGCTTGGGGAATATTGTATAAACAATCTTGCCATTCTTACTTCTTTTGCCAATACATTTGATGATATCTCACCATCCTCAGGAGGTTCTCTTGGCCCAGTTTAGCCTATATGTGCACAAAGGTGGCCTAAAGCCCGATTCATTTCATTTGATGATAAATGTGATGGTCTGTTTAAGTTTTTTGTATTTTGAACTGTGTGTGGAAACTACAAAAAAGTTAAATATACCCTTTTCTGACATAGCTCTGACATAATGTATTCTTTTCTACCTAATAATTGCGTAAACAATTCCATATTAAAATGAATAAATAAGACTTAGCCCTCAAAGCGCTGAAATGTATTTATTTAAACCAAAAGTCCAAAGGTTTTTTCTATATTAACCCTTTCAGCCCTCACGATGCATTAAAGCATCATTTTACATCCCTGAAAACAGACTCAATTTTCCTACAACCAGGACTTTTAGACTGAAATTTTCATGAAACTGCTCTACCAATACCTAGCCATTTTTTATAATTTTTATCATGTTCATCCACTACAGGTCGAGAATTGCGACAGCAATTTGCGGATTGTAGTGGATGAAGATGACAATGGTAAATTCAGGCCTGAGAGGGTTAAATCATCATAAATGTCTTAGTTAGCTATTTTAGCTTCATTTGAATACCTATGTTATCCTGACCCAGGTGTACGGCCATTATACATAACACATGTTACACTTTTACTACGGGGATCGGCATTAGACGTCAGAATCCGGTGGCTCAAGCCAAGAGTGAGCGATCCTTATTTAAAAGGTCACCTAGTTCACATTTTCAATGTGACAAATACAAATAATTATAATTTATCTAACACTTACTACTAAGAGTATCCCCAATCGATCACGTTAATTGCGGCCTCGTTATCTCCCCCGTAACTAAAGGCTCCTATCTGCCATAGTAATAAGTAGCCTATATGACCCGTTACAGGCCTCGAATTTTCGGGAAAATTGGCAAAAGGTAGTACTACTTCTATATCTCTGGTTGAATAATTTAATTAAAGTTTAATATTATCAACAGCCTCATACCAATTCAATAGTAATACAAATATACATATTTAAAAAATATTACAATAAAACAGTTTCTACATTGTAATATTTGGTGGACCATCGAATTACCAACCCAAAACATATTTCGTAGATATGGTTTACTATTAATTTCGAGCGCTGCACAGGGACGATTTATTTCCATTCATTGGGTGAAATATTGTTTCACAAAATACGGATTGAATGTTTTTAGGTCTGCAGCACGCAAGGGGTTAATAATAATAATGTTCATGCTGGGAAAAAACAAAATATGGTCCCTGTATCAATACTCCTCAACCAGGAAATATAAAGTTGACCACTAGATCTCGATCCCACAAACATAAATCATTTGAAAGCTTAAATCACATTATTTAAATTTTCATCTACTTGAAGTTGTGGATCGCTAACGCGACCCACAACTTCAAGTAGGTGAAAATTACTGACACCACAATATTCTGACACGACAATATTTTGATGACTGCAACACACAGAGGGTTAATGTCCCTGGTGGGAAGAAAGCAAACTATTTACAGAGAGCGGGTATCCCGCATAAACAGTTTATCTCACATATTATCTGTTACTGCGTGGAGGACGTGGTGTTATGGTGGTGTGGACGTGGTGTTATGATGGTGTGGACGTGGTGTTAGGGTGGTGTGGACGCGATGCGGACGATGTGCAGGCGGTCACTGTATCAATACTCGTCAGCCGGTTGACCACAAGAGCTCAAACCACAAATATTGAATCTTCAAGAGCTTGAGGGCGGGGGCCCTAGGGTAGTGGTTAGCACCGCTGCCTTTCACGCCAGAGTTCGGGGTCAGGTTCCCGATCTCGGCGATTTGAAAGAAACAAAAAAATGTTTCTTCCCCATCCACGTGTGAAAGTCAGTATTGTGGGGAGCCTCCATGACCGAGAGGTAGCGTGCACGGCCTCAGACCGCCAGGGCTCGAATGTCGAATCCTGTGTCTGGAGGACAGTGCCATCTCAATCATCTCACCATCCTCAGGAGGTTCTCCTGGCCCAGTTTAGCCTATATGTGCACAAAGGTGGCCTAAGCCCGATTCATTTCATTTTATTTTCAAGAGCTCGAACATAGAATATTCTTCAGCCATAAAGCCGGTTAACCACTAAACATATCATTTTATATCTCAAACCACAAGCCCCTCAAGGGGCCGTTGCAAAAGTTCGCAATGTTCCCCAAAACAAACGCCGTTCGTATTGGTAGGTAGATGGTTGACTGCCCCTTTTATATTAACTTTTTGCGATTAGTTATGAGAACTTTTTGTGTTTTGCTATATAAAAATGCAGATTTTCTCATTTTCAACAAAACATTTAAGATTTATCTTAACTCTTACAGCGCAGGGATCGACTTGAGACGTCAGCATCTGACGTCTGTAGACGTCAAATACTGACGATTAAAGTCGATCCCCGCGCTGTAAGAGTAGGAATATTTCTAAATGCCGTAGACCTATAACATTGGTATTCGAATGAATCGGGAAGAGCTAACTAAGACATTTATGATGATTTCAAGGTGAAAAAACCTTTGGTTGCGATGTTTTTTTTACAAAATAATTCAGCGCTTTAACCCTTTCAGGCCTGAATTTACCGTTGTAATCTTCATTCACTACAAGCCGCGAATTGCTGTCGCAATTCTTGACTTGTAGTGGATGAAGATGATTTGATGCGGTTCAAAAATTAAAAGAAATTACCATGTATTGGTAAACCAGTTTCATGGAAATTTTCGTTCTAAAACCCCTGGTTGTAGGAAAATTAAGTATGATTTCAGGGATGTAAATGATGCTTTAATGCATCGTGAGGGCTCAAAGGGTTAAAGGTTAATTTGTTCAATGATAAACCTTACTTAACTTATCTCATGGAACTGAGAGAAAGTTAGGGTAATGTCAATGTTACGAATCGTGTGGGATGCGCCCCCCCCCCCCCCAGAAAACAACATACATTGGGCCATTGTTGCTTTATTGTTGGGCCGACGTCGTAGATGGTGGCCCAACATTGAACCAACATTGGCTCGATGTGTCGAATTTGCTGCCCCAGTGGTTATGTTATACCAAAGGGGGGGGGGTCCTAACCAACAACCATCGTCTACAGTCACATACGAAAAACAATCGTTGTAGTCCCGATGTTGTGTTCCACCCTTAGGGACGCCCATTAGATATATGAAGGGGGGGGGGGGCTGGAAGAAGTCAGAAAAAAGCCTGTCGCCACAAAAATCAGAAAAAAGTTTGTTGAATATGTGGGCAGACAAAAAAGTTTGTTGTTAGAATTGGTGTTGCCCGGAATAAGCCAGCAAATGGTAACATACATAACAGGCAAGGCATACAACAAGATCTAATATTTCCGTTTTTGCAATCATCAAAAACTCTAGTACCCCCCCCCCCCCCAGATATCTAATGATGGGTCCCTTAGGCTTCAGAGGTTATGCTGCACTGAGTGACCTCTGTTCTCTTGGTAAGCTGAGATTATAACACGTGTCTTTGAAGTGATCCAGAAGCGCCTATGCTCCTCTGAGATTCCTCTGTACTTGTCTGAGGATGGGAGGCTAAAACATGTCTGGAGAATGTGTGTACAGATTAGAGATAATGACCGACAGAGAGAGAAAATGGTAGAGTTTGAGAGGCTGGAGAGATAATCTGTTCTCACTTAACGTCTTGGGCATGGTTTACTACAGTACCAACTCCCCCTCCCCCAAGAAAAAAAAGAACAGCATTCCCCGTCCTGCAGTGCAAAGTCAAACAGCAGTAGCTGCTTACTTTTCAAGTACGCAGTTACTGCTGTTTAACTTTGCAGTTTTTTTCTTCCCAGATACAAAGGAAAATAACCGTAACTTCTTTCATGAAAGGGGAATATTCATTACGCTGTCTCTTTTACATTGTGATCAAGCGAGATTATTTCACCAAAGGACAAGTAGACCTGATTGTTTGACGTCTTCAACTGTTACCTTGGTGTTTATTCCTAATATTATGCACTGCTTTATCACTGTCCCAGTATGTTATGTGATACTACTTTTTGTCTTTGAATGAGTCATGGGTATGAATGTTTCTGAAACTGACATAAAACTGTCTGACACGTTTCAGAATTTTAACATTGAAGCTTCGATTCTCAGAAATAGGGGATATAATATTGCCAATTAGGTACCGAGATGCTGGCCCTTCCGTGGATACCATCCTGCTGGGATCAAAAGGTCAAATCGGGTTCAAGTTAACCATCAAACACAACACGTTGAAACAATGATGTTTTAATATTGGACCAACGTCTGCGACGCTGGCCCAACATTAAAACAGCATTGGTTCAACGTGTCGTGTTTGTTGGGATATAACCTTTAAAGTTCTGAAATAGTTGTATATAAACCAAGAAAGCAAATATTATTTTCAATTTGCTATCATCATAAATGTCTTAGTTCGCTCTGCCGCTTCATTTGAAGTCTACGGTAATTAGAAACATTTCACTCTTTATCGGATATTAATTTTTGATCTCAACAGAACGAAATGAATGCCTGATGAGCTGACGTCGAATTTAGCTCAGCTGCGCCCGTCTTTCAGTTGTTTTTTAAATTCAGGTAGACATGTAGGTAAGGCAATATAGGTCACACTTTTTGCATTCACAAAGTTTTGAATAGCGTGCGAGAGAGTGAATGTGACTACACCAATCTCCATGCAGCCGGCCTAGCACAGGCAGCAATGCACACTCCAAGCCTTTGAACGTCTCGCAGCAGAGCATATACAAAAAAATGGCCCATTTGATATTTGAGCCCAGTAAATCCAGGTTACGAGTTCATAAAAAAACGGAATGATACACCGCGACGGCCGTTATTAAAGCTGATGTGCCGTAAATAGTGCGGCCGTTGAAGGTAAAAACGCATGCTAACTGGAAAAATAGTATAGAAAATTATACCTTAGTATTGTCAGAGCCGTATTTTTTTTTAGCAGAATAACATCACTAAAATCCGCTTGTTGGTGGTTTGAAATTTGTCGGTTTTTAGTGGTTTTGGATTCAATAGGGTGTATAAAAAGATTTAAAAATTAGATATTGGTTTCAACTGACGTATCTGAAAACTCAATGGGAACATCAGTGATTTGTATTTGTTCATGTGAAAAACATTGTCTTACAGAAATGCTGGTACTGTTATATTAGTAAAACAGTAAACGAGCCTGTTGCCCGCAGAGGGTTAGTTAATTATAACCAGAAAAAAGTGATTATTCAATAATGCCTTAATGGCCACACACACCATGACGTCAGTAAATAATGGCATTATCCTGATCAGTTGCCAGCTAGTATATCTCGTAATTTGAAACTGGAATTAGCTAAATTAAACATGTTTTCGTTTTTACTTGTTCGTCTGTCAATCCGTTCTTCCGTCCATCCAACGTTCATTCATTCATTCATTCATTCATTCATTCATTCATTCATTCATTCATCCATTCATTCATTCATTCATTCATTCATTCATTCATTCATTCATTCATTCATTCATTTATTTATTCATTCATTCATTTATTCATTCATTCTTTCATTCATCTATCCATTCATTCATTCATTCATCCATTCATTCACTCAATCACTCAATTATAAAGTAGAAATTACTCATGACATGTTTGACATTCCACACACCATCTCACCTCAGTGGGTGGGCTTCACATTCTATTTGTGTTACTGTGGTCTTAAAATAAACAATAACGAAAACAGCTCAAAACGTATTTCCTGGAATCGTCAACATACGTGCACACACATAAACACACGTAAATAGTGTAGACATTCACGAGCTGCTCAGCCATAGCAGGGGTGCTTAATCAAATAATCGTTCACTTCGTTGCAAAAGTCTGAAATTTTTTGTCACAAGCTGACATGACCTGACTATTTCAGAATCTGCCGACAGACAAGCGATCTTTCACCTCTAGCGGCCATATTGGGCAATTTCAAAATGGCCGCCACTGCAATGCATCACACATGCTAACTTTTTAACTAATCATCACAGAACCACGTGTAATACCTCTTTTCCAGGGTATTTGAGGTCAGGGATGACGATAATGACATCAGTTTCTATCAAAACTTAAAATGTCAAGGTCAAATAACACTATCAAGGTCAAAATCGTTTAGAATTTGCATATTATTGTTTTTTCTAATTGGTCGATGTTTAAAAAGCTGAATAAATTCGTATATTTCAGTATCATGAATATTTCAGAATCTGCCGACAGACAAGCGATTTTTTTCCTCTAGCGGCCATATTGGGCAATTTCAAAATGGCCTCCACTGTAATGGATTACTCATGTTAACTTTTTAACTAATCATCAGAGAACCACATGTAATACCTCTTTTCTGGGGTATTTGAGGTCGAGGATGACGATTATGACGTCATTTTCGATCAAAAGTTGAAATGTCAAGGTTAAATGACGCACTAAGGGCAAAATCGTTTAAAATTTGCGTATTACCGTTTTTTATCATAGGTCGATGTTTAAAAAGATGAATATATCCGTAGTTTTTCAATAATTTTATAACTCTGATAATGTTATGGGTTAGAGACCTTAAGTAGCGTGTGTTGTTGGTGAGGTGATGATATAAAATACAAATAAATATGGCTCTCCCTCTCAGTTCACTGTCCAAATACGCCACAGTAGAGAGTCTGAAACTTCCCAACCACTGTAGGCTTACATATGTATTGAATTACACAATAATACTCATCTCAAACACCGGGCCTATTTGGCACATTTACCTCCTTGGCCTCAGTGTATCGTATGATATACCCTCGTCATTGTACCCCTTCCTGTTAATCTCAGCCAAAAATTAAGGATGGTCATGTGGCAAGGCCTTCATATTATAGGACCCCTGGTCTGAGATAAGAGAACAGTTTGGATAAAGCACGTCTGTGAACTCCGAACTAAAGAGGAGATTGATAACAACATTATGACAACTTGGTCAGGTTATCATTCTCGGATGAAAGAATAAAGCTCCATCAAACCTCGAGCAGAAATTGACAATTTACCTCTCTTTCCTGACAAATACTTTTCTTCAATCCTTGGTGACGTCAAGTACGTAATTTTGATAGGCGGACTTCATATTGAAGATAAAGCTCATATTATCTGTGGTTCTGGATGGGGAGTGGGAGATGTCTAAGGATGGTGTGTTTACCTCTGGCAGAGCTATATCAACGCTGGATGACCACCAGATTAAACGCACTCAGTATGATCATCAAGTTTCATTGGTGGCCCTCTATCCCCTTCAGCAAGGAGCATACCTATAGTAATACAGACTTGTCAGAATGATTTGACAAGCAGTAGAGGGAGGGACGTCTGTGTAAGTACTGTTCACTTATTATCGAGGCTGAAATTCTCATTTGTGCACTCTCTGAGAGATGGTGATTTTGAGCTCAATGCCGTGGATGGATAATTATTGTGTCGCTGGTTTTTAGCGTTTGACAACACAATTTTTTTCAGATGGTTACCGAGCCATGTAAATGATTTTGTGATGTGGTTTTCTGTACATTCTGATATGTTCGTTGTTCAACGGTCTATTTATTAATTTCATTTGATGGATCAGTCTCATGAGCACAGCAATCGGTAGTATAGGCTGGTGGTGCTGGTTGCTTATCAGATCTGAATGACGATACTGATTCTATTGCATTGTACATGCTAGCTGCACCTGATTTTCTAACATTCATTGATTAATTTGAAAGTGTACAAAACCAACGCAACTCATCAGATGTACAAGCACAATTCCAAGAATATAGGAATAATGATGCAAAATGCTACACTTCTTATGTTTATGTCTCACCAATCCCGAAACAATGGAAATATGTCAGATTTTGTCACCATTCCTGTGCGTGGTATGCTCATACTCAGTCCATGTGCTCGTGCAGCAACATTTAATGTTTGCATTCACATGGATCTAGTGCCCTACCCGAAGAGCCAAATCACCCCCTCTGCGAATGATGAGATGAATAAGATCACACTGCCCTCCAGACATAGGATTCGAAATTTGGGCCCTGGCGGTCTGAGGCCGAGTACGTTAGCTCTCAGTCATGGAGGCTCCAGTGTTCCACACAATACTTACGAGTGATCTTTACGAGTGAGCGGGAAAGAAAGCTTTGTTTCTCTGACACCTGAATGCCAGAGCGGGGGACGAGCCAGCGATCTCCCGACTTTTCAAGCGGACCGCTTTACAACCACTGCATCACCCCCCCCCCCCCAAAGTAAACGAAAAAAAGAGAACTCCATATGACACTTTGCTGTCCAGCAGAACATGTTAGATTCTCAGATACATTAAATGACCAAATTTAATTGCACTCTAGACAAACCTAGGTCTCTCAAGTCAGAGTCTGTCAACATGAAGCGATTTGTGTTTATACATGTCATATGTATAGTAAGAGTTGTATTGTTTCACATGTTAAAGAAGCCAGACAGCAGCACATAGACTTCACGATCCCTTGAGTACATACCTTAAACATGCAGCTCTGTTTGAGCACGTCAAAATATCATTCCTATATGCTTCCTATATATGGAAGCAGGCAATCATGCCATCAGGTGGTACCAGACTTCCAATTGGGGATAGAGATGTAATGTAATGGTTGTCATTCAGGACGAAACTAGCTGATGCTAGTAAGTCGGGTTTACGGTGCACCTCCATAATTATGCAAGTGTGAGGGAGCCTCCCTCAGGGAGGTTGTGTGAATAACGAAACTGCTGGCCAGTAACTGAACACTTCATTGCACTGAAAAAATCTCCACTTTTATTTGGTCATGAATCATTATTAGTTTTTCATTTGTTTTTATTATTTCGTATTAATTCCATGACATACGATTTATACAGACAGTTCAATTTTCAAAAGGTACCACATATTATCTATTCTTTTTGATATTGCATTGCCTTTGTCAATTGTTCATGGAAAAAACCCCTGAATTTAGTGGGGTTTTTTATCATGTGAAGCTTTGTACTTTGTGATACGTTATCTGGTTATTTGGAAAGGCCTAATAATAGTGACAGCAATATTAGTCATTGCTGCCATTGAAGGCATGTGTAGGCCTATATTCGTGTTGCATTGGTTTGCAATAATATTCGTGTGCAGATTTGACAGAATACATTTTAAATGTGCAAAAGTATTCAGATAAATGGCTGTGGTATCAATTAAAAATCATCCATTCTTACTGTTTTAGTATTACGTATTAATGTACTGATGCGACATGCTTCTTAAAGTTTTGGAATTTCTTTTACTGCGTTACGTGTTTATCACCCTTGAAGACCATTTTTAAAATTATTCCTATGGCGAAACAGTCTAATAATTGACATTCAGAACTCAAAATAGAGGTATTAGAAGTTATTCTGTGATTTTTTGTTAAAAAGTTATCTTGCGCAAGGTTTTTAGTGGCGGCCATTTTGAATCGTCCAATATGGCCGCTAGGGGGCATATTTCACTTGTCTGTCGGCAGATTCTGAAATGTCTAGGTCATGTCAGCCTGTGACAAGAATTTCAGACTTTTGCAATGAAGTGAACGATTCGACCATTTTTTGTGGTTAAGCTCCCCTACTACTAGAGATAACAACCGGGAAACACATCTGTCATAATCCCTGCAAACATGAAATGCTGACACAATGTTGTTTTCTTATTGGGCCAGCGTCACAGACGGTGGCCCAACATTGATATGACGTTGGGTCAATGTGTCTTGTTTCCCTTCAAGGTTTCAATTGAAATTTTCCAAACAACGGAGATTAGAGCCTTGCAAAAATAAAATGTGGCTTTAGGCCACATGTGTGCACATATAGGCTAAACCGGGCCAGGAGAACCTCCTCAGAATGGTGAGATGAATGAGATGACACTGCCCTCTAGACACAGTTTTAGAAATTCGGGCCCTGGCGGTCTGAGGCCGAGTACGCTACCTCTCGGTCACAGAGGCTCTCCACAATATTGACTGTTTACGAGTCAGCGGGGAAGAAACATTTTGTTTCCTTGAAACTTCATGGTCAGAGTGGGGTTCGAACCCGCGATCACCGACTTTCCAAGCAGGCAGCTTTACCCACTACACCAGGGCCCCCGCCCTTGCCTCTCAGGATATGTGAAAATCAAACTGAACAAAAGCAAAATTTGCCAAACTTGTATCGTTGATACTTATATTATTATGTGATTACTCTACAACTTTGGGCTAAAAAGTGACAACATAAGCTGTACGTACATTGCCAATACGTTGTAGCACATCTAGAATTTGTTTGGATTGATATCTGCTAAAACAGTTTCTGGATGAGCATATGAATTACAGCATATTCTCAATTTTGTTAACACATATTATGTTATGATATATATAAAACTGCTATATCTGTGTTAGAATGTGTTATAACTCACTCTAAATCTTAAAGGATAATAACTAATCTTATAACATATTATTTCATGTATGCAACAGATTTACCAATCTGATATAATAGATTTAGAATATATAAAATATTTTATGTTGGAAATTGAGTTCACGATTCCTGCTCAAGATATGTATTCAAATGAAGCAAAAAGAACTAACTAAGACATTTATACTGACTTCCAATTGATCTATGGTTCATACAAACGTATTTCAGCTTTGTAGGGGCTAGGTCGATCCGAATCTCTGAAGACGGGAAATGTGTGAGTTTATTGATAGTCAGCTAAACAAGAGCTCCCCTGACGGCCACGCCCATATACACCTGACACCTGGTGACCACACCAAACAATACCGGTCTGGTTATAAACTGAACCAGAAGTACAAGGTTAAGGTCATCGACAGACGCGCAGTTTCCAATGACTGCCTGGAGTCCACAGTTTACTTGTAATACCCCTTCTCTGCTCTTCTGCTAATAATGTCTCTTAATCTACATATACATGTCATATTATAGTTATTCAAATAAATCGGGGTACTAAAACCTATATTTTGAAATAGGTGCATGTTCTGAATGAAAAACGGTTGTCAATATTCAACAAAATATTGAACAAAATTAAATTACCAATAGGCTAAAATCCCCAAACCCTCACTCGCTAGCTAAGCTCTGTCTTCCTCATTGCTCTCAGATTTCCGTGCTACCTTTCACGTTTGATGTATTTTGAAATCTGTGCTTTGAATAATAAATAAATTATTGAAAAATTAAATTGACAATATGTTAAATTCTCTTCCTCACAAACCCTCACTCGCTGGCTCCCTCCCCTCATACAGCTCTGTCTTCCTCATTGCTTCCAGATTTCCGTGCCCCCTTCACGCTTGATGTATGATAATACGCGCGGCGGTCTGACAGGGTTAGTGTCGACTTTTTCACGGTCTGCAACCCGTGTAATGTTTTACGTGAAGCTTCATGTCAAGAAAAGATGGAGGCCAACAGGTGCTCCACCCTGGCGGCAAACTAGTAAAACACACATCTCACCAAACAAGATAGTCACTAAACTCTTGCTTAACACTTTCAAGTCTGGATAATAGTGATCATTGTCATCTTCATTCACTACAAGCCGCGAATTGCTGTCGCAATTCTCGACTTGTAGTGAATGAAGATGACCTGAAGTGGGTGGCAAATGACAAAAATATATCATTTATTATTAGAACATTTCCATGGTGATTTTCATTCTGAAAACTCTAGGTGTAGAAAATTAAGTAATTATTCAGAGATGCAACATGACGCTTTGATACATCGTGAGGCTTTAAAGGGTTAAACCTTAGATCGCTGAGGGTCATTATAATAGTTTTTAATCATCTTAATAGCCGATGGAATCACAGGTATTGTGGACGAAATGTGTGTTTAAACATATCAAGATTTGTTTGGTGTCAAATTAAATAGATATGTGTAATTTTCACCCATTTGAAGTTGTGGGTCGCGGTAGCGAGGCAAAAATTTAAATTATTTAATTTAACAGTTTAGGGTTAATGTCGGCCAGGTAGCAGAGATGGTGGCCCAACAGCAAACCAACGTTCAAGTTATCGGGTTCGAATCCCGACCGAGGTAGATTTTTGTCATTTTGGCTCATCCCAGACGGTAGTCGCAGCAAACAAACGTTACAACAAGGATACTTGGTTAGAGTTATCGGGTTCGAATCCCGATCAAGCTAGAGTTTTGTCATTTTGGCTCATTTCATCACACACAAAACGTTGCACCAAATCACCCTGACAGGACCTAAGTTTTCCAAATTGGACCTGAAATTGACACATTTCCACCCATTACGCTATTGTTATTTTCATATTTAGATACAAACCCTACATCTGAACATTTGAGTTAAGCACGATTACATATTTGTTTTAAATTAGCATACCAACAAGAATTAATTGAAAAAATTGCGTCTCATGAGCAATAATTGCCAATGTTTACACGGTTATTAGATGATGTTAGTGAGCAACCTGCCGTCAAGCGCACCACCTATCAATCACAGAGGCTCTCCTGCCCTGTTATACAGAGTACTGAGCCCTGGTTCGGGCAGCCTGGGTCCACACAGATACCAGACGATGACTCAGTGTTGACTTGAGTTGGCCCATCGTCTACGACGCTGTCCCAACATCAGCTTAACGTTCTGTATTTGCCCGGATCTCAGTGAACAAAGGGGGCGTTGAACCGATATTAGTTTAATGTTGGGCCTTCGCCCACGACGCTGGCCCAGCATTAGGCCAATATTAGCTGAGCATCTCGTATTTGCCGATGTCGCAACAATACGAGACGTTGACTCAATACCGGGTTAATGTTGGGCCATCGTCTACGACGATTGCCCAACATTCAACCAGCATTAACGCTAGAGAGTTAAAACACGTTAGCTCTCAGTCACTCAGGATCCCCTAACCTGTTATAGAGTACAGAAGCATGGTTATTCCAGCCCGGTACAGTGATGTGACGAGGCGTTGAGTCAATATTGGTTTGATGTCGGGCCAGCGTATACTACGATGACCCAGCATTAAACCGTTACTGGCTCTCGTGTTTCCCGGGTCAGTGCTGCCCCCTTGCGGCAATTTACAACTAATTTACCCGTGCTTAGAATTGATTATTTTCCTTACATCCCGTCCCCTGTCCGTCACCCATTCGTCACCCGTCCGTCAGGTCGAGCCCTCTATTGTCTGGATTTAACGCTCCATATAATCTCTCGGTTCTTTTCACGCGACCCCTAAAGCGTGAATCTTTAGGGTATTTACACACGACCCCCAAAGCGCACTAATAATCATATTTATTCATTTAAACGCTTGGCTTTTAATCTTTAATAATTTTTTGGAGAAATGAAAAGTGTGTTTAAAAATTTGGTCTCAAATTAAACATATACCGTCTGAGTAATTTCCACCCACTTAAAGTTGTGGATCGCGGTAGCGAGAAACATCCTGCTTTAAAAGCATGACCATTTGTCATAATCAAAGCCAAAGCAGATCCGTCAACAGGGAGCCGGGCTACCAAGGAGCTAGGGCGGGAAAGCCAGATCAAATAGGTGAGATTTAAGTAATTTCCGGAATGTTAAAAATGTTTGGGCATCACGTATGGGCGCAGGCACAGCGTTCCACAGGGCGGGATCGGCCATAGGGAAAGCTGTTGACCCACTCTTAGTTTTTATTAGGGGAACACAAAATCTATTTGAATTCGTGGAGCAAGGTTATTTTTAGCATTTCTGCCAAACTAGTGAGTCAATGAGTTATGTAGGTTGGTTGTCTTTTAGGGTTCTGATATTTATAGAGCATATTTTAAAATGCGAAATTGGAATGGAAGCCAACAGAAAGACTGAAACGTGGTGATTTGATTACCACTATTGCAAAGTAGTTCTGAACTCGTTGTAATCTAGCGATGTCTGGAATGTTGTAAAAGAGGGATTTACAATAATTTAACTTTCTTCTGACCTATGCTACTATGCAATAGGAAACTATAAGAGATTAAATAATAATAATATCAAAGTCAAAAGCAGCTAATAATTAATAAACCTTTTCCAGTTATATTAAACATGAAGTGTGTTTTATAGTTGGAAATCTCATAAACCGGGCATGTGCACAATATACAGTGTACTACAAAATATTGTACATCAGCATAGACATAGATTTGTAAGTCTATGGTATGGATGATGGAGTGTTTTTGTGGCCACCGCGCAGTACTAGTGACTTATGCGGGGTCATTTTTGGTGTTTTAGTCAGTAATCATGCTTATCGCTGCTTCTCTTCTGACAGACATATGTATGATATGTGTGAGTTAAGAGGGGACCTTTACACCTAGCTATGTGCTCCAGTGCTGCTGCTGCTGCTACTGTTGGTGCTACAGCTACTACTGCCATTGCCACTGCTGCTGCTGCTGCTGCTGTTGCTGCTGCTGCTGCTTTTGCTGCTGCTGCTGCTGCTGCTGCTTTTGCTGCTGCTGCTGCTGCTGATGTTGCTGCTGCTGATGATGATGCTGCTGATGTTGCTGTTGATGTTGCTGCTGCTGCTGCTGCTGCTGCTGCTACATCTGCTGCCGCTGCTGCTGCTGCTGCTGATGATGATGATGATGCTGATGATGTTGCTGCTGATGTTGCTGCTGCTACTGCTGGTGCTACAGCTGCTACTGCTACTGCTGCTACATCTGCTGCTGCTGCTGCTGCTGCTGCTGCTTCTGCTGCTGCTGCCGCCGCTGCTGCTGCTGCTGCTGCTGCTGCTGCTGCTGCTGCTGCTGCTGCTGCTGCTGCTGCTGCTGCTGCTGCTGCTGCTGCTGATGATGATGATGACGATGATGATGCTGATGATGTTGCTGCTATTGCTGTTGCTCCTGTTGTTGCTGCTTCTGCTGCTGCTGTTGCTACTGCTGCTGCTACAGCTGCTGATTCTGCTGCTACTTCTACTAATACTAATACTACTACTACTGCTGCTACTACTACTACTACTACTGCTGCTACTACTACTATCATTACTACTACTACTACTACTACTACTACTACTACTACTACTACTACTACTACTACTACTACTACTACTACTACTACTACTACTACTACTAGTACTACTACTACTACTACTACTACTACTACTACTACTACCACTACTACTAGTACTACTACTGCTGCTACTACTACTACTACCACTACTACTACTACTACTACTGCTACTACTACTACTACTAATACTACTACTACTGCTACTACTACTACTACTACTACTACTACAACTACTACTACTACTACCACTACTACTACTACTACTACTACTACTACTACTACTACTACTACTACTACTACTACTACTACTACTACTACTACTACTACTACTACTGCTGCTACTACTACTACTACTACTACTGCTGCTACTACTACCACTATCACTACTACTACTATTCTTACTACTATTACTTCTACCACTAGTATCAATACTTATACTAATACTAATGCTATGGTTACAATTATGATAAATACAATATTCAAGTGAGATCAGTTGGATTCAATCAGTTTACAGCTCTCTCCATCTGATCCATTAGTTCAAACCATTGAGATGACGCTGTGATCTGCTGTACGCACTAGTTCATTGTTTACCCACCAGAGAGCGTGATTGCTGGAAGGCAATTCACAGGCGATCACGTGCATAATGCAGGACCACTAAATCCAGAACAATTAAACACAGATAGCACGGGATCGGGAATGGTACGAGATCCGTGACCCAGTGTTGTTTTAAGGTTGGTCCCGTGTCTTAGACGGTGCTCCAACATTAACCCAGCATTGGTTCAACGTCTTGTGTTTGCTGGGACAATACGGGATATCACAGGAAATACGACACATTGACCCGGTGCTGTTTTAGTGCTGGACCAACGTCTGCGACGCTGGTCCAGCATTAAAACAGCACCGGATCATTGTCGCATGTATGCTTAGATTGCGACAAAACTTCAGTCCCAAGCATTCTTCCAGCCAACAACGTGCCAATGTCTGGAGAGAATCGAGAATTATTTTACCACAGGGGAGAAATGTCCTCCTCCAAAACCACTTAGTCGGTCGATTATATGTGAGCATCAAATCTATGAAACATTAATACAGCCATATACCACTCATTCACACCATATAACTAATTATTATTTCAAATGTTTTTTATTTTGATTGATTGGTTGATTGAATACGGGTCACAATGATATCTACTCTTGCTGAATGCTTTTCCCTTTATTTGTTTTACTCTTGTTCTCAGTTTTGCATCGTCTTTGTTTTTTCGTTTTTCTAAGATTTAAAGTTTCTTTGCAATCATGAATGAATATGTATTTTGTAGTGACCCGCTGCTGGATTTTTTGGGCCTCCATGGTTTATACACAAATCTTTCAGCATTGTTGATTCGTGTGTCCATTTCAGCGCGATTTAAACAAATCGGCCATCTGTAATCCACAACCCACTGGCTATCTTCATTTTCAAACATGTTAAGAGGTCACGCACTATTTTTATTATGAGTCATATGTAATATATCTCTACAAATTCTGTCTCTTGATTTTCCACTCCACCATATTTGACATTGTCAGTTTTGTGTTTTTATTATGGGGCACCACAAAAAAAAACAAGATTATACCTGATATGGCTTATGTTCAGATGAACACAGCTTGCATATCTTGTCTTTATGTTGTCTCCCATCGGCCCTCTCGTTACCCCCCCTTCTCTTTTGTTCTAACTAGAGCCATTATCTCAGAACGCTAGGCGGTCACTCTCTGCCGACCATGATTAGATGCTCACTGACCTCAGATGACCTCCATGACCCCGTGACAAAACACATTATCAGGAAGAATAATCAATCATTATGGGATGCACTAGATTATGATCCAAAATGCCCTCAATCATTATAAATGTGTCCCGTTCAATCTCAGTCAAAATTGCTAATAATTTTATAAAACATTATTTTGTATTACTCCATCCTATGAAGGACTATTTCATGATCCTATATACGAAATTCCATTCAGGATTGTTTCCCTCTAATAAATTGAAGGTCAGGATTGCCCTGATACATTACCTGTTCACCCCCTGTATTTTCAGTTATGGGCGGGGCCCCGGTGCAGTGGTTAAGGCCGCCTGCTGCCTGGAAAGTCGAAGATCGCGGGTTTGAAACCCACTTTGGCCTTCAAGTTTCAAATAAATACAAAATGTTTTCCCCGCTCACTCGTAAAGATTCAGTATTGTGGGGAGCCTCCTTAACCGAGAGGTAGCGTGCTCGGCGAATTTCGTCTGAAGCGGGTCCCCGCGCTGAAAGGTTTGATAGGAGCTCCCTAATCAACATGGACTGGCCGACGGGCTATGGTAGGGTAGATTTGGAAACAGTTTCCATTCATTCATTCATTCATTCATTCATTCATTCATTCATTCATTCATTCATTCATTCATTCACCTATATGTGACTGAATTCATTCATTCATTCATTCACCTATACGTGACTATAGATGATATGTATTTTATGCTATAACAATGTTATGCATTTCCGATTTTATGTGTGTAGGCCTATGTCTCTTGAAACTGATTTCTCAGTGACCATTTTATTATGAGGAAGAGAATAAACGATTCATACTGCACTGGGTCAACGTTGGCCCAAAGATGGCAGTGGTTAATTGATAGTGGTCATTTCCCACCTGACCACACACACCCTGTGTGACCCGCCGCCTGTCCCCCCCCGCCCTCTGCCCATTAGGACGTCTTCACAGACAACTCATCGATTACCCTTTCTTTGAACTATAACAATATGATTACCAGGGATTGAATGGTTCAGTGGCTTATTGATATTAATCTGCAGGGTCTATGTCTAATCTCCACCCACCAGATGCCAATGTTTGGACAAGAAAATACACACCATTATTATGCTGTCTGAAGGTAAACAGAGCTGTCGAGTCCATCAGCCTACTACACGCTGTAAGGAGTTTAATGCGAAATAGGGCGTGGCACTTCCGTAATGGTTTGTAAGAAAACAAAACTGAATAATTTCCCATTAAAATTATGCAGTAGTTTAATAACTAATTTACTGAAACGACAGGAATGTGTATTTTACGTACGTTGATTCATTCATAGGGGTGAGCTGTTTTATAAACCTGGCGAATTATGTACAGTAATGCTCATATAAAGTGTTTCATATCAATTTATGCAGTTTCATATTTCGTAGGTTTTCTGATTATATATATATTTATTAGATGTTCTAGTCACTCAACTGATTGATTTTGTCGCAGGTTTTTGTTCTATATTGTCTGATCAATAAACAGATTGAAGAACAGATATTTTTGTCACATCCATTTATACGAGCTCACGACACTGTCTACCAGTCTTATCTGTGTAATCACAGATAGGTAGATAAGGATCTCACATTCCACATTAGCATCAGCGGTGACGTTTAAAAGGTTAAATTGTATATTGTTCAGTGGATTGTTGCAAGCGATTTTCTCCTAATCTAATTTTAAAGACTTTGCATCACCAAAGACCAGTTTGTAGTAGATTTTAGTGGTGTTTTGGTTTTGGTGTTTTGGTTTGTTAGGCCACCTCTAAGCATGGTGAGATAAATGAGATGACATTGCCCTCCAGACACAGGATTCGCTTTTCAAGCCCTGGCGGTCTGAAGCCGATCACGCCACCTCTTGGTCACGGAGGCTCTCCACAATATTGCATATTTACGAGTGAGCGGGGAAGAAACTCTTCGAAACCTGCATGCCTGAGCGGGGGACAAACT
>OZ024908.1:11385057-11451592 GCA_964017125.1 Flabesymbios commensalis
AACCCTTTAACCGCCAGATTATTCAATTGTAATTTTCACTCACTTGAAGTTGTGTCTCGCTGACGCGATCCAAAACTTTGAATGAGTGAAAATTATTCAGATTTGACAAAATGGATGTGGACTATTTTCAAATCTTGCTGACTAATGTCACATTCTATCTTCAAATGTGTTTGAAAGCTCATAGGGAACGTGCTAATAATAAATGTAGAATACGAATATAATCGGCACCGGCGGTCAAAGGGTTAAGTGCTAAACACCTCTTCAGCCGTTTTAGCCTTTTCATTTGTCTTGTATTACAAATTAGCGTAATTTTCTAGATTGACAAGTATATAATTTGATTAAAAATATAATTGTACACATTATTTTTACTCACCCCATGTTGTGGGTCGTGATAGCGAAACACAAGCTCAAGCGTGTAAAATTTAAATTGTATAACTTGGCGCTTTTAGAGTTAATGTATATGAAGATGTCAATTTCGACAAAAATGGCTGCTTCATATGAATCAAAATATCTAGAATACAGGCCTTGTCCCGACGGCCCTAGATGAATAACCGCTACTTCATATGATATTATATGATTTGTAAAGCCTACCCCATGATCATGTCTAAAAGATTGAGGGCCCAAAGAGCGATCTCAACCTGAGCAGCATATTTTATTTAGCATACTTGAGATTTGTTAACCTGGCAGACTGACTAAATGACGACCATACGACAAAGATATGATGTAGCTTTACACTTGGTATGCATAATTTATGGCCACTGGCATAGGTTGTCTTCATACGGTAACATTATTATGTCTCAAATAATTTTTTTTATTATTTTATTTACTGAGCATCTACCACAAATTATTTTATCAAATTCAGTGGCGTTTGAATATTTTACTGTTTTTTTTTGTGATCCCACCAGTATCACCAGGTTTAGGCCTAAGAAATGTAGTTTCCTTAATGACATCCAGAATTACAACAATCACAAAGCGAGTGATGATTACAAGGCACAGGTAACAGCCAATCACCGAGCTCCCAGATCAATCAGGTCACGTGATACCCCGCCCGTGTACTCGCTAGAGGCCGCCAGTACAGCACATGAGCACCCAGCACGCATGCGCAGCCTCTGTCCCGCTTCCGCCACGTGATCTAACTGTTGTCTCCCCCTGGTGAGTCTTTGATGAACAAAGCGTGCGTCCACTTCCGGCTCCGCGGATCTGATGAGCGCCGTCTGGTGAGCTAATCCCGCGTTTACCCAGCAAGTATAATATAAGACACCCGATGTTGGGTCAATGCTGGGCCGGTGTCGTAGACGGTGGACCACCATTGAGCCAACATTGGGTTGAAGTCCAATGCTTGCCAGAAGGATAGATCTTTGATAACTTCAGAGAAGTTGTCAAAAGTCTAGACCAAATTTTGCCAGCAATACTCCGCTAGGGGGGGGGGGGGCAGATTATACACAGCAAGCGCAAGACATCCACGAAAGGTTTGTTCAATGTTGGGCCGGCGCTGTAGACAGTGGAACAACATTGACCCAACATTGGATAAAGATTATTCGTTGCCGGGACGATGGGTCTTTGATAACTTCAGAAAAGTTGTCAGACCCAATTTTGCCAGCATTAATCCGTATCTTGCTAATCTTGAGTTCACCATGCAAGCAACAGTCATTGCGCCTATGCCAGGTCAATGCTGGGCCGGCGACGTAGACGGTGGACCAACATTGAGTCATTGACCCAACATTGTGAAGTTTATTGCTTGCAAGGAGGGTGGATCTTTGATAAATTTAGAGAAGTTGTCAGAAGTTTAGACACAATTTTGCAAAATTAATCCGTTGGGGGGAGGGGGGGGGGGGGAATCAAACCCTAGCGACTACAAGACGTCCTCTAAAGGCTTATATTAGTTGGTTCAATGTTGGGCCGGCATCGTAGACGGTTGACCAACATTTACCCAACATTGGGTGAAGTTTATTGCTTGCTGGGAGTATGGATTTTTGATAACTTCAGAGAAGTTGTCAGACGTTTAGACTCAATTTTGTCAACATTAATCCGTTAAGGAAGGGTGGACGGCAGATTATACAATTGAAAGCACAAGACGTCCACTAAAGGTTGGTTCAATGTTGGGACGGCGTCGTAGACGGTTGATCAACATTGAAACAACATTGGGTTAATGTATCTGGCTCGCATGCAGGTGGATTTATGATAACTTCAATGAAGTTGTCAGAAGTTTAGAGCCATTTTTACCAACAGTAATGGTGTGTGTGAGTGTGTGGACATTGCCTTTTTGCTACACATTTAACGCATTAAAAAAAAAACATTACTCGATTTCCTCATTTTCAATCAAAAGTTTTTAGAGCCATGTTGTCATGGTTATGTCTGAGAAAAAAGCTAACTCTAAGGGTAAAACTCCTAACCCCTACCAACATATCTTCTGGTCCAACACTTTTACTCTCCAGTCGTAATTATATGGTATATTTCCAATAAAAGTCATCGAATATTAAAAGAAATGTTGGAATCCGTCACAGTAGAAGCGCTCCGAGCTTTCATTTGGCTATTTTATAAAAGCAGGAGGTGGAAATTGTGGCAACAAATCACATCTCGAGGTGGAAGAATATACCACACGCATGCGCATCATGATCAACGTCCATAGGAGTGGGGCCCGCCGCAATGTTAATGCCCTGGTTCAGTACGCCACAGATGTTTTAAGCCAATCTTAAGCTGGGTGATTGGTGAAGGAATGAGCCCGATCTCTCGTCACAGAGTCTATTCAGGCAAGGTTCCTTGATTCAGGCAAGGGAAATCAAATCGGATTATATTTTCCTTGTTTGAAGTATTGCGCTGGTTGTGTGGGGTCGTGGTTATAAAAAAATGAAATGAATCGGGTTTTAGGCCACCTTTTTGCACATACAGGCTAAGCTGGGCCAGGAGAACCTCCTGAGGATGGTGAGATGATTGAGATGACACTGTCCTCCAGACACAGGATTCGAAATTTGAGCCCTGGCAGTCTGAGGCCGAGCACGCTACCTCTCGGTCACGGAGGCTCCCCACAATACTGACTTTCACACGTGGATGGAGAAGAAACAATGTTTTGCTTTTTTCAAACCGCCGGGACCGGGAACCGAACCCCGAACTCTGGCGTGAAAGTCAGCGGTGCTAACCACTACCCTAGGGCTCTCGCCGGATCGTGGTTATACGGGGATGATTCGTGGCATCCCAATTGTTTTTCGCATGCATATTTATCCAAATTATAGAAATGCATTATTACCCAAAGACATGGAGTTTTTTCACGCGGTTCTTACGATTGGACCAATACTAGGTGTTCCGCCGTCGGTGGCGCCGGCTATCAATGGCTTAACGTCTTAAATTTGCAAGGAGGTATGCCATAATACTACTGTTTAATGTGTTGCCTAAATATTTGTACTTGTCCTTTGCACTTGCACCAGGCACGGACTGGCTTATATATTAGTCCTAGCCTAGAAATATGAGGCGTTTATCCAATGCTGTTTTAAAGTTTGGCCAGCGTCAACGACGCTGGCCCAATATTAAAACAACGTTAGATCAATGTCTCGTGTTTGCCGGCTGCGCTGATTACACGTGCGATGTCATGCACGCCATCTACTTCCTGTCAGTGGCTTACTACCGGAAGTGCACCTCGGTTTGGATCATCTATCGATCGCCAGCAGAGTTCGATTCGCCGATTATTATCCTATAATAAGCTGAGCATCTCTGTTGTGGCTGGCAGCCATTGTGTCTGCATCAATATTAGGGTACAATGCACACATTACGCACACATTATGGTAGCACCCAGTAAATAACCTCCACTTTTTGACAGTGTATGACTCAGTGTGGTGTAGTGGTTAGGCTGAGTGCCTGTCGCGGCGGAGCTTGGAGGTTCGTCTCCCGCTCTGATTGAGGTTTAAAAAAAATGTTTCTGCCCTGCTCACTCGTAAATATTTTCATTTTGTTGGCGAAATGAAATGAAATGAATGGGGTTTTGGGCCACCTTTGTACCCATATAGGCTAAATTGAGCCAAGAGAACCCCTGAGGACGATTTTGTTGGGGATATCTTCCATAACAAAGAGGTAGTGGGCTCAGCCTCAGACCGCTATGGCTCGAAGTTCCTGTGTCTGGGGGAGGGGGGGGGGGGGCGTCCGTTCGTTTGTTCATTTATTCATTTATGTAAGTTTATCGATTTAATGATCATCTTTAAGTGATCGCCATCGTTTTAAAGGCATCTTGGGAAAATCAGTGGTGAATGATCTTTCAAATTCTAGCTAGACTTAATAATTTAATTGTATTCACTTCATTACTCAATATATTCACATATCGAAATCCTATTTCCTTATAATTAACCATTAATTGGTGCAAACCCAGCGAACCCATTGTTTTTTCAATGTTGTTTCATCGAACATTGAAACATCATTGGACCAATGTGTTTGTTTGGGTGTATGCGTGTTCTCGTACTATTAGAGGAGAGCATGGTCTCACAGATTGGAGAAAAAGAATATCTATATATTTTCGCCGGGGTTAGATTTCCCAGATAAGACAAGACAACATGAACTATCTATATATTGACCGTGCACAGCCATTTATGAAACGTCCCCAGCAGACACAAGACGTTAATTCAATGTTGATTTAACGCTGGACCAACGTCGTCGACGGTATACCAACGTTAAACCAACGTTAAACATTGATCAGACAACATTGATTCAACGTCTTGTGTCTGCTGGGTTGGCTCTTTGTTGGTTGGTTCAATGTCGAACCAACGCTAAATACATTGACCCCGCGTTGGTAAGCCTGTGTTTTTTTGGGAGTGGTTCATTATATGTAAACTGGTACATGAAGCAGAGAGGCCATATTCTAAAAAAATACATTGAAAATATTCTAAAAAAATACATCCTTAAAATACAGAATACTAGGAATGTGGGCCATTACATTTACACCCACTATGAGCCGGATCAATCACATTCACGGGCCAAGAAGTCACAGTAGCTTGATATGGATTAACCTTTTCACTACCATACATGACGGAAATTTCCGTCGTCATTCGTCAATGAACGCAACCATAAAATGACACAAATTTTCGTCAAATATATACTACATTTATGTATTTTTCGACATTTGAAGCTGGAAATTGCGTTAGCAATTCCAGCTTCAAATGACGAAAAATAGAACTCCTACACCAGTATATCTGGATCCTGGCATGCACCCCGGCCTGGAAGTCAAAGGGTTAATTGTATGGCTATACGAAACAGAGATACATACAAATATATAGAGAGAGAGATAAAACAAACTATGGCTTTATGACTATTATAATAACATCAACGGTGTCATCTTATTTATCCTCGGGAGGCTCTCCTGGACCAGTTTAGCCTATATGAAGTCACAGTAGCTTGATATGGATTCATTGTATGGCTATACGAAACAGAGATACATACAAATATATATATAGAGAGAGAGATAAAACAAACTATGGCTTTATGACTATTATAATAACATCATCGGTGTCATCTTATTTATCCTCGGGAGGCTCTCCTGGACCAGTTTAGCCTATATGTGCACATAAATAGCCTAAAGCTACATTCATTCATTAATTGATTTAGTTACATAATAGTATGACCTCTAGAAGAGACCTCAAGTTTCAGAGCATACTTCTCTCAGATGTCACAAGGTGGCGCTGGAGTATACCCAGCAGGATCTACTTATAATAAATCAAACCGAGATCAGCTTCATGGTGTCACACGTGTTTACTGCGGTGCGAAGGCAAACAGCAGTAACTGCTCACTTGAAAAGTAAGCAGTTACTGCTGTTTGCCTTCGGATTGCAGGATAACCAGTGGATTCCCGTGATAGTCGATTTTTCTAGATGTTATGTTATGTCATCAGTGTAATATGGTTGTGTGTATCAGTGAAGTGAATAGACGACTGCTGTTTCAAGACACAGTGCATCATCAGTTACAGTGTAATATCATCTCAAGAGTATCTCCCTGTTTAACTAGCATTTTATCGGACTTAAATCCATATTCTGCTGTCAGTCATTCAATCGTTTATTCATTCATTTATACATTCTAACTATGATTCATTTCTTCGTTCGTTCGTTCATTCATGCATTCATTCATTGGGGTTCATTCATTCATTCATTCATTCATTCATTCATTCATTCATTCATTCATTCATTCATTCATTCATTCATTCATTCATTCATTTTATTATTCATTCATTCATTCATTTATTTATTCATTCATTCATTCATTCATTCATTCATTCATTCATTCATTCATTCATTCATTCATTCATTCATTCATTCGTTCGTTCGTTCATTCATTCATTCATTAATTCATTCATTCATTTATTCATTCATTCATTCATTCATTCATTCATTCATTCATTCATTCATTCATTCATTCATTCATTCATTCATTCATTCATTCATTCATTCATTCATTCATTCGCTCATTCATTCATTAATTAATTCATTCATTCGTTCATTCATTCATTCATTCATTCATTCATTCATTCATTCATTCATTCATTCATTCATTCATTCATTCATTCATTCATTCATTCATTCATTCATTCATTCATTCATTCATTCATTCATTCATTTCTTCATTCATTCATTCATTCATTCATTAATTCATTCATTCATTCATTCATTCATTCATTCATTCATTCATTCATTCATTCATTCATTCATTCATTCATTCATTCATTCATTCATTCATTCATTCATTCATTCATTCATTCATTCATTCATTCATTCGTTCATTCATTCATTCATTCATTCATTCATTCAATCTTTCATTCATTCTCTCATTCTTATGGGTTAAACCCTCGTCCTGCTAGGCCCATATAACAAGTTGTCAAACAAGTTTTAAATCAAATTCTACTTAAGTTGACAAACTCTTTCGTTGTAGATGGTCAGTTTAACAAATAATTTAATTTGGGATAGGACTATTTTAAACCTTACAGTGCGGGGATCGATTTTACGCGTGATAATCTGACGTCTATAGACGTCAGATTCTGACGTCTAAAATCGATCCCCGCACTGTAATAGGAAAATATTTATAATGTCCTTAGACCTTTAGACCCTTAGACATAGGTATTCAAATGACGCGGGAAAAAGCTAACTAAGCCATTTATGATGATTTCAAATTAAAAAATAAATAAATATCAACACTAATGTCGACATTTGAAGCTGGAAATCACGTTAGAAATTCCAGGTTCAAATGAATGATCGAGACAAACTGTCTGAAATGAGGCCTTAGTCCACTTTTGTGCAGGTGCAGGTCAAACAATGGCGAGGTGAATCGGATGACACTGCCCTCCAGACACAGGATTCGAATTTGAAGAAATATGATGGCAGAAGCATGTTCGAATACAAAATTATGCAGCCCTCTTTTCTACAGATTCGTATATTTTTATTGTGCACACTTTGCCCCGCATTGAGACAACACCTGGCCAACCTAGAATCCAGTGTAAGAGAAGTGGCCACAGATGCCTCGCATTCGCTGTATCCGTGAAATATCCAAGAAAATCAAAGCTCATCCAAGGAAATACAATTAGTGATTTTTATCTTTTCGCTATCTAAATCCGTGGTCCATTTGTCATAGAGCTACATGTACATGTCGAATGTTTTTACTGTGTGCTTTGTTTGCCCTCTGAGCACGAGGCGCTGGCCCTTTGTTTGGGGCGACACTCGACTCGACGACGGTGGTTCAGCGTTGACCCAACTTTTGGTCAGAGTCTCGTGTTTTCTGTTTATTCTTTTGCAATCAGGCAATGGTATTCTGGTAGGAGGGGCATTTGTTTAGCAGCGGCCCGATGCCGGGCCAACGTTTCAGATATTGGCCCGGCTTTGGCCCGGGCTGGGCGAATGCCCAGTCTTACTAACTAACCATTTCATTTCCATCTCATTATTACTAACTAACCATCTCATTCCTGTACACTATATGTATATATGTATAATTATGTTTAAACTGATTTATAAACCCCAAGTCGGGTTGGGTGCTTAAAAGACGGAAATTATATATTTATGTGACGTGAAATGTACATGGAAGCACAAATCAGTATAATACACGACTACTTACATACGTTTTTGTTCAGAAGCAGACCAATATTTCTAAGTTACATCAGAAATCTGTCGTTTATGACAGATTGATGAATACGGTGCCATCTTGATATCGCCCTCTAATGGCGTAACGCTTCAAGTTAAATAGTCCTGACAGATGTGATTTATGACAACTCAAATTGAACCACGTATCCAGATTCCTACCTCACACGTTCACTTGGTTGAAGATGAATCCAGTCATCTTGGGCTCAATTCCATCGCTGGCTGACATGTCTTTGCGGCATATATGTCCGAATTTATTATTGTAAAAAACTAGGATATAATAATAAATCAGTCAGTCGGTCAGTGAGAGACTGCAAACCTCCGCCGAAATCAATGATAGTTCTCCAGGATCGTAATCCGGATCATCCCAAAATTTAATGGATAGGTCCTTGGCCCGAGACACAACTCTGGTGAAAAAATCAAAAAATTCCGTGCGATCGGGATCTGATTTGGATAATAATCCGAACCCTTTGATCCGCATCGTAATCCGGAATATCTCCAAAATCTAATCGATTGGCCCGACACACACCTCTGATAAAAAGTTCACGCAAACCATTCATTACTTCCTAACCTTTAAGCCCTCACGATGCATTAAAGCATCATTTTACATTCATGAAAACAGACTTCATTTTCCAACAACTAAGGGTTTTAAACAAACATTTCCATGAAACTTGCTTACCAATACTTGTCAATTTTCTTAAATTTTTCACCCATATCAAATCATCTTCATCCACTACAAGCCGAGAATTGCGACAGCAATTCGCGGTTTGTAGTAGATGAAGGTGACATTGGTAAATTCAGGCTTGAAAGGGTTAAGTTATCCGATCGACAGACAAACCAACACGACCAAAACCATAACCTCCATGGTGGAGATAATAAGGTATTTGATATAGTGCCAAACTAAGATATAAAGTCACCATGATATGCTAATATTGTAAAACTGCGTAGTATAGTAAGAACGACAAGTAGTAATCTAGCAGGTTGACAGTTTGTCACGATTATGTTCAGCAATTAGTATGTGTTATGAGACCTTGCTGCTTACCAACACTTAACCCTCGTACTACTGTACTCGTATATATAAGGTTCCAAGTATGTTTAACTCCCCAACCCTTGAAGCACTGAAATGTCTGTATAAACCATGGAGACCAAAGATTCTTTTGTTAATTTGAAATCATCATAAATGTCTTAATTAGCTCTTTCCGCTTCATTTGAATACCTATGTTATGGGTCTACGGCAATTATAAATATGTTTCCACTTACAGTGCGGGGATCGACTATAGACGTCAGAATCTGACGTCTACAGACGTCAAATTCTGACGTCTAAGGACGGTCCCTGCACTGAAAGGTTAACCCTCGCACTACTGTACTCGTATATATAAGGTTCAAAATATGTTAACCCCTTAAACCCTCACAATGTATCATAGCTTCAATTTACATATCTGAAGAGTCACTTTATTTCCGACACCTAGAGTTTTCAGAATGACAATTTTCACGGAACTGTTTTAACAATAACACTATCTATTTTTCATTTGCAAACCCACTTCAAGTTATCTTCATCCACTACAAGTTGAGAATTGCGACAGCAATTCGCGGCTTGTAGTGGAGGAAGGTGAGAACTGTAAATTCAAGCTAGAAGGGGTTAGAAGTGAAAAAAAAATATTGTATAACCTAAATGCTAGTCTATTCAACATGTAATAAATAAATGTCGCCCCGTATAAACACATTTAGCTTCGTCTCAGAATTTCATTACACGTCAAATGGTCTCCTGAAAGCTAATCAAGACTTTGCGAAATGTTCCGGGTAATAATAAATTGCATACACTATAGTCGCGACATTATTGGAAAATTGTGTGTGTAAAGTTTCATGGACATTAGTTGAGAATTGACTGAGGAATATGCGAAATTCATTGACCCTTGCTGATGAATTGAATGTCAATCTGACGATAACATATTACTACCTGACACTTCAGTACCGCAAGGGATCACATATTACCAGTACTTAAAGGTGATCTATCACCCCTTATATGGTATGAATAATTATGTCCTTATTTGGGGTGATTGGCTATCATGTGACCCTCGCAGAGGGTCACATGATAGCCAAACACCCCATATATGGGGGTGATTGGCTATCATGTGACCCTCTCAGAGGGTCACATGATAGCCAATCACCCCATATAAGGAAACACTTGTGCCCCATCTTGTGGCAACTTTGATTTATTTGTTACAAATTTATTTATACTATATAAGGGGTGATAGATCACCTTTAACACTGTGTAGTATAGGTGTCTGAAGGTGCGTGTGGAATAGTCGTAAATGCCCCAGTAAACAAGATACATTAAAACAATGTTGTTTTAACGTTGGACCATCGTCTTCAACGCTGGTCCAACATTAAAACAACATTGTTTCAATGTATCATGTTTGCTGTAGCATTACATCCTATAATTATCTTAGTTAAACCTTCATAAGGACGCTTGTTAAATTCCGTTTACGTTTGTGTGGGCAACACTAGTGTCGCATAATACTACGATTTCACCAATTATGACCCCAATCATCTTGTCCATGTGTCGTGTATTCTGTGGTATTTACAGACACGTTTAAACGAACTGCATAACCTGAGAAATTAACCAAGACGACCAGATTCAGCTACATTCAAAGCAAAACTTAAATCTCAAATGTTCGCGATCTAAAAATATTATGGTGCGATTGATTGATCGATTGATTGATTGATTGATTGATTGATTGATTGATTGATTGATTGATTGATTAATTAATCGATCGATCGATCGATCGATCGATCGATCGATCGATCGATCGATTGATTGATTGATTGATTGATTGATTGATTGATTGATTGATTGATTCATTGATTGATTGATTGATTGATTGATTGATTGATTGATTGATTGATTGATTGATTGATTGATTGATTGATTGATTGATTGATTAATTTATTAATTAATTGATTGATTTATTGATTTATTGATTTATTGATTTATTGATTTATTGATTTATTACTTAATTGATTTTGTGTACAGTTAATTTTTTTTTAAATGTGCCATGTTGTGCAAAACTGTCAATAAAAATAATAAATGTTTTTTTATATTGATACAGAATGGAGATCTCCTAAATTCAAATGAAACGAAAAGAGCTATCTAAGTTATTTATGACCCTTTCAAATTAAAAAAGACCCTTTGGCTTGAAAACGTACGTATCTGGTCTAGCAGGATAAGGTTTAACGTAGTGAGTGTTGACTCAGTCTCAGCAGTTCATATAGTGTCAGGGGCTCGTCCCACCGACAATCTTAAGAATGATATTATCCTAACTGTCTCCTAACTTTCATTAGAAAAAATAACCCTTTTCGTACCAAGTGGATGAAAAGTGTATCCGTGTCTTGGCCCGGGACACACCTCTGGCAAAAATGTCATGCAAATCCGTGCGATCGGATCTGGATCATAATCCGGATTATCTTCAAAATCGTATCAATTGGCACGAGACACATGCACCTCTGATAAAAAGTTCATGCAAACCGCTCATTACTTTTCAAGTTATAAGATCGAAAGACAAGCTGACACGACTAAAACCATAACCTTCGTGGCGGAGGTGATAAGGTATTTGATATAGCGCCAACTAAGATATATTGACACCAATATTGTCAAACTGTGCATGTATATTAAGAGCGGCAACTAGCCAGAGTCAGGTAGACAGCATGTCATTTTTCTGTTCTCAGATTAGTATGTGTTATCAGACCTTTGATGATTACCAGCTCTTAACCCTCCTATATACTCGTATATATAAAGTTCAAAGAATGTTAACCCCTTAACCCTTTCACCACTGGAGCCCATTTTTAAGTGCTGAATGCTATGGCATTCAGCACTTAAAAACGGGCTTCAGTGGTATATACTCGTATATATAATGTTCAAAGTATGTTAGCCCCTTAAACCTTTCACCACTGGAGCCCATTTTTAAGTGCTGAATGCTATGGCATTCAGCACTTAAAAACGGGTTTCAGTGGTATATACTCGTATATATAAAGTTCAAAGTATGTTAGCCCCTTAACCCTTTCACCACTGGAGCCCATTTTTAAGTGCTGAATGCTATGGCATTCAGCACTTAAAAACGGGCTTCAGTGGTTTATACTCGTATATATAAAGTTCAAAGAATGTTAGCCCCTTAAACCTTAACGATGCATCAAAGCTTCAATGCACATATCAGAAGAATCACTTAATTTCCGACACATAGGATTTTTAGAACGACAATTTTCGCGGAATCCCGAGGCCGTGGATTGATGTATTTGTTTCACCCGAAAAACTCAACATGGCGGTGACTGACAGCGATCTCGACCCCAAGATCCAAAAAATGTCCATAACTTTTTAATGACAGCGCGACCTCTGAGCTGAGCATGCGGGCATGGAACTGAAATGTCACTGATACTAAAAAACTATTTTCGACCTGAATATTCCCCGATATATTCAGATATGACAGTCCAAAGAAATGTGCCACGATTTTGTATGCGGTCAATCTGTGGCTGAAACAGGTTTCAGCCAGTGTAGTAAAATGAAAATGAAATGAATCGGGCTTTAGGCCACCTTTGTGCACATATAGGCTAAACTAGGCCAGGAGAACCTCCTGAGTATAGTGAAATGATTGCGATGACACTGTCCTCCAGACACAGGATTCGAAATTCGAGCCCCGGCGGTCTGAGGCCGAGCACGCTACCTCTCGGTCACGGAGGCTCCCCACAATATTGACTTTCACACGTGGATGGGGAAGAAACATTTTTGTTTCTTACAAATCCGCCGAGACCGGGAACCGAACCCCGAACTCTGGCGTGAAAGCCAGCGGTGCTAACCACTACCCTAGGGCCCCCGCCCAGCCAGTGTGGTGGCTAGGGAAAAGTGGTGCTTAGCGGGTGAACAGTTCTTGGAAATGAGGTTTCTAGTGTGATGTCTCTGTTGACGGAGCTTCACTGGGGGTTCATAGCTTGACTTGATTGAGGGTTACAGGGGTGTCCCAGGGGTAGCGCTGAACAGTGCAAACACGCCCCCTGGCGGTGAGATGGAGAGTGTATAACGCCCCCTGGCGGTGAGAGAGCGGCGTGTTTCACGGGCTATTACCAACTTACACGACCCCTAGCGGCGATTCTCACCTCCTGCTGAGCGAGCATGCGCACTGCTACAGTCTAAACGTCTTAACATTCAGATATCACTCTCAATATCCGAGTCCCAGTATCCGAGTCCCAGTATCCGAGTCCCAGTATCCGTGTCCCAGTATCCCTGTCCCAGTATCCCTGTCCCAGTATCCCTGTCCCAGTATCCCTGTCCCAGTACTCCTGTCCCAGTACCCCTGTCCCAGTACTCCTGTCCCAGTATCCCTGTCCCAGTATCCCTGTCCCAGTACTCCTGTCCCAGTATTCCTGTCCAGCATCCCTGTCCCAGTATCCCTCTCCCAGTACTCCTGTCCAAGTATCCCTGTCCCAGTATCTCTGCCCCAGATCCCTGACCCAGTACCCCTGTCCCAGTACCCCTGTCTCAGTATCCCTGTCCCAGTATCCCTGTCCCAGATCCCTGTCCCAGTACCCCTGTCCCAGTACCCCTGTCCCAGTATACCTGTCCCAGTATCCCTGTCCCAGTATCCCTGTCCCAGTATAGTATAGCATGTAACAGTCAGTGAGCGGGGGGTATTGGTAACTATAGAACAAAATCTTTATGAGTGTAACCCCTGCTGACGGAAACCTTATTCATTCATTCATTCATTCATTCATTCATTCATTCATTCATTCATTCATTCATTCATTTATTCATTCATTCATTCATTCATTCATTCATTCATTCATCCAAGCGGCTCCTGTGGGATATGCAGTGGTATCTTTACATACAACTTTGCTTTTTCTCGCATCTGTCGTGAATCTCTCATTCTCATGGATTAAACCTTTGTCCTGCTAGGCCCATATAATAAGTTGTCAAGCAAGTTTTAAATCAAATTCCGCTTAAGTTGATGAATTATTTTTTGGTAAATGGTCAGTTTACCAAATAATTCAATTTGGGATATGCCTATTTTAAACCTTTCAGTGCGGGGATCGACTTTAGGCGTGATAATCTGACGTCTACAGACGCAGATTCTGACTTCTAAAGTCAATCCCGGCACTGTAAGAGTAACAATATTTATAATGTCCTTAGATCCTTAGACATAGGTATTCAAATGAAGCGTGAAAAAGCTAATTAAGCCATTTATGATGATTTTAAATTGAAAAAAATCAATTAAAACAATTATGACCATTTGAAGCTAGGAATTACGTTAAAAATTCCAGGTTCAAATGAATGATGGAGACAAACTGTCTGAAGTGAGACCTTTGTCCCCTTTTGTGCAGGTGCAGGTCAAACTGGGTCGGTAGAGCTTATTTTCTTAAATATTTTTGAGAATGGCTGGTTGTATCGAATGACACTGCCCTCCAGACACAGGATTCGAAATTGAAGAAATATGATGGCGGAAGCATGTTCGAATACAAAACTATACAGCCCTCTTTTCTACAGATTCGAGATTTTTTATTGTGCACACTTTGCCCCGCATTGGGACAACACCGGGCCAACCTGGAATCCAGGGTAAGAGAAGTGGCCACAGATGTCTCGCAGTCGCTGAATCCGTGAATTATCAAAGGAAAAACAAAACTCATCCAAGGAAATACAATTAGTGATTTTTATCTTTTCGCTATCTAACTCCGTGGTCCATTTGTCATAGAGCTACATGTACATGTCGAATGACATACGTTTTTGTTCAGAATCACACCGATATTCTAAGTTACATCAGAAATCTGTCGTTTATGACATGTTTGATGAATACGGTGTCATCTTGATATCGCCCTCTAATGGCGTAACGCTTTAAGTTAAATAGTCCTGACAGATGTGATTTATGACAACTTGAACCACGTTTCCAGAATCTGGCGCATTCCTAGCTCAGACGTTCACTTGGTTGAAGATGAATCCAGTCATCCTGGGCTCTATTCCATCGCTGGCTGACATGTCTTTTGCGGCATATATATGTTCATATTTCTTATTGTACAAACTAGGATATGATGATAATATAATAATAAATCACAGTCAATCAGTCAGTCAGTCAGAGACTGCAAATCTCCGCCGAAATCAATTATAGTTTTCCAGGATCGTAACCCGGATAACCCACAAAATTTAAGGGATATGTCCTTAGTCCGAGACACACTTCTGGCAAAAATTTCAAGCAAATCCGTGCGATCGGGATCTGGATCACAACCTGGATCTTGGATCCGGATCGTAATCGAGACCATCTCCAAAATCTAATCGATTGGCCCGTGACACAACTCTGATAAAAAGTACATGCAAACCGTTTATTACTTTTCAAGTTATTCGATCGTCAGACAAACCAACACAACCAAAAACATAACCTTCGGGGCGGAGGTAATAAGGTATTTGATATAGTGCCAAACTAAGATATAAAGTCACCATGATATGCTAATATTGTCAAACTGTGTAGTATAGTAAGAACGACAAGTAGTCTTCTAACAGGTTGACAGTTTGTCACGATTATGTTCAGCAATTATTATGTGTTATGAGACCTTGATGCGTTACCAACACTTAACCCTTCTACTACTGTACTCGTATATATAAGGTTCTAAGTATGTTTAACTCCCCAACCCTTGAAGCACTGAAATGTCTGTATAAACCATGGAGACCAAAGATTCTTTTGTTAATTTGAAATCATCATAAATGTCTTAATTAGCTCTTTCCGCTTCATTTGAGTACCTATGTTATGGCTCTACGGCTATTATAAATATGTTTCCACTTACAGTGCGGGGATCGACTATAGACGTCAGAATCTGACGTCTACAGACGTCAAATTCTGACGTCTAAAGACGGTTCCTGCACTGAAAGGTTAACCCTCGCACTACTGTACTCGTATATATAAAGTTCAAAATATGTAAACCCCTTAAAATCTCACAATGTATCAAAGCTTCAATTTACATATCTGAAGAATCACTTTATTTCCGACACCTAGAGTTTTCAGAATGACAATTTTCACGGAACTGTTTTAACAATAACACTATCTATTTTTCATTTGCAAACCCACTTCAAGTTATCTTCATCCACTACAAGTTGAGAATTGCGACGAAAATTCGCGGCTTAATGTAGTGGATGAAGGTGAGAACTGTAAATTCAAGCTAGAAGGGGTTAGACGTGAAAAAAAAAAATTGTATAACCTAAATGTTAGTCTATTTAACATAATAAATAAATGAAAATGTCGCCCCGTATAAACACATTTAGCTTCGTCTCAGAATTTCATTACACGTCAAATGGTCTCCTGAAAGCTAATCAAGACTTTGCGAAATGTTCCGGGTAATAATAAATTGCATACACTATAGTCGCGACATTATTGGAAAATTGTGTGTGTAAAGTTTCATGGACATTAGTTGAGAATTGACTGAGGAATATGCGAAATTCATTGACCCTTGCTGATGAATTGAATGTCAATCTGACGATAACATATTACTACCTGACACTTCAGTACCGCAAGGGATCACATATTACCAGTACATAAAGTTGATCTATCACCCCTTATATGGTATGAATAATTATGTCCTTATTTGGGGTGATTGGCTATCATGTGACCCTCGCAGAGGGTCACATGATAGCCAAACACCCCATATATGGGGGTGATTGGCTATCATGTGACCCTCTCAGAGGGTCACATGATAGCCAATCACCCCATATAAGGAAACACTTGTGCCCCATCTTGTGGCAACTTTGATTTATTTGTCACAAATTTATTTATACTATATAAGGGGTGATAGATCACCTTTAACACTGTGTAGTATCGGTGTCTGAAGGTGCGTGTGGAATAGTCGTAAATGCCCCAGTAAACAAGATACATTAAAACAATGTTGTTTTAACGTTGGACCATCGTCTTTAACGCTGGTCCAAGATTAAAACAACATTGTTTGAAAGTATCGTGTTTGCTGTAGCATTACATCCTATAATTATCTTAGTTAAACCTTCATAAGGACGCTTGTCAATTCCGTTTACGTTTGTGTGAGCAACACTAGTGTCGCATAATACTACGATTTCACCAATTATGACCCCAATCATCTTGTCCATGTGTCGTGTATTTTGTGGTATTTACAGACACGTTTAAACGAGCTGCATAACCTGAGAAATTAACCAAGACGACCAGATTCAGCTACATTCAAAGCAAAACTTAAATCTTAAATGTTCGCGATCTAAAAATATTATGGTGCGATTGATTGATCGATCGATCGATCGATCGATCGATCGATCGATCGATCGATCGATTGATTGATTGATTGATTGATTGATTGACTGATTGATTGATTGATTGATTGATTGATTGATTGATTAATTGATTGATTGATTGATTGATTGATTGATTGATTGATTGATTGATTGATTGATTGATTGATTGATCGATCGTTGATAGATTGATTGATTGATTGATTGATTGATTGATTGATTGATTGATTGATTGATTGATTGATTGATTGATTGATTGATTGATTGATTGATTGATTGATCGATCGATCGATCTATCGATCGATCGATCGATCGATCGATCGATCGATCAATTGATTGATTGATTGATTGATTGATTGATTGATTGATTGATTGATTGATTGATTGATTGATTGATCGATTGATTGATTGATTGATTGATTGATTGATTGATTGATTGATCTTTTGATTTATTGATTTATTACTTAATTGATTTCGTGTACAGTTAATTTTTTTTTTTAATGTGCCATGTTGTGCAAAACTGTCAATAAAAATGAATAAATGTTTTTTTATATTGATACAGAATGGAGATCTACTAAATTCAAATGAAACGAAAAGAGCTATCTAAGTTATTTATGACCCTTTCAAATTAAAAAAGACCCTTTGGCTTGAAAACGTACGTATCTGGTCTAGCAGGATAAGGTTTAATGTAGTGAGTGTCGACTCAGTCTCAGCAGTTCATATAGTGTCAGGGGCTCGTCCCACCAACAATCTTAAGAATGATATTATCCTAACTGTCTCCTAATTTTCATTAGAAAAAATAACCCTTTTCGTACCAAGTGGGTGAAAAGTGTATCCATGTCTTGGCCCGGGACACACCTCTGGCAAAAATTTCATGCAAATCCGTGCGATCGGAGCTAGATCATAATCCGGATTATCTTCAAAATCTTATCAATTGGCACGAGACACATGCACCTCTGATAAAAAGTTCATGCAAACCGCTCATTACTTTTCAAGTTATAAGATCGACAGACAAACTGACACGACTAAAACCATAACCTTCGTGGCCGAGGTGATAAGGTATTTGATATAGCGCCAACTAAGATATAATGCCACCAATATTGTCAAACTGTGTATGTATATTAAGAGCGGCAACTAGCCAGAGTCAGGTAGACAGCATGTCATGTTTCTGTTCTCAGATTAGTATGTGTTATGAGGCCTTTGCTGCTTACCATCACTTAACCCTCCTATGTTCTCGTATATATAAAGTTCAAAGAATGTTAGCCCCTTAACCCTTTCACCACTGGAGCCCATTTTTAAGTGCTGAATGCTATGGCATTCAGCACTTAAAAACGGGCTTCAGTGGTATGTACTCGTATATATAAAGTTCAAAGAATGTTAGCCCCTTAACCCTTTCACCACTGGAGCCCATTTTTAAGTGCTGAATGCTATGGCATTCAGCACTTAAAAACGGGCTTCAGTGGTATGTACTCGTATATATAAAGTTTAAAGTATGTTAGCCCCTTAAACCTTCACGATGCATCAAAGCTTCAATTTACATATCTGAAGAATCACTTAATTTCCGACACATAGGATTTTTAGACTGACAATTTTTGCGGAATCCCGAGTAGTGCAAGAGCATTAGGGTTGAACCTGGAATAAAATTGCAGAAAGCAGATTTTTTCAGGAATGATACATGGACATCTCCCCAGACGAATTCCGAAGATGCTCCAAAAATTCCCCTTGTGCATTTTTTTTAATTCAAGATGGCCGCCACCATGTAATTTTCGAGAAAACCAGGGGTATACCATAATTCCTCACTTTTGCAGTTCGAAAAAATATTTAGGTGTCTCTACTTATGTTTGAAGACACAAAGAGTTTATCCAGATGATCTGAAATGATATCAGTACTTTTCTCAATACCAAAAATCCAAGATGGCCGCCATATTGATATACTGAGTATGTTGAGCGATCTCTTAATTAAAAAAACGAAAATATGAGGTAACTATCTCGTTGTTGAGCCTAAAATGTATTTTTTGTCTAAACTCATGGAGTTTAGCGCTTATTTAGATCACCAATATTTTATTATATTGAATTTATCAACATAAATCCCACATACCGGTAGTTCAATGTTATGTAACACCATATAACGTCATTTTTCCCCAAAGAAAGGAATATACCACAATTCCTCAGTTTTGCAGTTAAAAAAAAAAATTTTGGTGCCTCTACACAAAAAGCTCATCAACAGGATCAGAAATGATATCATTCCTTTTCTTATCTCCACAAATCCAAGATGGCGACCATTATGTGAAGCGTCTCCCCCCCCCCCCCCCCCTCAGAAAATCACGTACATGCCTTAATCATCATGTTGTTGAAACTTTTTTTTCAGGGCCATGGAATCTAGAATATATTTCCATCACCAATTTTTTAAATAGAATGTGCTTATCAACACAAAATCAAACATGGCTGCCATATTGGTTAGCTCTTTTAGCGCAGATGCCACTATTAAGCGATGTCCAACTGCTTTTTCATATGGGAATATAGATATAAATTGATCAAATTTACAAAATATCATATGTCAGAAATCATTGATTAAAAATTCTAACATCTCTCATCTTTAAATATAAGTGTATTTTTCATTCATTTGAAGCTTGAGATAGCGTAAGAAATTCCAGTTTCAAACACAGCGACTAATTCCAATGTAGGTATTTTATATAGTAGGCCTATATAAAATGTTTTTCGATTTTGGTTAAGTATTAGTTGTGATTATTATTGTGAATGTACATAATAACAGAGCTAAGTACAATATTACACCAGAATGAACACGTTTAACGTCAGGATATGATAGTTTTATGTCAGGATATATGAATATGATATCAGGATATGACACTTTAATATCATGATATGTAATATAATGTCCAAACATTGGTGTTTATTATAGCAAAATCACGTTATGATGGCTCAATACAGCTTTATAAAGGCAGTATATAGTGGCTAAACATCACGTTGCTGTATTAAAATGAAAAGATATACATCATATTATCACGAAATGCATTACAATTTCGTGATATATCATTTTAACATCACTATGACATTTTAATGTCAGGATATGACATTTGAATATTAGGATATGGTACTTGAATATTATGATGTGACTTTATACATTGATGAAATGACACATTGAGGTCACAATATAGCATTGTAATGTGATGGTGTGTCATTATAATGACAAACATGCTATTTAATATCGAATATTGTATAATAAACAGTTCGAAGTCAGGATCTGGCATATTTTTGCCAGGATATTGGATTGTAATTTATCAGAATATGACACTTTAACGTCATGATATTATAATGTCCAAATTTTGTCCTTTTATATCACACAATAAGATTTGAATGTCAAGATATTCATTTTTTTATGATAGGATATGACATTATCAAATCAAGATATGGCGGGCTTGGCGGCATTCTAATGTGACATTATAAGGACTGAATATGACACTGCAATATTTTAATGTGACCATAGAATGTCAGGCTTTGTCACTTTGAAGTCTGGATATGACATTTTAATGTCAGGATATTATATTGTCATGTCAAGGTATAACATTTCAATAACATTATATTGACAGACGCACGTTACCATATGGTAATACAGAATCGACATAGAACATTCCAATATCAGGCTGGCACATGTCAGTTCAACATATATATCGCAATATAATTCAGTAAGTAAAGGCCTCTACATTGCTCAAATACCGGTACTCCAAAACTGCCAGCAACAAAAGCACTTCGGAAGATTCAATAAATGGAAAGTAATTAGATAGCGTTAAGACACATGCCTTTGAACAGCATGTGGCCTTGCCCTCTTTCACTTTCATTTCCTCTTTCACTAAAATGTCATATCGTGATGTTAATATGCTATATCATGATATTTAATATCGTGACAATACACTAAAAGATCCTGTCACTTTAATACCATATCGTGATGCTTAACCACCATATCCTGCATTTATAAAGCTGTATCCAGACATCATAACGTCATTTTACTATAATAAAGAGCAATATTTAGACATTACAAAACCATATCATGACGTTAATGTTTCTTGTCCTCATATTATCGTGACATAAAGAGATCATATCCTGACGATAAACTGTGACATCAATTAATTTAATGTAATATTCCGATATTCTGATGTAAAATCATCTCATTACAACACCATACAATGCCATAACTTCATTACGAAATATATATATCCTAATATTCAAAATGTAATATCTTGATATTTAAATGATATATTTCATGATATTAAACATATTGACATTCGCAGATCAAGGACAAAAGTAAGTATTTAAAAGAGCATTGTTACAGGACGATTATCAAAGATGTCATGTACATGTAACGTGTGAGGCGCAAGTCCTTATCTTGTAATTGATTTTTGCTAGAAAGCCTCCCTTCAACGTCACCTACTGCCCCAGCCAACACGGGGCATTAATCCAATTCTGTTTAATTTTTGTGCCAGCGTCGAAGACGGTCAGCCCATATTAAAACAGCATTGGACGAATGCCTCGTGTTTAAACTCCATTATGATACAGAGCATATTTTGCTGTACAGGAGGGTGTGGAATCTACAGTCTGGTAACGGATTTTATATCATGGTCGTTTGTAACCAACGCAAAGTGAAAGAGCAGTCGCCCCAGAAAGAGTTCTAAAAAGAGTGAGTTGCGGGTGCAGAGTGGCTTGTTCAAAGGGGGGGGGGGATCTCACAAATCTAGACTATATTGTACAACGATGTGCTCTTTTTGTATTGGCCAAACATGTAGAAACTGTGACAGCTCGGATGATTGAAACGCAATAATTTCATTATTTACCTGAGATTAATTTGTTAACTTGACAAATCTCAATCTACATTTCTAGTGGGAAAGCAGTTTGAAAACACTCCAAAGCGTCACTCACCAAGGTGGAATTAACTATAAATACCATGTGGGATTCATGTCGATAAACACAATATAATAAAATATGGTCATCTAAATAAGTTTCAGACTCCATGGGTTCGGCTGAAAAATACATTTTAGTTTCAGCAACGAGATAGTTATCGCATATTTTCGGGTTTTTTAAGAGATCGCTTAACAAAATATTATGGCGGCCATCTTGAATTTGTGGTATTAAGAAAAGTACTGATATTATTTCTGATCATCTGGATAACCTCCTTGTACTTTAAAACATAGGTGGAGACACGAAAACCATTGTTTTAACTTCAAAAGTGGGGGATTGGGGTATAACCCTTTTTTTTAAATGGCGTTACCTGGTGTTATTTTTAATTAAATACTATGTGGGATTTATGTTGATAAATTCAATATAATAAAATAATGGTGATCTAAATAAGTGTTATATTCCATGGGTTTGGCCAAAAAATACATTTTAGGTTCAACAACGAGATAGATATCTCATATTTTCGTGTGTTTTTAAGAGATCGCTTAACATAATCAGAACAATATGGCGGCCATCTTGGATTTTTGGTATTGAGAAAAGTGTTGACATCATTCCTGATCATCTGTATCAACTCTTTGTGCCTTAAAACATAAGTAGAGACACCAAAATATTTTTTTCCTAACTACAAAGGTGAAGAATTAGGGTATACCCCTGTTTTTTCGAAAATGGCGTTACATGGTGGCGGCCATCTTGAATTTAAAAAAATGCACAAGGGGGATTTTTGGGGCATCTTCGGAATTCGTCTGGGGAGATGTCCAGGTATCATTCCTGAAAAAATCAGCTTTCTGCAATTTTATTCCAGGTTCCTGTGTTTTTTTCACTAATGCTCTTGCACTAGAGGCCGTGGATTGATGTATTTGTTTCACCCGAAAAATTCAACATGGCGGTGACTGACAGCGATCTCGACCCCAAGATCCAAAAAATGTCCATGCCTTTTTAATGACTGCGCGACCTCTGAGCTGAGCATGCGGGCATGGAACTGAAATGTCACTGATTCTAAAAAACTATTTTCGACCTGATTATTCCCCGATATATTTAGATATGAGAGTCCAAAGAAATGTGCCACGATTTTGTATGCAGTCAATCTGTGGCTGAAACAGGTTTCAGCCAGTGGCTAGGGAAAAGTGGTGCTTAGCGGGTAAACAGTTCTTGCAAATGAGATTTCTAGTGTGATGTCTCTGTTGACGGAGCTTCACTAGGGGTTCATAGCTTGACTTGATTGAGGGTTACAGGGGTGTCCCAGGGGTAGCGGGTTCACATCTGCGCCTGAACAGTGCAAACACGCCCCTTGGCGGTGAGAGAACGGCGTGTTTCACGGGCTATTACTTTTCAAGTTATTCGCTCGACAGTCAAACCAACACAACCAAAAACATAACCTTCGTGGCGGAGGAAATAAGGTATTTGATATAGTGCCAAACTAAGATATAAAGTCACCATGATATGCTAATATTGTCAAACTGTGTAGTATAGTAAGAACGACAAGTAGTAATCTAGCAGGTTGACAGTTTGTCACGATTATGTTCAGCAATTAGTATGTGTTATGAGCCCTTGATGCGTTACCAACACTTAACCCTCCTACTACTGTACTCGTATATATAAGGTTCCAAGTATGTTTAACTCCTTAACCCTTGAAGCACTGAAATATCTTTGTATAAACCATGGAGACCAAAGATTCTTTTGTTAATTTGAAATCATCATAAATGTCTTAATTAGCTCTTTCCGCTTCATTTGAGTACCTATGTTATGGCTCTACGGCAATTATAAATATGTTTCCATTTACAGTGCGGGGATCGACTATAGACGTCAGAATCTGACGTCTACAGACGTCAAATTCTGACGTCTAAAGACGGTCCCCGCAATGAAAGGTTAACCCTCGCACTACTGTACTCGTATATATAAGATTCAAAATATGTAAACCCCTTAAACCCTCACAATGTATCAAAGCTTCAATTTACATATCTGAAGAATCACTTTATTTCCGACACCTAGAAATTTCAGAATGACAGTTTTCACGGAACTGTTTTAACAATAGCACTATCTATTTTTCATTTGCAAACCCACTTCAAGTTATCTTTATCCACTACAAGTTGAGAATTGCGACAGAAATTCGCGGCTTGTAGTGGATGAAGGTGAGAACTGTAAATTCAAGCTAGAAGGGGTTACCAGTGAAAAAAAAAATATTGTATAACCTAAATGTTGGTCTATTTAACATGTAATAAATAAATAAAAATGTCGCCCCGTATAAACACATTTAGCTTCGTCTCAGAATTTCATTACACGTCAAATGGTTTCCTGAAAGCTAATCAAGACTTTGCGAAATGTTCCGGGTAATAATAAATTGCATACACTATAGTCGCGACATTATTGGAAAATTGTGTGTGTAAAGTTTCATGGAAATTAGTTGAGAATTGACTGAGGAATATGCGAAATTCATTGCCCCTTGCTGATGAATTGAATGTGAATCTGACGATAACATATTACTACCTGACACTTCAGTACCGCAAGGGATCACATATTACCAGTACTTAAAGGTGATCTATCACCCCTTATATGGTATGAATAATTATGTCCTTATTTGGGGTGATTGGCTATCATGTGACCCTCGTAGAGGGTCACATGATAGCCAAACACCCCATATATGGGGGTGATTGGCTATCATGTGACCCTCTCAGAGGGTCACATGATAGTCAATCACCCCATATAAGGAAACACTTGTGCCCCATCTTGTGGCAACTTTGATTTATTTGTCACAAATTTATTTATATTATATAAGGGGTGATAGATCACCTTTAACACTGTGTAGTATCGGTGTCTGAAGGTGCGTGTGGAATAGTCGTAAATGCCCCAGTAAACAAGATACATTAAAACAATGTTGTTTTAACGTTGGACCATCGTCTTTAACGCTGGTCCAACATTAAAACAACATTGTTTCAATGTATCGTGTTTGCTGTAGCATTACATCCTATAATTATCTTAGTTAAACCTTCATAAGGACGCTTGTTAAATTCCGTTTACGTTTGTGTGGGCAACACTAGTGTCGCATAATACTACGATTTCACCAATTATGACCCCAATCATCTTGTCCATGTGTCGTGTATTCTGTGGTATTTACAGACACGTTTAAACGAGCTGCATACCCTGAGAAATTAACCAAGACGACCAGATTCAGCTACATTCAAAGCAAAACTTAAATCTCAAATGTTCGCGATCTAAAAATATTATGGTGCGATTGATTGATCGATCGATTGATTGATTGATTGATTGATTGATTGATTGATTGATTGATTGATTGATTGATTGATTAATTGATTGATTGATTGATTGATTGATTGATTGATTGATTGATTGATTGATTGATTGATTGATTGATTGATTGATTGATTGATTGATTGATTGATTGATTGATTGATTGATTGATTAATTGATTGATTGATTGATTGATTGATTGATTGATTTATTGATTGATTTATTAATTTATTGATCTATTGATTTATTGATTTATTACTTAATTGATTTTGTGTACAGTTAATTTTTTTTTTAAATGTGCCATGTTGTGCAAAACTGTCAATAAAAATGAATAAATGTTTTTTATATTGATACAGAATGGAGATCTCCTAAATTCAAATGAAACGAAAAGAGCTATCTAAGTTATTTATGACCCTTTCAAATTAAAAAAGACCCTTTGGCTTGAAAACGTACGTATCTGGTCTAGCGGGATAAGGTTTAATGTAGTGAGTGTTGACTCAGTCTCAGCAGTTCATATAGTGTCAGGGGCTCGTCCCACCAACAATCTTAAGAATGATATTATCCTAACTGTCTCCTAATTTTCATTGGAAAAAATAACCCTTTTCGTACCAAGTGGGTGAAAAGTGTATCCGTGTCTTGGCCCGGGACACACCTCTGGCAAAAATTTCATGCAAATCCGTGCGATCGGATCTGGATTATAATCCGGATTATCTTCAAAATCTTATCAATTGGCACGAGACACATGCACCTCTGATAAAAAGTTCATGCAAACCGTTCATTACTTTTCAAGTTATGAGATCGAAAGACAAGCTGACACGACTAAAACCATAACCTTCGTGGCGGAGGTGATAAGGTATTTGATATAGCGCCAACTAAGATATAATGACACCAATATTGTCAAACTGTGTATGTATATTAAGAGCGGCAACTAGCCAGAGTCAGGTAGACAGCATGTCATGTTTCTGTTCTCAGATTAGTATGTGTTATGAGGCCTTTCATGCTTACCATCACTTAACCCTCCTTTATACTCGTATATATAAAGTTCAAAGAATGTTAGCCCCTTAACCCTTTCACCACTGGAGCCCATTTTTAAGTGCTGAATGCTATGGCATTCAGCACTTAAAAACGGGTTTCAGTGGTATATACTCGTATATATAAAGTTCAAAGAATGTTAGCCCCTTAACCCTTTCACCACTGGAGCCCATTTTTAAGTGCTGAATGCTATGGCATTCAGCACTTAACCCTTTGACTTCCAGGCCGGGGTGCATGCCAGGATCCAGATATACTGGTGTAGGAGTTATATTTTTCGTCATTTGAAGCTGGAATTGCTAACGCAATTTCCAGCTTCAAATGACGAAAAATACATAAATGTAGTATATATTTGACGAAAATTTGTGTCATTTTATGGTTACGTTCATTGACGAATGACGACGGAAATTTCCGTCATGTATGGTAGTGAAAAGGTTAAAAACGGGCTTCAGTGGTATATACTCGTATATATAAAGTTCAAAGAATGTTAGCCCTTTAAACCTTCACGATGCATCAAAGCTTTAATTTACATATCTCAAGAATCACTTAATTTCCGACACATAGGATTTTTAGAACGACAATTTTCGCGGGATCCCGAGGCCGTGGATTGATGTATTTGTTTCACTCGAAAAATTCAACATGGCGGTGACTGACAGCGATCTCGACCCCAAGGTCCAAAAAATGTCCATGACTTTTTAATGACTGCGCGACCTCTGAGCTGAGCATGCGAGCATGGAACTGAAATGTCACTGATTCTAAAAAACTATTTTCGACCTGATTATTCCCCGATATATTTAGATATGACATTCCAAAGAAATGTGCCACGATTTTGTATGCGTTTCAGCCAGTGGCTAGGGAAAAGTGGTGCTTAGCGGGTAAACAGTTCTTGGAAATGAGATTTCTAGTGTGATGTCTCTGTTGACGGAGCTTCACTGGGGGTTCATAGCTTGACTTGATAGAGGGTTACAGGGGTGTCCCAGGGGTAGCGGGTTCACATCTGCGGCTGAACAGTGCAAACACGCCCCCTGGCGGTGAGAGAGCGGCGTGTTTCACGGGCTATTACCAACTTACACGACCCCCCTAGCGGCGATTCTCACCTCCTGCTGAGCGAGCATGCGCACTGCTACAGTCTAAACGTCTTAACATCCAGATATCACTCCCAGTATCCAAGTCCCTGTATCCGTGTCCCAGTATCCCTGTCCCAGTCTCCCTGTCCCCGTATGCCTGTCCCAGTACTCCTGTCCCAGTATCCCTGTCCCAGTAGCCCTGTCCCAGTAATCCTGTCCCAGTATACCTGTCCCAGTATCCCTGTCCCAGTATCCCTGTCCAGCATCCCTGTCCCAGTATCCCTGTCCCAGTATCCCTGTCCCAGTATCCCTGTCTCAGTATCCCTGTCCCAGTATCCCCGTCCCAGTACTCCTGTCCCAGTATCCCTGTCCCAGTATCCCTGTCCCAGTACTCCTGTCCCAGTATCCCTGTCCAGCATCCCTGTCCCAGTATCCCTGTCCCAGTACTCCTGTCCAAGTATCCCTGTCCCAGTATCCCTGTCCCAGATCCCTGTCCCAGTACCCCTGTCCCAGTACCCCTGTCTCAGTATCCCTGTGCCAGTACCCCTGCCCCAGTACCCCTGTCTCAGTATCCCTGTCCCAGTATCCCTGTCCCAGATCCCTGTCCCAGTACCCCTGTCCCAGTACCCCTGTCCCAGTATCGTTGTCCCAGTATACCTGTCCCAGTATCCCTGTCCCAGTATCCCTGTCCCAGTATAGTATAGCATGTAACAGTCAGTGAGAGGGGGGTATTGATAACTATAGAACAAAATCTGGTAACGGAAACATGATGATACAATCCGCACGGTGGTTTCTGGGTACATATTTTGCCCGCTGCTGGTACACAGTGGATTACAGCTTTAAACCAGAACAACCACCAAAATATAGATTGACATCAAGCTTCGTGAATTTTCAAGAGTAACATTTTGTTTCTTTGAAACTCGAATGCCAGAGCCAGGTTCGAACCCGCGATCTTCGATTGCCTGCAAGTAAAGTCGGAGATCGAAACAAAATGTTTCTTCCCCACTCACTCGTAAAAATTAAATATTGTGGGGAACTACCAAATTTTGAATTCTGATTCTGAAGCCCAGTGTCATCTGATTCATCTGCACCATCCTCAGGAGGTCCTCTTTGCCCAGTTTAGCCTACATTTGCAAAAAGGAGGCCTAAAATTCCATTCATTTTATTTCATTTACAATTTTCCAAACAGGCAGCTTTACCCACTAGACAAATACTAGTGGACCCTACATACTCAATCACGAGTGTCTGTAAACCTTATTTAAAAAATATTAATTTTGCATGAAATGATGAAAGGTGTTTGCAATCAGCGATATGTATATTATTATTATAAAATATCTCCCTTTCTAAGCTTCACATGGGTAAAAATAATAATATAGATACTTTGCGCGTAACGGGTTATCATCAAGCACAGATATGGGTCAGATAGTACAGTGATATGGAGACTAAAGGGTGCGTGTTGTATAAATGTCATGCAGATTTCACGGAATGCGCCGCAGTGACATGTGAGCACTTGGCATTCATAAGACATAATACTCACTATGTATAAAGTGTATATATATGCAGCAAACACAAGAGGTTTTGCCAATGCTGTTTTAATGTTGGGCTAGCGGCTAAGACACTGGGCCAACACAGCATTGGGTGAATGTCTTCCATATATGTAGCCTACACACGCCGGATATGGCCGCAATTGTTTATATATGTCATTATTTATATATCTTGGCGGCACGCGCTCAAATTATGACTCCCCACATCGCCATGTCCTCTACAAAATTTGCGAGGGTCAAATTCAATCCATATTTTGGAGGTCGTTGGGGTTTTAAGGAGTAGTCCACAGTATACCAACATCTTTGGCCAAATCTGTACCCAGAAACCACAGCGCGATTATCGAGTTGTGTACGATAGTGGTCTGCGGCTTAAAGTAATACAGTTTCTTTGTTTTTCACGAAAAGCGGCAACGTTTCCAGACTTTAATTCCTCGAAATATTTAACAACTGAATAATGGGAAGAAATTAGCTTGACCCTTTAACCTCTTTAGTTATTTAATTTTACAAAAATACACCCACTTAAAGTTGTGTCTCGCTACCGCGATCCACAACTTCAAGTGGGTGAAAGTTTGTTTAATTCGAGACTAAATAATAGTAAATTTTGATGTTTAAACCCTCAATTCATCCCAGTGATTTGATCAGGTAATAACCCTTAAAGCGCTGAATAAATTTGTAAAAAAAACATCACAACCAGAGGGTTTTTTAAATTTGAAATCATCATAGATGTTTTAGTTAGCTCTTTCTGATTCATTAGAATACCTATGTTATGGGTTTCCGGCCATTAGAAATATGTTGATTCTTACAGTGCGGGGATCGACTTTAGTCGTCAGAATCTGACGTCTACAGACGTCAGATTATGACGTCTAAAGTCTATCCCCGCACTGTAAGGGCTAATTTCCCACGTGCATGGTCACCAGAGCCGATCCTTGATTGGTTGTAACAGCTACACTTCCACTCATGGAGCAATATTTCTATATATTTTTAATAAACATTTTCCAAGCTGAATCAGTTTATCTGAGCATCTAAATTATTTTATAAAAATTAATGCCTTTTTCATTAATTTTAAACCTTTCTTGATAATATAATTATCCTTCCCTTGGATATGGATGGGTGCATCTGCTACTTTATACAATATAAGGGGGCAAGCGATAGTCAAATATGTGCTTGCAGTCAAGCTCAATTATCAGATAATATAACATATATACGGTGAATAAAAGCACTATAACATTTCCAGTTGATTACCACATTAGCCAGGGGAGGGGGGTTAAATAGTAGGCGGGTGCAGGGCAAATGGTGACTAAGTTACTGTAAACAGACATATCCATTCACCGTGTTCACAGAGATCAGCGTCATCGTGGAAATCACCCAGTGCATGCAGTCTCTACTATAGGCGTGGGTGTGATATCACGGTATCCTCAAGTATCATGCTCAAAACTGTTCAGATGTATGTGATGTTCACTACCGACTCTCGTAAGATAACTACACATTTGGCGATTATACAGATCAGAAGAGATAACACATCACTTGCGGAGTTGGCTTGCATGATTAACTTAATTTTCTATGATTTCGGCACTTTAACATCTTCAATTTAACATTGATCCAAAACCAATCGCTGGACATTAGGTTGCATTCTCGCCACGTCGTAGTGGAGACGAAGTGGGAGCGCAATAGAAAACGCTGAAATGGTAGTAATAATGTGTCCCAGTATCTGGGTTATGGCTGCAGATGTTGAGATATCCACTAATCCAATCATTAGTAGAAATGGTATAGCAAACTATCCTGTTCTGACCTATCTAGGTTCTAATGCCATGTGGTAATCAGGACATGCTGTTTAAGTTCAAATACACCGATTGATCATTACTTCCAGCTTTTAAATCATCTTAACCCTTACAGCGCGGGAATCGACTTTAGTCGTCAGAATCTGACGTCTGTAGACGTCAGATTTTGACGACTAAAGTCGACCCCCGCACTGTAAGAGTAACAATATTTCTAACGTCTGTAGACCCATAACACAGATATACAAATGAATCGGAAAGAGCTAACGAAGACATTTATATATTTGATATATATTTGATTTCAAATTGAAAAAAAAACCTTCGGTCTTCAAGGTTTTCAGAAAAAAATTCAGCTCTTTAAGGGTTAAATGTCTTAGTCAGCTCTTTCCGCTTCAGTTGAATATATATTTTATGGGTCTACGGGCATTACAAATGATTCATTCTCTCAGTGCGGGGTCCGACATCAGACGTCAGAATCTGACGTCACAGACGTCAGATTCTGACTTCTAAAGTTGGTCCCCGCACTGCCGCTGAAAGGGTTAATGTGAATAAACTATATGCCCGGAATTGAGTTAAAAATATTTGGCAGTTCTCTTAATCTGGTGACAGTGCTTTCAGCTTCAAATGCACAAGAAGGATCTAGGACTTGAGGGGGTAAAAATCTACCGAGGACTGTCCATTGAATGTAAATGTGTAAGTCATAGAGTATATAATATTGACTATTGACAGATGGTTTATCCTAAATACCGTCTGAAGTAAGTAGAATAAATATTAATAACCCGTCTGAGAGGTATCTAATCTATCAGCAAATATACTGAACGATCTTAATCCAATGGTATCCGCGGAAGGCAATTTAAAACAAACATCATTACTGACTGACTGACTGACTGACTGACTGACTGACTGACTGACTGACTGACTGACTGACTGACTGACTGACTGACTGACTGACTGACTGACTGACTGACTGACTGACTGACTGACTGACTCACTCACTCACTCACTCACTCACTCACTCACTCACTCACTCACTCAATCAATCAATCAATCAATCAATCAACCAACCAATCGATCAATTAATCAATCTGTAGCGCGAACTATAAGATTTCTAGTTCGGAAGGGTAGATTTATGTAATTTTCTAGAGCGTGAACATATGACCTACCACAGATTTATATTGTGGTCTTAATGTAGCTGAATCTGGTTCCTGGTACCCCACATCTGTAGCCCTCTGGCACCCTCGGGGGGTTGACATGCCCTCTCACACCCAGCTCACTGAATATCGTCCCTGGTACCCCACATATATAGCCCTCCGGCACCCTCTATAGACATAACCCCGACACCCTGCTTATTGTAGCTGTTGATTGGTCACCAGCTGAGATCCTTGTTTTTTCCCCGTTTTTCCCACTGTTTGTTTTTCTTTGCCAGCTGTATCGTAATGGAATACACATATCGCCCCGCTGGGTGCAAAATGTCATATGACTTAGGCCCAAGATAAGGCCTAACTCAACGATCGCATATGAAACGATTACTATAACAATCGCGTTTGTCTGGAAGGTAATGTGTTAACTCTTTAAGCGCTAGAGCCCTGGGCCCGTATTCTCGTACAAGTTACGATATATCGTAGGCGTCTGATTGGTCGAGATGGCCATATATGTAGAGCCTAAAGGGTTTTTCTCGTGCTTCCTGGGCGATGTTATGGCTATTATGTATAGCATAAAGCCCGAGGTGCTCTACAATCTTAATCTGTTCCACAGCTAAGGATGTTCCGAGGGTTTTAACAGACTTAAGACACATCCGACCATAATGAGGATCCCTCATAATCAACAGCTCGGTCACACCTGACTGATTATAATACCATAGGCCTACCATGGTAGTCACTGCTTTTTGGTTGCACGGTAGAAAAGTTGACATACATGGCTGTCGGCTATGATGACTTCGATCCGGTTGTGGTACGAAACCCAGATATACTGGGCTCGAATCCCGGCTTGTCGGATTTTTGTCATCAAGGATGTGCATATAAAATGCTCCAAACTTTTTAAAGATATTCTTTTTGCAGTGTTTTATTTGGTACTATGTACTATAAAAAATCAGAGTAGGGGATAGTCCCGACTTCGGGCTTACTCCTGTCGCGATTTGGCCATGCTTGTGCAGAAAGTGACGTAAAGCATGCAATATTCATTGTTGAAATACACTCGTGACGGATCTACGAATCTATCGAATTTCGTTCTTTCTCCTTGACGTATCGCTTACATACATGGCTGTGATCTGATGTCAAGTGGTAAACCGGGAAACACTAGTCACCCAACGTTGACTTAATGCTGGGACAGCGTCGCAGACGGTGGGCCAGCATTAAGGCAACATTGGGCCAATGTCTCCTGGTTGCTGGTAAGGTAGTTGTTTGTAAAGTCATACACCCTGGGGTTCATACCCTGGGAAAGTGTAGGTAGCGCCACAGGACGTGACCTTTGACCCAGCCCTGGGGGTCCAGGGTGTAAATTCAGATCCCCAGTATCTGTCACTGGATATGTTGCCATGGTAATCAGGCACCTAGTAGGAAGTACTTAGGGTAGTGTTATTTCCCCAATGTGAAGAGTGTGATGTTGTCAAGAAAAAAAGACAATCTAAATAATGACATATGATTATGATAAAATAATGACATATGATTTAAAATATATGCAAAAAATACATAGATTTAACCCTTTTCCCGCCAAGTTATCGTATTTAAATTTCACCAACTAATTGCTTTCACTTGTTTAATTTTAGACCAAATGTTTGCAAATCTTAATGTTTGAACACAAATTTCGCTCCCTATAACAGTGATTTATTCGACTAATACAACAGATTGAAAACGAACATGGTCGAGCTTGGCACTTACCTCTGTCAGCGCGGGGATCGTCCTTAGACGTCAGAATCGGACGTCTACATACGTCAGATTCTAATGAGTTTAATGACGCTCCCGTACTGAAAGAAGCAAACTCCAATGGCCGTCGTTCCATAACATATTCATATGAAGAGGAAAGAGCTAACTAAGATATTTATGATGATTTCTAAATAAAAAATTGGTTTCCATGGTTTGTACAAAAATAATTCAGCGTTGTAAGGGTCACAGGGTGAAAACGTGTCTGCTGAATTATCAGCTGCCAGTTTTAATCGTTTGAAGCTGGAATTGCTAGCACAATTTTAATCTTCAACGATATTCAAATGAAAAAAATAATATTTGTAATCATAAAAATGTTAAACCTCACGAAATAAATCACTTGAAAAAAGTGAACTCTAATTTAATCTGTTTCTGTGATATTTTATCTGGTTTAAAACGTGCTTAGTAGGAAGTCAAAGGTTCAGAGAAAGGTATTATACTGTTATATGCGCTTGTGTCCACATGTTGGAATCAAAGAATGTGCTGTTCGCCTTATATAAATCTTGCATATAAGCTTACATCATCACATTTGTTGGACGGGTGCACTGCTGTATTTTGTATGCCAAGCGGCTCACATCGCATTAATGTGATTAATAATCTGTTTTATTTTTTTTATATATATAATATATTTTCCAGTCGCCAGCTGGTCCATCATACGTTATGTTATCAAAGGTGATATGTCAATGTCGCTACATGATGGATGTACTGATAAGGTAAATCAGTCTCAGCGTGAACCAATGGCATCACCTTATCTCGCAGTAATATCATTCGTTTGCTTTAAATCGGGAAATTGACTAAACAAAAACTATATATATCTGAAAAACTCATTAACGTTACGCATTGTGATTCCACCATATCACTATATGACACAATGAGTTGGGTAACTTGGCTCAATCAATACAAACTGATCTGACGATGTAATCAAGCTGTCGGGCTGAACTCCTTCATGGCTAATTAGGCCTACGACTATAGTCGTTTTTAATTTGTTGTATTAAAACCCTTTGCCTGCTGATTACGACAATAGTCGTTTTTAATTCGTTTTACTAGCCGAATAAATCACTGTTGTTGGGAGTGAAATGATTAAAAATCAAGATTTGTGAATTTTTGGTCTCAAATTAAACAAATATGAGTAATTTTCAACCATTTGAGGTTGTTGATCGCGATAGCGAGACACAACCTCGAGTTTTTGAACATTTAAATTAATTAATTTAGCAGGATAAGGGTTTACCGGTCAAATCACTGTGGAGAATGAAATGAGAGGGTGGGGTAGAAACATATTGTTTCTTTTAAATCTGAACATCAGATCGAGGGGCCAACCCGCGATCTCCGGCTTGACAGGCACTCGGTATAACCACTACACCAACCCCCGTTCTTTATTATTGTAATCTGTTTCAGACACTAATGGTTTGGTCATACTTCACGTAGGCATCTATAGGTGATCCATCATTGTCAGATATCAACTGATGATTATATCGATAAAATTCCATAGAACTCTGCACGAAACTCAACAAACATGATATATTGAATCAATTTTGGATTAATACTGGGCCGCATCGTAGACGGTGGCCCAGCATTAAACCGGCAGTGGGTCAATATATAGTATTTGCTGATGATCATTGATGTATTGGCCTTTGGACAAAGGCCTAAAATTGTTTTCATTGTTCGAATATTTCACCATGAAATCGGTCGCATTATCATTAATGTGATAACAGAATCAGCGTGGGCTAATATGTGAAAACTACGAAAGCCCGGCGGGGACTTCTTCGATTTCTAAATTTTACCTCTAGCTTACGATTGCCGAATTCTACTTCAAAGATGATACATCCCAGTTTGACTTAGAATAAATTATTTCCGTTTTCTAGCTTCCGACTTTCAACTTATAAATGAGCTTTTGAGTTCCGAATTCGCATTCTCGATTTCTGAGTCTCATTTATTGGACACTGACCTTAATCTATGCATCTCATGGATCTAGCTTACAGCTCAGAAATCAGGAGTTTGAAGTCGGACGTCAGTAGCTGGAAGTCAGCAGTTGAAAGACTGAACTCGGAAGTGGGAACTCGCAAGTTGGAGGTCGAATGTTGGAAGTCAGAAGCTGGCGTCCATCCCACTAAGAATTTAAAAAATAGGATTATCTTCACTTTATCTTATTTTCATTAGAAAAGTTAAGAAAGGCCTAACTTTTCTAATGGTAATGAGAGAAAGTTAAGATAAGAATTTCAGTGGGATGGACCATAATAATAACATGTTATAATAATAATAACATATAGTATTGATAAATAACCAAGGTGGGTGTTTTTTTCTAGATTGACCCATATCTTAGATCACTGAGAATTAGGGCTTATTTTTCTCCAGTCTGGTGATGTTTTGTGGGGTTCAACAAACAAAGCGCTGCAACGAAATGATACCAAAGAAACGAGAGCGTTCTTGAAAAGCGATAAGAGTCATAAATTAACAAAACTAGGTCGTGAGATAGAAATGTGTTTGTCAGACAATTAAGAAACCAGTTTGAATGACTATCTGTTTGAACGTTTAGCTGTTGGCTGTATTGACGAGCCTGAGCACTATATACAGTCGACAGTGCACTATTTTGGACCAAATTTCGGGAGTGACAGAAAGGCTGTATTTTGTAAAAATGAGATAGCCCAACAACCCTGCAACAGAGACTTCCATTTTAAAATTAATTAGTTCTGAAATATTTACCCCATTTCGCCAGGTGAAAAAAACCTAGTTCTAATAAGCACGTCTCAGTTTCATGACACCCGAGTTTTTCAGTAGGAAGGAGGGGCGAATGTCGTTTTCACACAGCTTGGGGTTTAGTACTGTACATATAATGGCGGTCAGTGTGGCCGGGTCTGCGGCGAAGCCAGTTGGGCCGGGTACCAAACTTGGAGGGGTCCTCATACTAATGAACAATGGTTCTGTAGTATGAGGACTCCTTAAGGTTGAGACAGGATTATCTATCTTTTTTTATTAATTTCAGTGTTAGAACAGCATTATGTCCCTTTTTTAGTTGATTTCGAAGTCACTCATTTTTTAGTTCTGTAATAAAAATTAACCTTTTTTAAACCAAAAAGCCGGATTGGCTAATTACAAGGGTAATTAATCAGCGTGTCTATCTTGAAAATCGTACAAGACCACGCGGACTCGCTTCAAAATTGTGCACTGCGTCGAGATTATATAAAAATAACCCTTGTACTGCTAGGCTCGTATATATAATACTATAGTCCCTACTGTATGACAGAAATTCAACTGGAAGGGTTTAGTTTTTTGTGAACAAAAAACTGGAGATGTCTCCCCTCCAGCAGCATAACCATAAAGGTTGACAGCTAATAGATGTAGTGTCAATGGGTTTTTTAATTAATGTTAATCAATGGCTCCTGTGGACAGTAGAGACTATGAATTTATTATTCCATTTTGGTGCGAAACAGTTGTCAACAGCCCCAGCAAACACGACGTTGATCAATGGTCCAATGCTGGCCCACCGTCTGTGACGCTGGCCCAACATCAAACCAGCACTGGTTCAACACCTCGTGTTTGCTGGGCTGCTTCAACCCAGTAAACACAAAACATTTGTATAGCATTTGTACAACGTTGGTCCAACGTCAAAGACGTTGGGCCGACGTTGTGCAAATGTTATACAAATGTTTTGTGTCTGCTGGGAATAGCAGCTGGTCTGGTATTGCCTAATACTGCTGGCGGTGATTACAAGCCAACACCGACCCAATGTCTGTTAAATGTTGGGTCAGCGTCGCCGGTGCTGACCAGTACGGGCACTATGCTTTGAACCAAAGCTGGGTTAAAGCTGGCCCGCCGTCTGTGATGCTGGCCCACATTCAGCATGGCGCCAAACACAACACGGTAACCCAATACTGGGCTAATGTTGGGTCAGCGTCGTAGACGGTCGGCCAACATTAGCCCAGCATTGGGTCAACGTCTCGTGTTTGACCTCCTGCAAGATAGAAAGCACTGGAGAGAAATGAATGAGAGACAGACTCACAGCACAGACTGAGACAGACTGAGCGGACATGGGTAAACCAATATGTCCCCACCTCTGTCTACAGAGGATAGACATAATAATAGTAAGGCCACTGTTATAATATACACGGAAAACATAGCACTATATAGTCCTTTGTAGATAATGACTAGCAGTTAGCGTAGGCCACTATGTTTTCCCCCTGTTTTTGATGAGCGTGGATTACCATTCTGCGTACATTGAACCGATTTACGAAAAAAACCGAGTTTATTTCAGGAGATAGAATACATTCCGAAAAAAACCCCAGTTCTCTTTTGGAGATAAAAGCATTTATCCAGCTATGTGTCTTTGCTTGCTTTTTTGTTGCATTTTTTAATAAAATAGGTCAAAAGTTGTTTTTATTTCGTTGCCCTCATTATCTTTTCTAGTAATACAGAGTTTTTTTAAGTAATTTTTTCTGCCCTCCCTCATTAGATTTTGTGTTTGCTGGGTTTTTACTACCGAAACTCTTGGCTATGCTATGTCTATACCTCATTCAGCCCGATTCATTTTGTGGCTCGATACTAAGAGGTTTTGATTTCGAATCCCCGATTATAAACGACAAGCGACAACTTTATAGCCTCTTCATGTAAAATGATCAAATCGATGTTTTTCTTCAGATTAAATGTTATTCAGGAATCGCACTGCTGGAAGCCAAACATAATAAAGTAGCTTTTAAAATAGCTGTTATCAACGTTTGCATCATTCCAAGCAGAAATGTCATATCTGCCATGTCTTCAGCCTGGGTGGCAGATATGACATTTTGCTTCCGGAAGGACGCGATAAAGTAGGTAAGGTATTCTGGTGAAAGACTCCAGCAAATACGAGACGCTGACCCAATAGTGGATCAATGTTGGCCCACCGTCTGCGACGCTGGCCCAACATTGAACAGATATTGGGTCAACGTTCCGTGTTTTCTGGGATAGGCAGGGTTGATCCCTGCTGTTGTATGGAGTACTTACAGGTATCCTGGAGTAGGATGTGACCCAGGCCCAGTCATCCATGGCCCCTGACCCCTCACTCAGCACGTGCTGTTTGCCTCTACCACCTAAAGCATCACTGTCACGTGCGCTGCTCTCACGTCCGTGACGGTTACGTCGCGCACCACGCTTCACGCGTGACACCTCGTCTTCCGTCTTAGTCATGTCCACGTCTTCCTCCACGGGGAAATCCCCAAACGCGTCACGCGCCTCAGATAAATCCCCTGGGATGTCATTCACGACGTCATCGTTAAACTCCACCACTCTGCGGCTCATCAGCTGACCTTCAATGTCTGACCTTAACCTCGTGACCTCCCGGTGACCTAGCCAGGTCACGGTCACCAGTAGGCATGTTAGTACGCACGTACACGCGTACAGCACGCGTACATGCGTCCATAGACGTGCGTCAGACGTGATCTCTCCTGGTTTGGTTTTCATGGTTACGGTTCTTTGTTATATGCTGCTATTATTCAGTGAGTTATTATGTTACGCTTCTGTGCAGTCCGTTAAGTTGTTACTCTCTCGGTTATTGTGTTATTACGCAGTGTTCGTGTGATCCGGGTGATAGGCTGTTAACAATCTCAGGTTGATTATACGTGTTGTGTTAGTTCCTTTAAATGTGTCCATGTCACGATATGTCAGGCTATTTTCACGGTTATATTGTCACAATATCATACACAATCAGATAATAACGTGGTATACTCTCTGACACACAGAAGGGTGCAGGGGAACCCTATCTGCCCTGTGGCTTTTTACCCAAGGGGGGGGGGGTCTTTATTCCAGGCAGTTCCTCCAACTTCGCTGCCAGGAATTTCCAGTGACTGGATGAACAACACGACTACGTCCTTGCTCTCGAAAAGTAAAAAAGTATTTCCTGCTTTAGGTTTTTAAATTGAAAACCTATATTCCATATGAACAAATATATTTTTATTTTTCCATTCCATATCATCCAATGCTATGATATCTTATACTGCAGATAAAAGGTAAGTATGCAAACCACAATAAGCCTACACAATAAAATATTTCAGCGCTCAGAAACAAGTTATTGTGAACTTTTTTTGCGTTGTGAGTGAGATCTACTGGGGTTTTAAATCCACCTTACTGAGATGGCTCCACTTTCCGGGATTAGATCCAGTTAGTGTGTGTTGAGAGATTCCTACATCACCTGCTTCACATTGCTGCCAGGAAAAATCGGATTTGAACACGCTACCATTGGCACTCTATGAGCTACCTGGTGCAAGCTGGGATCTCTCTATCAGCTGCTACCTGGTGCTCTCTGCTCTATCAACTGCTACCTGGTGTAGCTCTTAATGTCAGCTGGACCCGGGGCTTTCTGTTAGCACTCTCACTTGACGCCCGGTTCCTCACACCCTGCACTGGTTCACAATGTGATCCAGTCAGTGGTCGCCGCCACGGGATCATTGAATCCCATGTCCCTCATTCACTCTCGTCCACTGGCTGCGGCGTGTGGAGGGCCAGCAGCCAGGAGAGGGGGTCGCCGGAGAACTTCTGGCCAATCCAGCACCTCCTCGTTATTCGCGTCATGTTCACCAGGTGGCTCTTCAGCCATACATGAAGGACACCTGGTGAGCTGTGAAGTCATTGCTAAATCTTCGACCGCCTGCACCCTTTAGGCTGTTCCAGCAAAAATCCGGGCCCCCCCCCCCATGGACGGCAATCGTTTTTTTTCTGGAGGGGGTGGTGGGTTTCAATTGACACTTTTGCGGTGTGTGTGGTATTTTGACAGTAAACTATTTCCGAGGTGAAATCCGCGTGCATGGTGGGCGCCTCTTCTGGCATATATTGTAGGCCTAATACATAAATCAAACGACAGTGTAAATGACAATCGCATTGTTTCTGTATTAAAAATCACATGAAAGCTGTAGATGTGGGGATTAATATTAGTTTCATATCCCCCCCCCCTTTCAACGACATTTTTATGGGTGTGAAAATTAATTGAAAAAAGGTAAAGCATCACAAAGGTTTAAACCGTATTTAAACGGACCTGGCCACACAAAGGTTAAACCGTATATATATGGTACTAGCAGCATCCTCCAGGATTCTGAGCTTCATCAATATGTATAGTAGGCTTCACACATGAGAATGGTGACACCCTGGATCTTATCATCAGCCGTCCTTCAGACCATCTTGTGATCAATACTGTGACCTCTACAATAATGACTGATCACAACTGGGTCCATTTCACCACCGACCAGGCTAAACCATCTTGGCCCAAACAGCAGGTATCCTTTAGGAAGCTGAGGAATATCGATCATGACCAGCTGAGGATTGATATATCCATGTCCTCTCTTTCTGCACAAAATCATGTGGACACAGTGGATACATTGGCGAATGACTACTAAAACACACTTAGTGGGTGTAATAAGCTAAAAATAGTTTAAAATGGTGATAAAGCTCTGAAATTTTGACACAGTATAGGTATGATGATGTTATATCAGTTTAAGATGGGAGCCCACGAGGAATATTTTTTACGATTTTTAAATTTCATGTTTAATGTTTTTGTTTTTTTAATTTATAAAAAAATACCTCAATCGTCTTTAATTGTAAATTGGAACGAAAAAAAAATATTTTGAATTATCGGACTTATTAAGAAGAAGCCAACTTATTGCGCTCTGGAATAAAAAATAAAATAATCTTGATTTAAATTTTAAAAAATGTCCACCGCCCCCCTTTTTTCAGTTAAAATTACAGCTATGTCCCTTCCCTTGCAAATTCTACATGCGGACTCATCTTGCATGAGAAAATAAAATATTGTGTCAAATAAACTTGTTTTCTTCATTTTTATTTACACAATAGGCGCCAAAACTAAAATATCAGCAAAAATATATATAATACAATTCATAGAATTGTGCTGCAATGACAAAATTAACGTTGATAATGAAACGCTTTAACCATATTATTCGGTTATTTGAGGCCTGCATGTATTATGTTTACATCAGCAGATTAGAAGGAATACATATGTCTTTTATATGTCTAAAAATGAAATATTTGGACCAAATTAGAGCCATGTTGACAGTTCCCTTTATTCAGTCATAATCAGCCTTTGCATCCTTGACCGTCCTGGATCCGCCTTTGCTTTTCAATCTGGCACAGAGAAAACCGTTTGTAGTAATATTGTTATATACGGACACAATTATCAAACAATATCAAAAACCAATTTAAATCATACAATAAACCATCTTCTGATCTTGTCCAATTATGAGCAGAATCTGGTCAAAGTGGGATTAGTCAGCTGAAAAATAGTTCAAAGTGTGACACATTTAAATTACAGTTTATATGGCCAATATAAAGGGAAATTTAACAAATATTAAAATACTCACTTATCCTAAACGGATCATTCTATGAGCATGATGGGTTGTCAAATCTCGCTATGTGTATACGCCTGTCTAAAACAACAGAACTATGCCAAATTCCTATGTTAATGATTCTAATCCCCAAAAGGAAGATGCGTACTGAGGTGAAAATGCTTTGACAATACATCTTCAGTACTTCGTCATTGTCACGGTTTACAGTGAACCAGCTATTGGCAATATGTCGATGTTATTGTTTTAAAAAACACATAAATGTTTTTAAAAAAATGATATGCTCAATAAATACAAATATTTAACTCAAATGTTAACAATGATCCAAGGCATTTGAGAAGGCAAGGCATCACCTGTGAAAATAGAAGGAAAATTATGTTGGAATATACAGAGCACAATATTATTAATATATCATTTATCATTAGCAGATTAAATTGGATCAAATAGCAGGTGGATTATTGGCTCGTACCGAACGGCTTTTAGTGCAAGAATAATATTTCATCCTCTTTGTACAAGCTTTACTTTATTTAGGTGGTTTTCGAGCTGAATCATGTAAAAAGGTACACATCATTAACTAAAGGCTGCCAACATGTTCTCAACTTTAATTAACAAATCAAAAGCCTATTGTTACATAAATCAGACCAAGTCATATTACATAAACTACACAAGATAAAACTTTTATTTCATACAAGATACATTTAGCTATGCATAGACGACATAATTCGCAGCCTACATATAAAGACACTTTTAAATTTTAAGTATTATTTTATTTTTATTATTTTATTCAATCCTCTATATTATCCAGATTAGATGGTATAAACATATTTTTATTCACCAATTACAACAGTACAAAAACAAGATTGTAGTACAATTTTCCTCTTATCATGGCCATATATATGGATGCCTCGGCTGTGGTGAAGCAGCTGACCACATGATCACCATAAACTGCGGACTTCTCTATCCCTTTTATTTTGCCACATACATCGTATTGTTTGATACATTTTTGTATTATGTATGTTTATCTGTATTAGTGAGGCGCACAACGGGACCAAATATGTAAAAACTTTGATCAATAGGGCTTTGATCAAGTCTGAACGATTTACCTTCTTAAGTATAAAAATATTACAAATGTGTCCAATCAGTGTGATAATAATATTGAACTCTTTACAAAATAAGCGATAAGAATCGTGTTTTTTGTGAGTATTATAAAATATATATATATATATTATATTATAAAATGTATGCCTGCTTCTATTTGAGCTGGATATGATTTTATGTAGTAACTATTCAAATTTGAACTATGTGACATGATAGATAAATATAATTTATATTAGAATAATTTACTTCATTTTTGTTTAATTCACCATTTTCACACACGATTTATTTAAGAAAAAAATGAAATAGAATGATAAAAGATAATTGAGTCACATGTATGCGAGCGTTGACACTTTTATCATATAAATGATCTATTCGCTCAATATAATGCAGCTTACAAACCTATTTCGTATAGCCCAAACTGTCCAAAACTAAAGGTGTGAGCCACTGATTGCGACGGTACAAATAAGTGTAGTAATTCATATGAGCGCTCAAGCCACAGTTTATCAAGTCAAAAATAGCTTTGTTAGAATCAGTAACATTTCACCTATATTTAGCCATTTTAGGCTTTCAGCTACGTCACTAACGTTTTGTGGGGATGTTTTCAAAATGAGTGTGTAGATCGCTCTCACGCATCGCCATGATAACAAACATTGATTTCCCTGTTCAAACAAATTTCACAATCCACGTCCACATCTTCGCGGTGTACAGCTGTCCACAATTACACTTCATAGACCCCATCAATATAAACAAAGCAAAACATTTTTTTCACATTTTTTTTTCAAGGGCTCCCATCTTAATATTAAAGAGGATATATTGAAGTACATGTCCCCAAATTTTGCCAGCTTTATCATTTTTTTAAACTATCAGGTCTAATTGTCGAGCTTATTACATATACTAACTGTGCCATCTATTGGACAAGCATGCCCCTCTACAAACCAAAACCATCACGGTACGACCCTCAGTTCCTTTGTTCAGTGATGACATCGCTCAAGCCGAGAGAGTTCGGAGGCAGTATCAGCGTAAGTGCAGGCCTACACGACTTCAGTCTGACCTTGACACTATCAAGGTGAAACGTAAAGCAGTATGTCAATTGTTAGACTCTTCATAATCGAACTATTACCACCAAAAAATCACAGAGTGTGAACAAGATGGAAGAACTCTCTACAAGGTCATGGATGGCCTACTTGCCCGCAGTCAGAAGTTATCTCTGCCTGCTGCAAAAAAACACTGCAGATTTATTTTGTGAATACTTCTTAACTAAGATCGAGAAATTAGACTTGAACAATCTAATCGCAGCCGTATCCCCTCGATTAGAATCACAACCCCCAGCTGTGAAGCACACTTTGGCCACCTTCAGGGAGGCAAATGAGGAGGAAGTGCATAATGTCTTCATGAAATCTGCTACAAAATCATGCAGTTTGAATCCCATTCCAACTGAAATCCTCTGCGAGGAGATAGGTGTAATGCTCCATGAGAATATGAGCTTGGACATACAAATTAAAAAGGTTTGCCAAGCGTGTTTATTTTGACTTAGAAACATCCGTCAAATCAAGCGATGTCTGACAGTAGAATCTACACAGGCCCTTGTGCAGTCACTGGTCTTATCACGGCTAGACTATTGTATTTCGCTTCAGCGAATTCAGAACTCTTCTGCCAGACTTATCACATGCACCCCATGTCTTGAACATATTAGGCCTGTTCTGATGCAGCTACACTGGCTACCCGTTTCTGAACGTGTACAATTTAAAGTGCTCCTTTTGACTTGTATGGCTATTCAAGGTCTTGCTCCATCCTACATGTGTGCGCTAGTTGACATTCAGCAGTCTCAACAATCTGCTCGGTCCGCCAATGTCAGGCGACTGGTGCAACCACGCTCTGCAAACAAAAACTTACGGGGATCGTGTTTTTTCCATCATAAGCCCTCGCACATGGAATACTCCTGCTTTCCTAAGAGGTATCAATGACTTAACGTCATTCAAAAAATAATTCCTATTTGCTGAGGCATATAGCTACTATCGCTGATTGTGTGTGTGTGTCTCAACATTGTAGCCTCTGTGACTATCACTGCGCCTTAGAATCATAATGAGATTTTGGCGCAGTATAAATGTGTTTTATCAATTTGTTCAATTTATCAATATACGGTCCTAGCAAAAAAAACGTAGTTATACGGCTTCCAGCAGTACAAGGGTTAAACCGTACATAAACGGTCCCAACAGAACAATGGTTAAACAGTATATAAATGGTCCTATATGCACAAGGATAAACCGTATATAAATGACCCTGGCAGCACAAGGGTTGATTGTTGGATTTAAATGAATTGTCTAATAAACACAAAAACCTATTGTAAAATGTGTTTTACTAAACATAAGGAACATTATTTGGTGAGTCCGGAAAATATCTATGAAATATTTTTTAAAGCAATTAAATAGGCAAAAAACATAATTAAAACGCTTTAAAAACTTGTTTTTTTAATATCATACCATATGTTAAGTCCCACTTACTCAAATCTGGTTGCTAAGTTACGCTCTAAACATTCAGGCTAGAATTGAAGCACAGCCAATACCACACGGCACGTTAAACCAATGCCGGAATTATGTTGGCTCACTGTCTGCGACACTGGCCCAACATTATTCCGGCATTCAGTGAGCGGATTGTTTCAATTGGGACAGCTTTAAGTTTTAATCAGCATCCTTATTCCATGGTCTGTATGTTATAGAGACATAACGATTGCATGGGGTCCGCATGTCAAACATATATTATTGAAACCATGTGGTGTAGTGGTGAATTGTCTCTTCCTAGTTTTCACTCATTTAAATGACAAAAAATAGGCTTATTTAAGATAAATAGACATGAACGCAAATTGAATTATTTGATGAGCTGACATCTATAAAAAACTATTGATCATTTTCTGTGCATTTTATCATGTTTCAAATTTGCTTGAAGCTGTATATATAGGGCTCTAGTAGGGCAAGTGTTAATGCCATTGATCTGACGTAACATAGGCCTACTTCACGTCTCTGGGGGCCCGTATTCTCGTACAAGCTGCGATATATTTTAGGCTTCGCATTGGTCGAGTTGGCCATGAGCCTCCATATATATCACTGGCAAACATTATGTGCTGCAGTTGTGTGTGCGCACTGCTACACTGAGGCAGTATCAGCGTAAGTGCAGGCCTACACGACTTCAGTCTGACCTTGACACTATCAAGGTGAAACGTAAAGCAGTATGTCAATTGTTAGACTCTTCATAATCGAACTATTACCACCAAAAAATCACAGAGTGTGAACAAGATGGAAGAACTCTCTACAAGGTCATGGATGGCCTACTTGCCCGCAGTCAGAAGTTATCTCTGCCTGCTGCAAAAAAACACTGCAGATTTATTTTGTGAATACTTCTTAACTAAGATCGAGAAAATTCGCAAAGACTTGAACAATCTAATCGCAGCCGTATCCCCTCGATTAGAATCACAACCCCCAGCTGTGAAGCACACTTTGGCCACCTTCAGGGAGGCAAATGAGGAGGAAGTGCATAATGTCTTCATGAAATCTGCTACAAAATCATGCAGTTTGAATCCCATTCCAACTGAAATCCTCTGCGAGGAGATAGGTGTAATGCTCCATGAGAATATGAGCTTGGACATACAAATTAAAAAGGTTTGCCAAGCGTGTTTATTTTGACTTAGAAACATCCGTCAAATCAAGCGATGTCTGACAGTAGAATCTACACAGGCCCTTGTGCAGTCACTGGTCTTATCACGGCTAGACTATTGTATTTCGCTTCAGCGAATTCAGAACTCTTCTGCCAGACTTATCACATGCACCCCATGTCTTGAACATATTAGGCCTGTTCTGATGCAGCTACACTGGCTACCCGTTTCTGAACGTGTACAATTTAAAGTGCTCCTTTTGACTTGTATGGCTATTCAAGGTCTTGCTCCATCCTACATGTGTGCGCTAGTTGACATTCAGCAGTCTCAACAATCTGCTCGGTCCGCCAATGTCAGGCGACTGGTGCAACCACGCTCTGCAAACAAAAACTTACGGGGATCGTGTTTTTTCCATCATAAGCCCTCGCACATGGAATACTCCTGCTTTCCTAAGAGGTATCAATGACTTAACGTCATTCAAAAAATAATTCCTATTTGCTGAGGCATATAGCTACTATCGCTGATTGTGTGTGTGTGTCTCAACATTGTAGCCTCTGTGACTATCACTGCGCCTTAGAATCATAATGAGATTTTGGCGCAGTATAAATGTGTTTTATCAATTTGTTCAATTTATCAATATACGGTCCTAGCAAAAAAAACGTAGTTATACGGCTTCCAGCAGTACAAGGGTTAAACCGTATATAAACGGTCCCAACAGAACAATGGTTAAACAGTATATAAATGGTCCTATATGCACAAGGATAAACCGTATATAAATGACCCTGGCAGCACAAGGGTTGATTGTTGGATTTAAATGAATTGTCTAATAAACACAAAAACCTATTGTAAAATGTGTTTTACTAAACATAAGGAACATTATTTGGTGAGTCCGGAAAATATCTATGAAATATTTTTTAAAGCAATTAAATAGGCAAAAAACATAATTAAAACGCTTTAAAAACTTGTTTTTTTAATATCATACCATATGTTAAGTCCCACTTACTCAAATCTGGTTGCTAAGTTACGCTCTAAACATTCAGGCTAGAATTGAAGCACAGCCAATACCACACGGCACGTTAAACCAATGCCGGAATTATGTTGGCTCACTGTCTGCGACACTGGCCCAACATTATTCCGGCATTCAGTGAGCGGATTGTTTCAATTGGGACAGCTTTAAGTTTTAATCAGCATCCTTATTCCATGGTCTGTATGTTATAGAGACATAACGATTGCATGGGGTCCGCATGTCAAACATATATTATTGAAACCATGTGGTGTAGTGGTGAATTGTCTCTTCCTAGTTTTCACTCATTTAAATGACAAAAAATAGGCTTATTTAAGATAAATAGACATGAACGCAAATTGAATTATTTGATGAGCTGACATCTATAAAAAACTATTGATCATTTTCTGTGCATTTTATCATGTTTCAAATTTGCTTGAAGCTGTATATATAGGGCTCTAGTAGGGCAAGTGTTAATGCCATTGATCTGACGTAACATAGGCCTACTTCACGTCTCTGGGGGCCCGTATTCTCGTACAAGCTGCGATATATTTTAGGCTTCGCATTGGTCGAGTTGGCCATGAGCCTCCATATATATCACTGGCAAACATTATGTGCTGCAGTTGTGTGTGCGCACTGCTACATGCGCATCATCTACAGCTAGGTATCAGCAAAAATAGACAGACGCATTTTCTAAAGTTGAAGAACAGACAGCAGTCTATGTGATATGAAGGTAATTTATTTGTATTTTTGTCACGTTTTGGTATTCCTTGTAATTTGTACCTTTCACCCGATTCCAGAGTGGTTCTGTCCATTATTTCATGATTCTGTTGTTATATTATATCAGCGCAGGTTGATACACGCACTTTTAAACTCTGGAAATTCTACAGACGGAGCATAGGCTTGGAATTGGTCGGGTTTACCAATCCAGGCTTATTCGACGAGACAATTTATGAATGTCTAGATTGCTTCAGACTTAAAGGCAACCCAGAAAAAAATCTTGTCTTAGACACGCCTGCGATCAAAACGACTTTTGCTGCTGCTTTTTCTATAACATAGTAAAGCTCAGTTTACAGAGTCAGCAATAATTGTGAATTGCGCGGTAAAAATATCGCGCGATATTTTGCTCATTTACACAGTCTGCGATAAGTTGCTGTGGATATGAACATTATCTGTACGTGAAGGTGGTGATAAAAAAAAAAGAAATGAAATGAATCGGGCTTTAGGCCACCTTTGTGCACATATAGGCTAAACTGGGCCAGTGAAGGTGGTGATAATGACGGAACAACAAAATAAGCACATTTATTGGAGAAGGTGCATTTATCGCAAAGATATTTCTGAAAAAATCGCTCTAGTTTTAATCTGAAATTATCGCTCGATAAAGCGGGTGTATCGCGTCACACTTTGTGTAAATGGCATAACTTAAATAAGTAATACCGATTCTGGCGCGATATTATTCACCGTGTGATTTGTAGTTAACGCTGAGCGTTTATATTATTAAAGGGACTGGCCCAGGCTAAGATCACCAACAAATCGGTGATTTTATTTTGGCTTCTTTATATTTCTTCGGGCTTTATCCTATACAGCAACTGGAATTGCTAAGGGGATCTTGTCAGGTTAGAAAAAATCCAAAAATCCAAGAAAAAGTGGGATTGGCCACAGAATATTTTCAATTTGAAATCATCATAAATGTCTTATTTAGCTCTTTCCGATTTTGGGTCTACGGCCATTACAAATATTTTAGTTTTTTCAGTGTGGGGACCGTCTTTATACGTCTAGAATCTGACGTCTGTAGACGTCAGATTCTGACGTATAAAGACTGAAAGGGTTAAAGTGAGTGAACCTTAATGCGAGATGTCAGTCTGTGATTCTAGCAGGATAAGGGTTAGAGCCTTGGATGTCACACGGGTTATGTTGTCAGCTGCGATCAAAGAGTTTAAATGGAATTCGTAAACAAGTTGGTGCCAATTGTGAGGACTTAGGGGTCTTGTCAAGTTAAAAAAATCAAAAAATCAAAAACTCGGATTTTTAATTTGTATGGAAATATTGTTTTTTTTTTGTTTTTTTTATGTTGTTTTTATGTTTCCAAATGTTAAAAAAAAATTGGATAGGGGGATGGGTGGGTGTGGTCTGACCAATCCGAGTTTTTCTCGGATTTTTGGATTTTTTTTTAACTTGACAAGACCCCTTACACAGTCCGCGATAATTCGCTCTGATTTAATGTTGGGCCGCGACGCCGATGGTTTGATTGGACAAAGTTAATTTATTCGCACGATATTTACGTATAAAATCGATTCTGTTTCAATCTGAAACTAGAGGGGAATTGTGAATTTCAAGTAACAATAATGATTGGACTAGGTTTTATGAGTTTTTTGTCGGCCACTTTGAATTTTGTTGGGTTATTTTTATCATGGCACATTGATTAGAATTTTGTTCACGGTTTTTTTGGCAGCCATTTTGAATTGAAATTTTAGACTATAGACTTCATAAGTCAAATTTTAGAAATCAGAAGTCCCCACTGAGCTTTTGTACTTTTACATAGATATATATTTGTTTGTGAAATGGAAACACATGCAGAGGGTCCAGTAAACACATTGCTTTGTCGGTCCATGTCTTGTATTCTACCCACGACCAATCGAAGAGTGTTTCAGCCTGTCACATGACGAGTTCGGCCAATCACCGCCGTCATTCAGTTGTTTTTTAAATAAGGGGGTGGAATACGAGACTTGGGCCGACTTGTCTCTCTGTTGGCTGAATGTTGTATCACTTTCTGCGACGCTGGCCCAACATTAAAACAGCATTGAATTGACATTTCGTTTTTGCTGGAATTACAACTGTTATTTTAATTTTATAATGTAACATTTAAAAGATTTCTACTTGTGCAAGTAGGCTATTTGCGCACTTGCGCAGGTACTTGAGCACTTACGCACTTGCACAACTTGCACACTTGCGCAAGTACTTAATCACTTGGCACTTGCATACTTCCGCAAGTACTTGAGCACTTTGGATATCAAATCTAGCATTTAAAGAGTTAATAGGGCGACCCAGCCTCTACACACTGCCCGCATTTCAGTCTACTCATACAATGAATGAGGCTTGATTGTGCAACTTACAGTTATCGCAGACTGTGTCAGCTGGCCTTTTTTATGTAGTTTTTGAAAAAATAGATCATTTATTATTATATTATTTTATTATTTCGCTTTACAAAAAGCAAAGAAAAATCTGAAATTTGATTTCACTTCTAAATATACTTTCGTTAACTAGAATATCAAATTTGATAATAATATTTCAAGCGAGATTGGGAAAATATTTTATATGGGAAGAATTGATGCAGCTACGTCGTCACGTACTGCGTACCACTGAACATAATATTTTCAAACATATTCACCACCGATGTACATTTTCAATCATCTTAAAAAACTTCATTCCAACTTTTATTAAGCAGCCATTGCCGAGGCGGGATGCTACTGTATTCCACACCGCCGCCACCGCCGCCGCCATCGTTTTTTTTTTTAAATATTTTCTAATCTATCAACTTCTGCTTTGTCATACTTCACATAGCCATCATATACCACTGGGGAATTTTTTTGTGACATTTTTATCCCAATATCACCATCCCTTTAATTACTACGGCCACTGATGAAGAAATGCTCATAAGCGCCTTAGCGTTTCACCAGATTTTTTTATTTGACAAATATGCTTACCAATGTCAGCCAATGACCTTATTTGGGAGCAAATCGTTTAGCGGCCATTTTGAATTTGATTAATTTTTGTGATATTTACGTAATTCAATAACAATGCAAAATAGCTGGACCATCAACATAAAACAAAATGTAAGGTCTCACACAAGGATATATCAGGACATATGCATGACAAAACGAATGTCTGACGGACGTATTGAACATCACTGGACTAAAAATGAAGCCACCAAAAGTTGACTACTTAAGAAATGATCACAACCACTTTAAATGTACGTTATCTCAGCGGCTACAAAAGTTATCTTGGCCACTGAAGGAGTGATCACAACCACTTCAAATGTACGTTATCTCAGCGGCTACAAAAGTTATCTTGGCCACTGGAGAAGTGATCACAGCCACTTTAAAGGTTATCTCAGCGACTACAAAAGTGATCTTAGCCATTGAAGAAGTGATCACAGCCACTTTGAAAATTATCTGAACCACTACAAAAGTGATCTTGAGCACTAAAGAAGTGAGCACAGCGACATAAAAAGTTATCTGAGTCACTACAAAAGTGATCTGGGCCACTGAATTATTAATCATAGCCACTTTAAACGTTATGTCAGCGACTACAAAAGTTATCTTAGACACTGAAGACGTGACCACAGCCACTTTAAAGGTTATCTCAGCCATAACAAAGGTGATCTTGGTCACTAACAAACTATTGTCAGCCACTAACAAAAGTATCTAAGCCACTACAAAGTGAGTTGGCCACCGAAGAAATGATCACAGTCACTTTAAAAGTTATCTCAACTACTACAAAGTTGCTGTGATCACTTCTTCGGTGGACAAGATCAGTTTGTTTGTTTGTGGCCAAGATCACTTTTGTAGTGGGTGAGATAACTTTAAATTGGCTGAGATCACATCTTTAGTGGCCAAGATCACTGTTGTAGTGGCTGTGATCACTTTTAAAGTTTCTATGAGTACTTCGACAGTGGCCAAGATAATTGTTTTGTTTTGTAACTTTTAAAGTTATTGTAGTCAATTTCTCCAGTGATCAAGATCACTTTTGTAGTCATTTAGATATGTTCTTAAAGTAGCTGTGATCACTTCCTCAGTGGCCCATATCACTTTGTAGTGGCTTACGTAACTTTTAAACTTGCTGACACCAGTTTGTTAGTGGTCGAGATCACCTTTGTAGAGGCTGAGTGGCCAAGATAACTTTTGTATTGGCGAGATAACTTTTTAAATGGCTGTGATAACTTATTCAGTGACCAAATTCACATTTGTAGTGGCTGAGATAACGTTTAAAGTTGCTGTGATCACATCTTCAGTGGCAGATCACTTTTGTATTGGCTGAGATGACGTTTAAAGCTCTATTTTGCATTTGTCAATGATCGGATACAAAATATTTCACATCCATGTGAAAGCCTGTATTAGTAGCGTTCTATTGATAATAAATATATTGATATAACTCAAAATTTGACCACTCAGTCGGCAAAAATGTGTAATACGCTCGATTTCTGAAAATCGGACCAAAATCGCACATATGTAATGTATATTTTTGGGCCATATTTCAGTAAATCGGCGGCATTTACCTCATCAACAGGTTCATTTTGGCCCCCTGAGTAGTCCAGCTATGTGAAAATAATAGTGTGTTGAATTTCCCTTCCGGGTGACACCTTTCCCCCACCACGTCTGGTCTATATCGGCTTAGAAGACAATATTGTAGTGGTGTGTTTTAATTGAAACTAAATGCCGCTCAAAATTGATCCAGTACACTATTCACATTTGCCCTGTCAATTTCCACTTTGGTACAACGTTGTTTCAAGCCTGGCTCAACGCTATATTTTTTGGCCGACATTGAAACAACGCCGATACAATGTATTAGGTTTGTTTTATAAACGTTGGACATAATACCGATTGTTTACTGTCTGTTGGCGACTATTATGGATCACAGAGACCAGCCATAAATGGATGGGGCAGTTGTAGAATGGGCGGGGTGACTATAATATATAATGAGTGCTTCACATATTGAGGGAAGGGATGGTGGCGCATCGGTAGACCGCCTGACTGTGTCGCCAGTCATGCATGCGTCCAGGGTTCGAACCCCGCTGATCCTGCGTTTCTCCCTTCTCAATGTGGCTAGGTGATCACGTTCATGCCGGCCTCGTCGAGTTAATGTTGAAACCAGTGTATCGACGTGAATTTCTGCTTCACACATTATCTAATATTGATCACCTATACGACATTCCACCTGTGGTTCTGAACATTGATAAACAACTGTCATAATAATAATCATGTCCGCCAAATTGGGCTTTTGCAGGTGAGAAGATTTGCTGGCCCTAATCAGAATAATTGGTTATTATGACCATTGGCCACCTTCTGGGTCCAATGCCTATGTAATGTATATAATTAATCCAAGGGGGTCTGCATCACACAGACACAGGAACAGCCACAGACACAGGAACAAACACAGACACATACTCAGTAACAGACACAGACGCAGATTCAGACGCAAGCACGTACGCACGAACGCACACACACACGCACAGACAGACACAAACACACATACACACACACACATACATGCATGCATGCACATACGCACGAACGCGCGAGTGCACTCACGCACACACATACATATATGTGCCGTTCTTGTGGTGAATAGATTTTTTATCTTTATTTCAGTGATGTAGATTAAATACAAAGAACACACAACTAGACACTTGAAGAGTAAACACCATGACTACCATGGAGACATACAAGCTGACCTTACTGCTTGTCATGATTAGTGGCTTCATCATAGGAGCATCTGGCCAGTCTGATGACACGCAATACCATGATAGTGAGTATACAAATGAGAAATGGTGAATTATTTCCTCATAGATGTCGCTCAAGTATATAGAGTTTATATGACTTGGAAACTTTCTCTTAATGCGGCCATGGGTATGAAACGCATATAGTATTATTATCTTGGCTGATAACTGTGGATGTGGGGTGATATGTCATTGTGGAATGTCCAGGGGCCACTGTTGCATTCTGGGGACCACATTGTCCCGCGTATTTTGACAGTTGACTACACCTTTAACAATTGACAAAGCGCAACCTGTTGATGTACTGACCTAGACCAGCATCGCTGTTTTATAGTCCGTCTTTACAATAAACTCTATGCACTTTATCAATTGACAAATACTAGTAAGTCAGAATATATTTTTTTATAGAATATCAATAAAGCATCTGTCTGTCTGTATTAACTGCATATAAAAATAGTGATCACAACTGTGATCATGACACTAATCAAAATTTATTTATAAGAAACACAATAAAGTATGTACCATGATTCAAAGTCACTTTTATTTTATGGTATAAATTGTGTTTATAACTTTCACAGTTGAGTGGGAGCTAATCTTCCGTAGCAGCCTGAATGTGGACACCATCTTGTCATTCCTGTGTTATTTTCCAGTTGAGTGGGAGTTGGTCTTCCGTAGCAGCCTGAATGTGAACACCATTTTGTCATTCCTGTGTTATTTTTCCAGTTGAGTGGGAGTTTGTCTTCCGTAGCAGCCTGAATGTGGACACCATCTTGTCATACCTGTGTTATTTTCCAGTTGAGTGGGAGTTGGTCTTCCGTAGCAGCCTGAATGTGAGCACCATCTTGTCATTCCTGTGTTATTTTTTCAGTTGAGTGGGAGTTGGTCTTCCGTAGCAGCCTGCATGTGAACACCATCTTGTCATTCCTGTGTTATTTTTCCAGTTGAGTGGGAGTTTGTCTTCCGTAGCAGCCTGAATGTGGACACCATCTTGTCATTCCTGTGTTATTTTCTAGTTGAGTGGGAGTTTGTCTTCCGTAGCAGCCTGAATGTGAACACCATCTTGTCATTCCTGTGTTATTTTTCCAGTTGAGTGGGAGTTGGTCTTCCGTAGCAGCCTGAATGTGAACACCATCTTGTCATTCCTGTGTTATTATTTCAGTTCGTTGGGAGTTGGTCTTCCGTAGCAGCCTGAATGTGAACACCATCTTGTCATTCTTGTGTTATTTTTCTAGTTGAGTGCGAGTTGGTCTTCCGTAGCAGCCTGAATGTGAACACCATCTTGTCATTCTTGTGTTATTTTTCTAGTTGAGTGGGAGCTGGTCTTCCGTAGCAGCCTGAATGTGAGCACCATCTTGTCATTCCTGTGTTATTTTTCTAGTTGAGTGGGAGTTGGTCTTCCGTAGCAGCCTGAATGTGAGCACCATCTTGTCATTCCTGTGTTATTTTTCTAGTTGAGTGGGAGCTGGTCTTCCGTAGCAGCATGCATGTGGACACCATCTTGTCATTCCTGTGGTTGGAGAACAGCACCTCAGACCTCCACCAACAGCCTGACTTACGAAATCTGGATGCCTCCGTCAACGGGGTCTACAAAAACAACTACATGGTTGATGAAGCCTGGAGCACACACAAAAAAGTGAGGCTTATATCGTCGCCTTGGAACTAAAGGGTCATTTATACCACTCTAAAGAATGACATATATGACCCTTAAGCTTCGAGGAGATGCTCTACACATGACATACAAAAATAAACACATGATCAAATAGGTATTCAAATGAAGCGGAACCCTTTTTTCATGGAACTGTTTTAATACTATTAATATCTTTTTTTGCCAACCACTTCAAGTCAAACCTGCATGGAAAATCGGAGATTGCGGGTTCGTCCCCCACTCTGTCATTCAGGTTTCAAAGAAACCGAGAGGTAGCGTGCTCGGCCTCAGACCGTCAGGGATAGAATTTCAAAACCTGTGTCCCATTCATCCCACCATCCCCAGGATGCAGCGGGATTGAATGTGTCGGCTTGGATGATAGGGTCTAAAGTGAAGCTTTATCTTGGCAAGGCATAATTTCTGCTCATTGGGTCTAAACTTCAGCGAGAGAAATCTTCAATAATTTACAATGCTTAATTCTAGGTCAAGACACAAATCCATCTGCTTCAGCCAAAAACCTTAGTGTAGTATTTGACAGTAGCCTGAATTTCCGAAAACACACAGCCCAAGCATGTAGGTCATGCTTCTATTATATCCGTGACCTGCGTCGAATTCCTGCCTTCAACTCTTGCCAAACAAATTGCAGTGGCTCTGGTCAGCAGCAAGATTATTGTAACTAAATCTTTCCCAACATGCCAGAAATGGACATCACTGCGTGGATTACATATAGGATAAAGCCCGAGGAAATTCACGGTCTGTGAGTCAGCATCAAATATTTCCATTTTCACAATTTCTACTTTCTGATACATAGTCAATTAGCTAGTCGTTGATATAGGCGGCACCAGGATAGCCGTGTCGTCCTCTCCGAGGCTGTGGATTGATGTATCGGCCGTTTCCACAGCTAAGAATGTAGAGCTCCGAGGGTTTTAACTGCCTTAAAACACATTCGACCATAATCACTGATAATGAGTATCCCTCATAATCAACAGCTCGGTCACACCTGAATGATTATAACACCATAGGCCTACTGTGATAATTGGTCTGTACTTGATAATAACTCTCCATTCCCGGCTTAGAATGTAGTGGTCGGACAGAGCAAATACTGTAGTGGTGTGTTTTAAAACGCGTTCAGAACAGCCTTGCTAGAGTCGTCACCAAAGCCCCACGTTTTTGCCGTTTCTATCCGATTCTAAAACAATCACATTGGCTTCCTGTCAAGTTTCACATTCAATAACTTTCCGAACCATAAGCGACATCCAACCTGCATATCTGGCTGACTTACTTGTTCGGCCGAAATGCGCAAAATTTCTACGCTCCACAACTTCAAATAGATTTGTTGTTCCCCGTATCAAAACCAAGACTGTGTCAAGAGCTTTCCCTATAGCTGGCCCAGCCTTATGGAACGCTCTGTCTGTGCCAATACGTAATGCCAAAACAATATTGGACATTACTTAAATCTCACCTATTTGATCCTGCTCTCCTACCCTAGCTCTTCGGTACCGCGGCTCCCTGTTGACGAACCGGCTTTGGCCTGGATTATTATACCTGATCATGTTAAGGATTTGTGCGATTTGTCCTGGTGCTAGCCCCAGTGGCTGAAACAGGTTTCAGCCACAGATTGACCGCGTACAAATTCGTGGGACATTTCTTCGGACTGTCCTATCTGAATATATCGGGGAATAATCAGGTCGAAAATAGCTTTTTTAGAATCAGTAACATTTCAGTTTCATGCCCGCATGCTCAGCTCGGAGGTCGCACAGTCATTATAAGGTTATCGCCATTATTCGGACCTTGGGGTCGAGATCGCTTTAAGTCATTGCCATGTTGAATTTTTCGGGTAAAGCAAATACATCAATCCACGGCCTCGGAGACACGGCTATCCTGGTGCCGCTATATCGACGACTAGCTAATTGACTATGTATCAGAAAGTAGAAAATGTGAAAATATAAATATTTGATGTTGACTCACAGAGCGTACATTTCTAAAATAATTAACATGCTTGAAGAAAGCGAAATATACCACTCAATAATTGATTATTGAAGATGAGCATCTGCCAGTGTTTTGTCGTGTGTCATCCACAGTAGCGAGTATGACACATTATTTGAATGGTGCAATGCTTTAAAACATAGTTCACGCAGGCATTGATCCATTGACTGATCTCAGTCACTTGTGCCGCCTGTCCCCAATGCCTAGCATTAGTGAATGAATGAATGAATGGGGTCTTAGGCCACCTTTGTGCACATATAGGCTAAACTGGGCCAAGAGAATCTACTGAGGATTGTGAGATGAATGAGATAACACTGCCATCCAGACGAGCACGCTACATCTCGGTCATGTAGGCTCCCCACAATACTTAATCTTTATGAGTGAGCGGGGAAGAAACATTTTGTTTCTTTGAAACTTGAATGCCAGACCGGGGACGAGCCCTCAATCTCCGACTTTCCAAGCACGCAGTTTTAACCACTGCACCAGGGCCCCCACCCTGTAACGATTGGTGTCTGTGCAGAAAGCATGTTGTTGTACAGCCCAGGGATTTCCAGTGCATTATTTATCCTTGGCCTTTCCTGTCGCCACATGTCAGACGGTATTCGGTGTCATGACATCTCACAGCAAACACGAGATGTCAACCCAATATTGGTTTAATGTTGGGTCACCGTCCACGACGCTCAGCATCAACTTAACATTGGGTCGACACCTCGTGTATTCTGGGCTGATTTTAATCCTGAATATGTGAACCTGTTTTCTGGCCTTTTGAGCCGTAGCCAGAGCACATTAAATTAGACACATGTAATACCACACAATTTTTTTATTTAAGTTTTATAAGGGGGGCATTGACGAAAATTATTTATTATTAATTGAAAAAACAAAATCTTAACTTGAATAAAGAAAATGCTCAAGAGTGCTATCTTGGCACCCGGTATTTTACATATTACCCGCAGAAGTCAAATCAGTTTAATTAAAGTAATGAATCAGTAAAATTTAGGACAGCAAATCGATGTTCATGTTCAGCTCTGCCAGACTACTGTGCAGATTTTTCTTACAAGGCATTTTGATCAACTTATCATTTAGGAACCTCTAAACCTAAGCTTATATTAATATGAAAACGGACTTTTTATATCCCGACATCAATCTTCATTATTGCTGCATTTTCAGATGTCCCGAATAATGGGAACATGGTGAACTGGCCCATGACCTCCAAAGTCGATTTTTTTAAATTGCAAGGACATTTGTTTATTTTTGAGGTCAAAACCAAAATGTGGCACTAGAAATAAACATAATTTAAATCCAGCGATTAATATTTATTGTGTGCTTAAAATAAATCAATCATAGTTTATTTTTAAATATCATGGCATAGATCAAGTACATTTGTGAAATGGGGTGATGGGGTATGCTGAGGAAAGTTGTCATATATTTCAGGCACATAGCAGAAAATAATAATAAACGAGAAACGTGATGCTGGTTCACATATGATTAATTTGCCAAATTTGTCCACATTGTTGCTCTTGCTACCACCCCCTCCCCCTAGCCATAATGTGGATATTTTAAGCTTTCCAACGGTAGGCCCCTGTTTCATGTTGTTTTATCATGGAAGGTAACTAAATAAAAAACATATTTTTGGTGGGCCTGCTGCAGCACTAATTCATATGTAGGCCTCTACTGATCTGTCTGTTGTTATCGATTCGTTTATCTGTGTTTGGCCGTTTTCGTGATACAGCTTACAGCTTTTTCCAACTCTGCGTATAAATTGTGAATGATCCCAGCAAAAACAAAACATTTGTAGTACTTTTGTACAACGTCGGCCCAACGCCTGTTTTGTGTTTGCTGAGGAGATATCTTCCAGAAGTTTGTCGCAGCTCTTCGTTTTGCCGGCGGTGGGGGTTAACCCTCTTCCAGTTAGGTTATCATTTTCAACCATTTTGATTTCTGTCTCTCTACCGCGACCAACAAATCCAGGTGGGTGAATATTACTTAAATTTGTTTAATTTTAAACAGAGTCTGTTTTTGCGGACAACATGTATTATTTGAGGTAAGCAGCCGTAACGAGTACAGACTCGCGTAGGTCCACAGCGTCTGTTAGGCCTATTACCCAGCAAGCACGAGACATCGACCAAATGTTGGACCGATGTTGGGGCACCGTCGTAGCCGGTGGACCAGTATTGGTCCAACATTGGGTCGATGTCTCGTGTTTGCTGGGTACGGACTACAATGGTATTTGGATATATGCAGCCGTAACGATTGCAGACTGGCGTAGCTCCACAGAGTCTGTTATTACGGACTACATGTAATATTTGGAGGTAAGCAGTAACGATTACAGACTGGCGTAGGTCATAGAGTCTGTTATTACGGACTACATGTATTATTTGGAGGTAAGCAGTAACGATTACAGACTGGCGTAGGTCATAGAGTCTGTTATTACGGACTACATGTATTATTTGGAGGTAAGCAGTAACGATTACAGACTGCCGTAGGTCACAGAGTCTGTTATTACGGACTACATGTATTATTTGGAGGTAAGCAGTAACGATTACAGACTGGCGTAGGTCATAGAGTCTGTTATTATTACGGACTACATGTATTATTTGGAGGTAAGCAGTAACGATTACAGACTGGCGTAGGTCATAGAGTCTGTTATTACGGACTACATGTATTATTTGGAGGTAAGCAGTAACGATTACAGACTGCCGTAGGTCATAGAGTCTGTTATTATTATGGATGTAGTATTTGGATGTAATCACAAAATTATTAAAATCTATTTTCAGCATTTCCATATCACATCATTAGGTATTATTCCCAAATCCATCCAAATCTGGGGCCCAATTCACTAACATCTTAACGTTGATTTTATCTTAATTTTCTCTTATTTCCATTAAGATTGATCCTAACTTTCCAAATGGCAATAAAATACAGTTAAGATAAGATAAAGCTACCATTTTATTGGACCACATGTTCTTAGAAACGGAAAGTGTATTATCCCTTATAATTAAGGGAAGTGGCCTCGTATAGGTGCTGATTACCTGTCGCCACCCAGCAAACACGACACATTGAAACAATGTTGGCTTAATGTTGGGCCAGCGTCGCAGACGGTGGGCCAACATTTAACCAACATTGTTTCAATGTGTTGTGCTTGCTGGGCACTTGCCTCTGTATGTACTGTTTTATTCATGTATATTTTACACACATGTACTTGCTTAATAAATAAAAATCCGTTCCCTCGTTAAGGTACTGTGGTGAGTTTCCGTGACCGATCGCTAGGATCGCCAGATCTTTATCCATTTGATGTTGTGTCTCACTACGCCGACCCTCAAATTCAAGTGGGTATCAATTACTTACATGTACGATTTGAAGCAAAACATCTGGCAGTCCAGTCAATTGAATACTCATTTCTCCTTCATTCTTATATAAATGACAAATTAACCTTTTAGGCCCTCACGATGCATTAAAGCATCATTTTACATCCCTGAAAACAGATTTAATTTCCCTACAACGAAGGATTTTAGAACAAAAATTTCCATGAAACTGATTTACAATACGTGGTAATTTTCTTCAATTTTCAAACCAATTCAAGTCATCTTCATCCACTACAAGTCGAGAATTGCGACAGCAATTCGCGGCTTGTAGTGGACGAAGATGACAATGGTAAATTCAGGCCTGAAAGGGTTAAAAGGCTGAAAACGGCCGTTGACGAGCTTAGCTCTCAACCCCTACAACGCTGGATTAAATTTGAAAAATCATGAAGACCAAAGGGTTTATTTCATTTTGAGATCATCATATATGTCTTATTCAGCTCTTTCTGATTCATTTGAATACCTATGTTATGGGTCTACGGTCATTATAAATAGTTTTACTCTTACAGTGCAGGGATCGACTTTGGACGTCAGAGTCTGACGTCTACAGACGTCAGATTCTGACGTCTAAAGTTGATCCCTGCGCTGTAAGGGTAAAGCATGGAGACAAGTACATAATACAGCGAATGTGAACGTACGCTGTGTCTATCAGCGTCAGCGACGGATTAAAGTGTGGAGACAAGTACATAATACAGCGAGTGTGAACGTACACTGTGTCCATCAACGTCAGCGACGGAATATAGTATGGAGACATGTACATAATACAGCGAGTGTGAACGTACTCTGTGTCCATCAACGTCAGCGACGGATTAAAGTGTGGAGACAAGTACATAATACAGCGAGTGTGAACGTACGCTGTGTCCATCAACGTCAGCGACGGAATATAGTATGGAGACATGTACATAATACAGCGAGTGTGAACGTACTCTGTGTCCATCAGCGTCAGCGGCGGATCTTGCCTTTTTCATCAACTAAACTGGATAAATATCACACAAAATTGACAAATTATCGGTATTTGACATTAATATTTCACTCAGGTAGTGGGTGGCTCAACCCCTCCTCCGCCCCCATTGTATCATATGGAGGCTCAAACCCCCGTTTATCAGGTGGATGCTCAAACCCCCCGTTTATCAGATGGAGGCTCAAACCCCCCGTTTTTCAGATAGAGGCTCAAACCCCCCGTTTATCAGATGGAGGCTCAAACCCCCCCGTTTTTCAGATGGAGGCTCAAACCCCCCGTTTATCAGATGAATGCTCAAACCCCCCGTTTATCAGATGGATGCTCAAACCCCCCGTTTATCAGATGGATGCTCAAACCCCCCGTTTATCAGATGGAGGCTCAAACCCCCCGTTTATCAGATAGAGGCTCAAACCCCCCGTTTATCAGATGGAGGCTCAAACCCCCTGCTTAACAGATGGAGGTCCAAACCTCCGTTTATCAGAACGAAGCTCAAACACCCCGTTTATCAGATGGAGGCTCAACCCCCCTCCCGTTTATCAGATGGAGGCTCAAACGCCCCGTTTATCAGATGGATGCTCAAACACCCCGTTTATCAGATGGATGCTCAAACCCCCCGTTTATCAGATGGATGCTCAAACCCCCCGTTTATCAGATGGAGGCTCAAACCCCCCGTTTATCAGATGGAGGCTCAAACCCCCCGTTTATCAGATGGAGGCTCAAACCCCCCGTTTATCAGATGGAGGCTCAAACCCCCCGTTTATCAGATAGAGGCTCAAACACCCCGTTTATCAGATGGATGCTCAAACCCCCCGTTTGTCAGATGAAGGCTCAACCCCCCCCCCCCGTTTATCATATATCATTTTGACATTCAAATTTATCATAGGACCATAAGACCCCCCTTTTGTCAACATTTTGGATCCACCCCATTTATCATCGCTGGTTCCATATAATTAATTTTGGTTTGAATTTAGGACATGTGGTCTATGCCAATCATGGTAATTCATACGTTAACTTTTCATTCTTCCTGTGAACCGGATTTTTTTTTAAATAAGTTTTGAAAATGGAAAATAGTTTGATTGAGGATATATTACTTTTTCACAAGAAACTGCAAGGAGTAAAGCAATTTGCTGATTGGTTGAGAACCGCCCAAGTATGTTTGATCGCTAGAGTTTTCATCTCGACTACAACAGCATCTGTGTGTTTTGATTAGTGTAACCAGATTTTGATAGTGAAATGTATCCCAAATCTTTGACTTATATTTTACCAATACTTTTCTTTTTCCATACCTTTGGGTCACCTGAATTTGTGGATTGCAGTAGTGACCGAAACTTTCAACTTAATAGTTTAGAGGTTAAGTTTTGATATTTTATTAATGTTTAGAACTAACGGTACATTATACAGTCCCGGCTGTTTCCGTGAATTTTATTTACTTATCTCAGTCGTCATATAAATCAAAATAATGTATGGAACAAATTTTTAAAGCAGTAGAATATATTTTGCAATAATTTAGTTCATTTTGATAGCTATTTATGCTATTTTAGTGAAATTGAAAATGACATGGTGAGTAAAAGTACCCGTCCCTGCGGTACGTAATTTGATACTTCACACTAATTCTCACTACAAACAAAATAGCCAACTCATTTGCCAACTGCACCATGACCCCATATTTTTATCAACTCTGTTACTTTTCATATTTGATACAAATTTGAAACTATAGTAGATCATATATATTGATAAGATCTCACGAGGTGGTGCAGAAGCAAGTCGCCAATATAGAAGTAAAAAGGTAATGTTTTATCTGTTTCCGTAATTCTTATAAATACATGTTAGATGTGAAGATTTTAATTTTTTTTTTACGATTCAACTATGTTAGCCTACCTACATTTTACAATAACTGAGAAGAATTTTCTAAAAAAAAATCCACAAACTAATGTATTTTGGCTGTATGTCGCTGAACATTCAATGGGTGGGTGATAACATGACAACACCACGTGGGAAAGCTCTTTAGAACCATTATGTTACCATCAACTCAGTCACCAATTTCATTGTACTGCTGGGTAACAGAGTTGAGCAACAGTAACAGAGTTGATATTACAGGACTACATAAGTTAGCTATGCGAGTACTTTTATGACAGATCACACGAAGCAAAACAATAGCTAATGTGACTATAATGAATGATTGCAAATATACCAAAGCCAATAATAATAATAATCTCAACTCTGTTACTGTACAATGTACTCAACTCTGTTATCATCCAATCAATTATATTACCAGCACTAAAACTGAATTTCATCTGATATCACACGTTCATAGCTACGGGAGACATTATATTGGACATTGTATTACATCTGGTCTGTTAATTAAGAAACATAAAGATTATTTGTTTTAATTATATTTTATCATTTAATGTGTGACCAATGTGGCTCTCTGTATATAATAACACAGAGCACAAAGTATAAAATAAGTATATTCCACTAAAACATATGGTAAGCAATGTTATATCATGATGGATAGCGCACGGGACACAGCTGCATTAAAGGGACTGGCCCAGGATAAAATCATAAAAAATCGGTGATTTTATTTTGGCTTCTAAATATGACCATAAGATGTAAACTTAGACTAGAACTAGAACTGCATTTTTTTAAAATTTTTGTGGTGCGCATTGACCAGTTAGGCTAGATATAGACGACGAACTTCCCGTATTTCTTATTTTTTGCATGGTTGTCAATAATTAGAAATCAGGAATTTCGTCTCTATATCTAGCCTAACTGGTGAATGCGCAGCACAAATTAAAAAAAAAATGCAGTTCTAGTCTATGGACATGTTTACATCATATGATCATATTAAGAAGTCAAAATAAAATCACCGATTTTTTCATGATTTTAGCCTGGGCCAGTCCCTTTAAATATAATACCAAAAAATATATTATTTATTTAAATTTTATGCTGCAGTGATGACGAAATTGTCGGTAACAGAGTTGAGTTAAGATAGGGAGGTAGGTATCTTTTTTGCCAATTATCACACAAATGAAAACCACATAAGCCTGCATATTTTGCCAAGAGATTCAATTATGTTTGTAGATCAGTATAAGTGAGATATATCTCGTATCTATGATGGTCATTTTTTATCAAACCTGTCACATCAATATGTACCGTGTTCATGGAATGATCTAGTTAAGGATGATTAGTAGCATCAATATGTACCGTGTTCATGGAATGATCTAGTTAAGGATGATTAGTAGCCTACATCCTGATAATTTACGAGAATTTCAGTGATTTCCGTAGAATGAAATTCCGATATTTAAAACTCCCTCTTCCATAGAAAACAAGATGGGCAGCTTCATACGGAGCCCTGGAAGGGACATTCAATTATTATTATTATAAGTATATGCTATTACCATGTACGTACATGATCGCTATTTTGCTACCATGTACGTGCATGATAGCTTTTTCGATATCATGTACGTACATGATACTACCATGTACGTACATGATAGCTATTTTGCTACCATGTAGGCCCTACGTACATGATACTTCCATGTAAATACATGATACTACCATCTACGTAAATGATACTACCATGCACGTACATGATGGCTATTTTGCTACCATGTACATACATGGTAGCAAAATAGCTATAGTGTACGTACATGGTAGCAAAATAGCTATCATGTACGTAGGCCTACTTGCTAGCAAAATAATTATCACGTAGTTGCATGGTAGTAAAATAGCTATTATCAAGCATACATTAATGTATTCTTGCTATTATATCTGTACATACATGATAGCGATAAAGCGGTTATGTACGTACATGGTAGTATCATGTAGTCCTACGTCCTACGCCAAATAGCTATCATGTACGTATATGGTAGCAAAATAGCTATCATGTATATCATTTTCAGAAAAATAATAATTTAATGTCGCTCAAGTCCGACTCATATCAAGTTATTTTTTAAACTCAGACTTTGGTTTCGTTTTATTTATTTTCTCAGTACCTTTACGGACGCAGAAAACATTCTGATTCTGGTCATGTGACAAGATAGAGATCACATGATCTATTTGATGATTATGTTAACAGGTGAAATTGTCAGTTTATAAAGGAGGACAAGAGGTGATG
>OZ024908.1:11451792-11501792 GCA_964017125.1 Flabesymbios commensalis
CGTACATGGTAATATCATATACATATAATAATAATAATTGAATGTCCCTTTCAGGGCTCCGTATGAAGCTGCCCATCTTGTTTTCTATGAAAGAGGGAGTTTTAAATACCGGAATTTCATTCTACGAAAATCACTGAAATTCTCGTAAATTATCAGGATGTAGGCTTCTAATCATCCTTAACTAGATCATTCCATGAACACGGTACATATTGATGCTACTAATCATCCTTAACTAGATCATTCCATGAACACGGTACATATTGATGTGACAGGTTTGATGAAAAATGAGCATCATAGATACGAGATATATCTCACTTATACTGATCTACAAACATAATTGAATCTGTTGGCAAAATATGCAGGCTTATGTAGTTTTCATTTGTGTGATAATTGGCAAACAATATATCTTAACTCAACTCTGTTACGGACAATTTCGTCATCACTGCAGCATAAAATTTAAATAAATAATATATTTTTTTGTATTATATTTAATGCAGCGGTGTCCCATGCGCTATCCATCATGATATAACATTGCGTACCATATGTTTTAGTGGAATATACTTATTTTATACTTTGTGCTCCGTGTTATTAGAGAGAGACATGGCGCAATGGTTAGAGCGTGGCGCTCTGCCGATGTCGCTGCCTGTCGTGCGGTTTCGAATCCCGCTTGGTGCAGGATTTTCAGAGAAATTCCATGTTTCTCCCCTCTCAATCTTGGGACATTGTTAAGATGTTGTGTCCTTGGGCAAGGAAAAAATTAAAATCTTCACATCTAACATGTATTTATAAGAAATACGGAAACAGATAAAACATTACCTTTTGACTTCTATATTGGCGACTTGCTTCTGCACCACCTCGTGAGATCTTATCAATATATATGATCTACTATAGTTTCGAATTTGTATCAAATATGAAGGGCGGGGTCCCTAGGGTAGTGGTTAGCACCGCTGCCTTTCACGCCAGAGTTCGGGGTTCGGTTCCCGGTCTCGGCGGTTTGAAAGAAACAAAAAATGTTTCTTCCCCATCCACGTGTGAAAGTCAATATTGCGGGAGCCTCCGTGACCGAGAGGTAGCGTGCTCGGCCTCAGACCGCCAGGGCTCGAATTTCGAATCCTGTGTCTGGAGGACAGTGTCATCTCAATCATCTCACCATCCTCAGGAGGTTCTCCTGGTCCAGTTTAGCCTATATGTGCACAAAGGTGGCCTAAAGCCCGATTCATTTCATTTTTTATCAAATATGAAAAGTAACAGAGCTGATAAAAATATGGGGACATGGTGCAGTTGGTTAAAAAGTATAGCTTGAATGCTGATAAAAAAATGAGTTGGCTCTTTTGTTTGTATTGAGAATTAGTGTGAAGTATCAAATTACGTACCGCAGGGACGGGTACTTTTACTCACCATGTCATTTTCAATTTCACTAAAATAGCATAAATAGCTATCAAAATGAACTAAATTATTGCAAAATATATTCTACTGCTTTAAAACTTTGTAACATGCATTATTTTGATTTATATGACGACTGAGATAAGTAATTAAAATTCACGGAAACAGCCGGGACTGTATAATGCACCGTTAGTTCTAAACATTAATAAAATATCAAAACTAAACCTCTAAACTATTAAGTTGAAAGTTTCGGTCACTACTGCAATCCACAAATTCAGGTGACCCAAAGGTATGGAAAAAGAAAAAGTATTGGTAAAATATAAGTCAAAGATTTGGGATACATTTCACTATCAAAATCTGGTTACACTAATCAAAACACACAGATGCTGTTGTAGTCGAGATCAAAACTCTAGCGATCAAACATACTTGGGCGGTTCTCAACCAATCAGCAAATTGCTTTACTCCTTGCAGTTTCTTGTGAAAAAGTAATATATCCTCAATCAAACTATTTCCCATTATTAAAACTTATTTTGAAAAAAAATCCGGTTCACGGAAAGAATGAAAAGTTAACGTATGAATTAGCATGATTGGCATAGACTACATGTCCTAAATTTAAACCAAAATTAATTATTGCTGAAGCCTATGGAACCAGCGATGATAAATCCAAAATGTTGACAAAAGGGGGGTCTTATGGTGCTATGATAAATTTGAATGTCAAAATGATATATGATAAACAGGGGGGGGGGGGTGAGCCTCCATCTGATAAACGGGGAAGGAGGGATTTGTGCCTCCATCAGATAAACGGGGGGTTTGAGCCTCCATCTGATAAGCGGGGGTTTGAGCCTCCATCTGATAAACGGGGGGTTTGAGCCTCTATCTGATAAACGGGGTGTTTGAGCCTCCATCTGATAAGCGGGGGGTTTGAGCCTCTATCTGATAAACGGGGGGTTTGAGCCTTCATCTGATAAGCGGGGGGTTTGAGCCTCCATCTGATAAACGGGGGGTTTGTGCCTCCATCTGATAAACGGGGGGTTTGAGCCTCTATCTGATAAACGGGGGGTTTGAGCCTCCATCTGAGAAACGGGGTGTTTGAGCCTCCATCTGATAAACGGGGGGTTTGAGCCTCCATCTGATAAACGGGGGGTTTGAGCATCCATCTGATAAACGGGGTGTTTGAGCCTCCATCTGATAAACGGGGGGTTTGAGCCTCCATCTGATAAACGGGGGGTTCGAGCCTCCATTTGATAAACGGGGGGTTTGAGCCTCAATCTGATAAACGGGGTGTTTGAGCCTCCATCTGATAAACGGGGGGGTTTGAGCCTCCATCTGGTAAACGGAGTGTTTGAGACTCCATCTGATAAACGGGGGGTTTGAACCTCCATCTGGTAAACGGAGTGTTTGAGACTCCATCTGATAAACGGGGGGTTCGAGCCTCCATTTGATAAACGGGGGGTTTGAGCCTCAATCTGATAAACGGGGTGTTTGAGCCTCCATCTGATAAACGGGGGTTTTGAGCATCCATCTGAGAAACGGGGGTTTGATCCTCCATCTGATAAACGGGGGGTTTGAGCCTCCATCTGATAAACGGGGGGTTTGAGCCTCCATCTGATAAACGGGGGGTTCGAGCCTCCATTTGATAAACGGGGGGTTTGAGCCTCAATCTGATAAACGGGGTGTTTGAGCCTCCATCTGATAAACGGGGGGGTTTGAGCCTCCATCTGGTAAACGGAGTGTTTGAGACTCCATCTGATAAACGGGGGGTTTGAGCCTCCATCTGATAAACGGGGGATTTGAGCCTCCATCTGATAAACGGGGGATTTGAGCATCCATCTGATAAACGGGGGATTTGAGCATCCATCTGATAAACGGGGGGTTTGGGCCTCCATCTGATAAACGGGGGGTTTGAGCCACCATCTGATAAACGGGGGGGGGGTTTGAGCCTCCATCTGATAAACGGGGGGTTTGAGCATCCATCTGAGAAACGGGGGGTTTGAGCCTCCATCTGATAAACGGGGGGTTTGAGCCTCCATCTGATAAACGGGGGGTTTGAGCCTCCATCTGATAAACGGGGGGTTTGAGCCTCCATCTGATAAACGGGGGGTCTGAGCCTCCATCTGATAAACGGGGGGTTTGAGCCTCCATCTGATAAACGGGGGGTTTGAGCCTCCATCTGATAAACGGGGGATTTAAGCCTCCATCTGATAAACGGGGGGTTTGAGCCTACATCTGATAAACGGGGGGTTTGAGCCTCCATCTGATAAACTGGGGGTTCGAGCCTCCATTTGATAAACGGGGGGTTTGAGCCTCAATCTGATAAACGGGGGGTTTGAGCCTCCATCTGATAAACGGGGGGTTTGAGCCTCAATCTGATAAACGGGGTGTTTGAGCCTCCATCTGATAAACGGGGGGTTTGAGCCTCCATCTGATAAACGGGGGGTTCGAGCCTCCATTTGATAAACGGGGGGTTTGAGCCTCAATCTGATAAACGGGGTGTTTGAGCCTCCATCTGATAAACGGGGGGGTTTGAGCCTCCATCTGGTAAACGGAGTGTTTGAGATTCCATCTGATAAACGGGGGGTTCGAGCCTCCATTTGATAAACGGGGTGTTTGGGCCCCAATCTGATAAACGGGGTGTTTGAGCCTCCATCTGATAAACGGGGGGTTTGAGCATCCATCTGACAAACGGGGGGTTTGAGCCTCCATCTGATAAACGGGGGGTTTGAGCCTCCATCTGATAAACGGGGGGTTTGAGCCTCCATCTGACAAACGGGAGGTTTGAGCCTCCATCTGATAAACGGGGGGTTTGAGCATCCATCTGAGAAACGGGGGGTTTGAGCCTCCATCTGATAAACGGGGGGTCTGAGCCTCCATCTGATAAACGGGGGGTTTGAGCCTCCATCTGTTAAACGGGGGATTTGAGCCTCCATCTGATAAACGGGGGGTTTGAGCCTCCATCTGAGAAACGGGGGGTTTGAGCATCCATCTGATAAACGGGGGGTCTGAGCCTCCATCTGATAAACGGGGGATTTGAGCCTCCATCTGATAAACGGGGGGTTTGAGCCTCCATCTGTTAAACGGGGGATTTGAGCCTCCATCTGATAAACGGGGGGTTTGAGCCTCCATCTGAGAAACGGGGGGTTCGAGCCTCCATCTGATAAACGGGGGGTCTGAGCCTCCATCTGATAAACGGGGGATTTGAGCATCCATCTGATAAACGGGGGGTTTGAGCCTCCATCTGATAAACGGGGGATTTGAGCCTCCATCTGATAAACGGGGGATTTGAGCATCCATCTGATAAACGGGGGATTTGAGCATCCATCTGATAAACGGGGGGTTTGAGCCTCCATCTGATAAACGGGGGATTTGAGCCTCCATCTGATAAACGGGGGGTTTGAGCCTCCATCTGATAAACGGGGGTTTGAGCCTCCATCTGATAAACGGGGTGTTTGGGCCCCAATCTGATAAACGGGGTGTCTGAGCCTCCATCTGATAAACGGGGGATTTGAGCATCCATCTGATAAACGGGGGGTTTGAGCCTCCATCTGATAAACGGGGTGTTTGAGCCTCCACCTGATAAACGGGGTGTTCGAGCCTCCATCTGATAAACGGGGGGCTTGGGCCTCCATCCGATAAACGGGGTGTTTGAGCCTCCGTCTGATAAACGGGGGGTTTGTGCCTCCATCTGAGAAACGGGGGGTTTGAGCCTCATCTGATAAACGGGGGGTTTGAGCCTCCATCTGATAAACGGGGGGTTTGAGCCTCCATCTGATAAACGGGGGGTTTGTGCCTCCATCTGATAAACGGGGGGTCTGAGCCTCTATCTGATAAGCGGGGGGTTTGAGCCTCCATCTGATAAACGGGGGGTTTGAGCCTCCATCTGTTAAACGGGGGGTTTGGGCCTCCATCTGATAAACGGGGGGTTTGAGCCACCATCTGATAAACGGGGGGGGTTTGAGCCTCCATCTGATAAACGGGGGGTTTGGGCCTCCATCTGATAAACGGGGGGTTTGAGCCTCCATCTGATAAACGGGGGGTTTGAGCCTCCATCTGATAAACGGGGGTTTGAGCCTCTATCTGATAAACGGGGGGTTTGAGCCTCCATCTGATAAACGGGGGGTTTGAGCCTCCATTTGATAAGCGGGGGGTTTGAGCCTCCATCTGATAAACGGGGGGTTTGGGCCTCCATCTGATAAACGGGGGGTTTGAGCCACCATCTGATAAACGGGGGGGGGTTTGAGCCTCCATCTGATAAACAGGGGTTTGAGCCACCATCTGATAAACGAGGGGTTTGAGCCTCCATCTGATAAACGGTGGGTTTGAGCCTCCATCTGATAAACGGGGGGTTTGTGCCTCCATCTGATAAACGGGGGGTTTGAGCCTCCATCTGATAAACGGGGTGTTTGAGCCTCCATGTGATAAACGGGGGGTTTGAGCCTCCATCTGATAAACGGGGGGTTTGAGCCTCTATCTGATAAACGGGAGGGGGGGTTGAGCCTCCATCTGATAAACGAGGTTTTTGAGCCTCGTTCTGATAAGCGGGGAATTTGAGCCCCCATCTGATAAACGGCGGGTTTGAGCTTCGTTCAGATAAACGGAGGTTTGGGCCTTCATCTGTTAGGCAGGGGGTTTGAGCCTCCATCTGATGAACGGGGGGTTTGAGCCTCCATCTAATAAACGGGGTGTTTGTGCCTCCATCTGATAAACGGGGGGTTTGAGCCTCCATCTGATAAACGGGGAGTTTGAGCATCCATCTGAGAAACGGGGTGTTTGAGCCTCCATCTGATAAACGGGGTGTTTGAGCATCCATCTGATAAACGGGGGGTTTGTGCCTCAATCTGATAAACGGGGGGTTTGAGCCTCCATTTGATAAACGGGGGGTTTGAGCCTCCATCTGATAAACGGGGGGTTTGAGCCTCTATCTGATAAACGGGGTGTTTGAGCCTCCATCTGATAAACGGGGTGTTTGTGCCTCCATCTGATAAACGGGGGGTTTGAGCCTCCACCTGATAAACGGGGTGTTTGTGCCTCCATCTGATAAACGGGGGGTTTGAGCCTCCACCTGATAAACGGGGGGTTTGAGCCTCCATCTGATAAACGGGGGGTTTGAGCATCCATCTGATAAACGGGGGGTTTGAGCATCCATCTGATAAACGGGGGGTTTGAGCCTCCATCTGATAAACGGGGGGTTTGAGCCTCCATCTGATAAGCGGGGGGTTTGAGCCTTCATCTGATAAACGGGGGTTTGAGCCTCCATCTGATAAGCGGGGGGTTTGAGCCTCTATCTGATAAACGGGGGGTTTGAGCCTCCATCTGATAAGCGGGGGGTTTGAGCCTCTATCTGATAAACGGGGGGTTTGAGCATCCATCTGATAAACGGGGGGTTTGAGCCTCCATCTGATAAGCGGGGGGTTTGAGCCTCCATCTGATAAACGGGGGTTTGAGCCTCCATCTGATAAACGGGGGTTTGAGCCTCCATATGATAAAATGGGGGGGGGGGGGAGGGGTTGAGCCACCCACTACCTGAGTGAAATATTAATGTCAAATACCGATAATTTGTCAATTTTGTGTTATATTTATCCAATTTAGTTGATGGAAAAGGCATGAAAAAACGCCCCCAATCCTGGATCCGCCGCTGACGCTGATGGACACAGAGTACGTTCACACTCGCTGTACTACGTACTTGTCTCCACACTTTAATCCGTCGCTGACGTTCATGAAAACAGCGTACGTTCACATTCGCTGTATTATGTACTTGTCTCCATACTATAATCCGTCGCTGACGTTGATGGACACAGAGTACGTTCACACTCGCTGTACTACGTACTTGTCTCCACACTTTAATCCGTCGCTGACGTTCATGAAAACAGCGTACGTTCACATTCGCTGTATTATGTACTTGTCTCAATACTATAATCCGTCGCTGACGTTGATGGACACAGTGTACGTTCACACTCGCTGTATTATGTACATGTCTCCATACTATAATCCGTCGCTGACGTTGATGGACACAGAGTACGTTCACATTCGCTGTATTATGTACATGCCTCCATACTTTAATCCGCCGCTGACGTTGATGGACACAGAGTACGTTCACATTCGCTGTATTATGTACATGCCTCCATACTTTAATCCGCCGCTGACGTTGATGGACACAGAGTACGTTCACATTCGCTGTATTATGTACATGCCTCCATACTTTAATCCGTCGCTGACGTTGATGGACACAGAGTACGTTCACATTCGCTGTATTATGTACATGCCTCCATACTTTAATCCGTCGCTGACGTTGATGGACACAGTGTACGTTCACACTCGCTGTATTATGTACATGTCTCCATACTATAATCCGTCGCTGACGCTGATGGACACAGAGTACGTTCACACTCGCTGTACTACGTACTTGTCTCCACACTTTAATCCGTCGCTGACGTTCATGGACACAGCGTACGTTCACATTCGCTGTATTATGTACTTGTCTCCATACTATAATCCGTCGCTGACGTTGATGGACACAGAGTACGTTCACACTCGCTGTACTACGTACTTGTCTCCACACTTTAATCCGTCGCTGACGCTCATGAAAACAGCGTACGTTCACATTCGCTGTATTATGTACTTGTCTCCATACTATAATCCGTCGCTGACGTTGATGGACACAGTGTACGTTCACACTCGCTGTATTATGTACATGTCTCCATACTATAATCCGTCGCTGACGTTCATGGACACAGCGTACGTTCACACTCGCTGTATTATGTACTTGTCTCCATGCTTTACCCTTACAGCGCAGGGATCAACTCTAGACGTCAGAATCTGACGTCCAAAGTCGATCCCTGCACTGTAAGAGTAAAACTATTTATAATGTGCGTAGACCCATAACATAGGTATTCAAATGAATCAGAAAGAGCTAACTAAGACATATATGATGATCTCAAAATGAAATAAACCCTTTTAATCCAGCGTTGTAGGGGTTAAGAGCTAAGCTCTTCAACGGCCGTTTTCAGCCTTTTAACCCTTTCAGGCCTAAATTTACCATTGTCATATTCGTCCACTACAAGCCGCGAATTGCTGTCGCAATTCTCGACTTGTAGTGGATGAAGATGACTTAAATTGGTTTGAAAATTAAAGAAAATTACCACGTATTGTAAACCAGTTTCATGAAAATTTTGGTTCTAAAATCCTTTGCTGTAGGGAAATTAAGTCTGTTTTCAGGGATGTAAAATGATGCTTTAATGCATCGTGAGGGCTTAAAGGGTTAATTTGTCATTTATATAAGAATGAAGGAGAAATATGTATTCAATTGACTGGACTGCCAGATGTTTTGCTTCAAATCGTACATGTAAGTAATTAATACCCACTTGAATTTTAGGGTCAGCGTAGTGAGACACAACATCAAATGGATAAAGATCTGGCGATCCTAGCGATCGGTCACGGAAACTCACCACAGTACCTTAGCGAGGGAACGGATTTTTATTTATTAAGCAAGTACATGTGTGTAAAATATACATGAATAAAACAGTACATACAGAGGCAAGTGCCCAGCAAACACAACACATTGAAACAATGTTGGTTATTTGTTGGCCCACCGTCTGCGACGCTGGCCCAACATTAAGCCAACATTGTTTCAATGTGTCGTGTTTGCTGGGTGGCGACAGGTGATCAGCACCTATACGAGGCCACTTCCCTTAATTATAAGGGATAATACACTTTCCGTTTCTAAGAACATGTGGTCCAATAAAATGGTAGCTTTATCTTATCTTAACTGTATTTTATTGCCATTTGGAAAGTTAGGATTAATCCTAATGGAAATAAGAGCAAATTAGGATAAAATCAACGTTAAGATGTTAGTGAATTGGGCCCCAGATTTGGATGGATTTGGGAATAATACCTAAAGATGTGATATGGAAATGCTGAAAATAGATTTTAATAATTTTGTGATTACATCCAAATACTACATTCGTAATAATAACAGACTCTATGACCTACGCCAGTCTGTAATCGTTACTGCTTACCTCCAAATAATACATGTAGTCCGTAATAACAGACTCTGTGACCTACGCCAGGCTGTAATCGTTACTGCTTACCTCCAAATAATACATGTAGTCCGTAATAACAGCCTCTGTGGAGCTACGCCAGTCTGTAATCGTTACTGCTTACCTCCAAATAATACATGTAGTCCGTAATAACAGACTCTATGACCTACGCCAGTCTGTAATCGTTACTGCTTACCTCCAAATAATACATGTAGTCCGTAATAACAGACTCTATGACCTACGCCAGTCTGTAATCGTTACTGCTTACCTCCAAATAATACATGTAGTCCGTAATAACAGACTCTATGACCTACGCCAGGCTGTAATCGTTACTGCTTACCTCCAAATAATACATGTAGTCCGTAATAACAGACTCTGTGGAGCTACGCCAGTCTGTAATCGTTACTGCTTACCTCCAAATAATACATGTAGTCCGTAATAACAGACTGTTTGGAGCTACGCCAGTCTGTAATCGTTACGGCTGCATATATCCAAATACCATTGTAGCCCGTACCCAGCAAACACGAGACATCGACCCAATGTTGGACCAATACTGATCCTCCGGCTACGACGCTGCCCCAACATCGGTCCAACATTTGGTCGATGTCTCGTGCTTGCTGGGTAATAGGCCTAACAGACGCTGTGGACCTACGCGAGTCTGTAATCGTTACTGCTGCTTACCTCAAATATTACATGTTGTCCGCAATAACAGACTCTGTTTAAATTTAAACAAATTTAAGTAATATTCACCCACCTGGATTTGTTGGTCGCGGTAGAGAGACAGAAATTAAAGTGGTTGAAAATTTAGAGAAGATAACCTAGCTGGAAGAGGGTTAACCCCCACAGCCGGCAAAACGAAGAGCTGCGACACACTTCTGGAAGATATCTCCTCAGCAAACACAAAACATTTGAATAACATTTATACAATGTTGGACTAACGTCGAAGACGTTGGGCCGACGTTGTACAAATGTACTACAAATGTTTTGTGTTTGCTGGGATATCATTCACAATTTACACGCAGAGTTGGAAAAAGCTGTAAGCTGTATCACGAAAACGGCCAAACATAAACGAATCGATAACAACAGACAGATCAGTAGAGGCCTACATATGAATTAGTGCTGCAGCAGGCCCCCCAAAAATATGTTTTTTATTTAGTTACCTTCCATGATAAAACAACATGAAACAGGGGCCTACCGTTGGAAAGCTTAAAATATCCACATTATGGCTAGGGGGAGGGGTGGTAGCAAGAGCAGCAATGCGGACAAATTTGGCAAATTAATCATATGTGAACCAGCATCACGTTTCTCGTTTATTATTATTTTCTGCTATGTGCCTGAAATATATGACAACTTTCCTCAGCATATCCCATTACCCCATTTCACGAATGTACTTGATCTATGCCATGATATTTAAAAATAAATTACGATTAATTTATTTTAAGCACACAATAAATATTAATCGCTGAATTTAAATTATGTTTATTTCTAGTGCCACATTTTGGTTTTGACCTCAAAAATAAACAAATGTCCTTGCAATTTAAAAAAATCGATTTTGGAGGTCATGGGCCAGTTCACCATGTTCCCATTATTCGGGACATCTGAATATGCAACAATAATGAAGATTGATGTGGGGATATGAAAATTCCGTTTTCATATTAATATAAGCTTAGGTTTAGAGGTTCCCAAATGATGAGTTGATCAAAATGCCTTGTATGAAAAATATGCACAGTAGTCTGGCAGAGCTGAACATGAACCTCGATTTGCTGTCTTAAATTGTACTGATTAATTACGTTAATTAAACTGATTTGACTTCTGTGGGTAATATATAAAATACTGGGTGCCAAGATAGCACCCTTGAGCATTTTTTTATTCAAGTTAAGATTTTGATTTTTAATTAATAATAAATCATTTTCGTCAATGGCCCCCTTATAAAACTCAAATAAAAAAATCGTGTGGTATTACATGTGTGTAATTTAATGTGCTCTGGCTACGGCTCAAAAGGCCAGAAAACAGGTTCACAATATTCAGGATTAAAATCAGCCCAGAATACACGAGGTGTCGACCCAATGTTAAGTTGATGCTGGGCGAGCGTCGTGGACGGTGACCCAGCCTTACACCAATATTGGGTTGACATCTCGTGTTTGCTGTGAGATGTCATGACACCGAATACCGTCTGACATGTGGCGACAGGAAAGGCCAAGGATAAAAACATGCTTTCTGCACAGATACCAATCGTTACAGGGTGGGGGCCCTGGTGCAGTGGTTGAAGCTGCGTGCTTGGAAAGTCGGAGATTGAAGGCTCGTCCCCGGTCTGGCATTCAAGTTTCAAAGAAGCAAAATGTTTCTTCCCCGCTCACTCATAAAGATTAAGTATTGTGGGGAGCCTACATGACCGAGAGGTAGCGTGCTCGTCTGGATGGCAGTGTTATCTCATTCATCTCACAATCCTCAGTGGATTGTCTTGGCCCAGTTTAGCCTATATGTGCACAAAGGTGGCCTAAGACCCCATTTATTCATTCACTAAGGCTAGGCATTGGGGACAGGCGGCACAAGTGACTGAGATCAGTCCATGGATCAATGCCTGCGTGAACTATGTTTTAAGGCATTGCACCATTCAAATAATGTGTCATACGCGCTACTGTGGATGGCACACGACAAAACACTGGCAGATGTCCATCTTCAATAATCAATTAATGAGTGGTATATCTCGCTTTCTTCAAGCATGTTAATTATTTTAGAAATTTACGCTCTGTGAGTCAGCATCAAATATTTATATTTTCACAATTTCTACTTTCTGATACATAGTCAATTAGGGCTTTATCCTATGAGTAATCCACGCACTGATGTCTTTTTCTGGCATGTTGGGAAAGATTGAGTTACAATAATCTTGCTGCTGACCAGAGCCACTGCAATTTGTTTGGCAAGAGTTGAAGGCAGGCTTTCGAATTCGACGCAGGTCACGGATATAATAGAAGCATGACCTACATGTTTGGGCTGTGTGTTTTCGGAAATTCAGGCTATTGTCAAATACTACACTAAGGTTTTTGGCTGAAGCAGATGGATTTGTGTCTTGACCTAGAATTAAGCATTGTAAATTATTGAAGATTTCTCTCGCTGAAGTTTAGACCCAATGAGAAGAAATTATGCCTTGCCAAGATAAAGCTTTACCTTAGACCCTATCATCCAAGCCGACACATTCAATCCCGCTGCATCCTGGGGATGGTGGGATGAATGGGACACAGGTTTTGAAATTCTATCCCTGACGTTGTGAGGCCGAGCACGCTACCTCTCGGTTTCTTTGAAACCTGAATGACAGAGTGGGGGACGAACCCGCGATCTCCGATTTTCCATGCAGGTTTGACTTGAAGTGGTTGGCAAAAAAAGATATTAATAGTATTAAAACAGTTCCATGAAAAAAGGGTTCCGCTTCATTTGAATACCTATTTGATCATGTGTTGATTTTTGTATGTCATGTGTAGAGCGTCTCCTCGAAGCTAAAGGGTCATATATGTCATTCTTTAGAGTGGTATAAATGACCCTTTAGTTCCAAGGCGACGATATAAGCCTTACTTTTTTGTGTGTGCTCCAGGCTTCATCAACCATGTAGTTGTTTTTGTAGACCCCGTTGACGGAGGCATCCAGATTTCGTAAGTCAGGCTGTTGGTGGAGGTCTGAGGTGCTGTTCTCCAACCACAGGAATGACAAGATGGTGTCCACATTCATGCTGCTACGGAAGACCAAATCCCACTGAACTGTAAAAACAACACAGGAATGACAAGATGGTGTCCACATTCAGGCTGCTACGGAAGACCAACTCGCACTGAACTGTAAAAACAACACAGGAATGACAAGATGGTGTTCACATTCAGGCTGCTACGGAAGACCAACTCCCACTGAACTGTAAAAATAACACAGGAATGACAGGATGGTGTTCACATTCAGGCTGCTACGGAAGGCAAACTCCCACTCAACTGAAAAAATAACACAGGAATGACAAGATGGTGTTCACATTCAGGCTGCTACGGAAGATCAACTCCCACTCAACTGGAAAAATAACACAGGAATGACAAGATGGTGTCCACATTCAGGCTGCTACGGAAGACCAACTCCCACTCAACTGGAAAAATAACACAGGAATGACAAGATGGTGTTCACATTCAGGCTGCTACGGAAGACCAACTCCCACTCAACAGGAAAAATAACACAGGAATGACAATATGGTGTCCACATTCAGGCTGCTACGGAAGATTAGCTCCCACTCAACTGTAAAAGTTATAAACACAGTTTATACCATCACTATTTTTATATGCAGTTAATACAGACAGACAGATGCTTTATTGATATACTATAAAAAAATATATATTTTGACTCACTAGTATTTGTCAATTGATAAAGTGCATAGAGTTTATTGTAAAGACGGACTAAAAAACAGCTGTTCGAAGAGTTAATTAGCGATGGTGGTCTAGGTCAGTACATCAACAGGTTGCGCTTTGTTAATTGTTAAAGGTGTAGTCAACTGTCAAAATACGCGGGACAATGTGGTCCCCAGAATGCAACAGTGGCCCCTCGACATTCCACAATGACATATCACCCCACATCCACAGTTATCAGCCAAGATAATAATACTATATGCGTTTCATACCCATCGCCGCATTAAGAGCAAGTTTCCAAGTCATATAAACTCTATATACTTTCGCGACATCTATGAGGAAATAATTCACCATTTCTCATTTGTATACTCACTATCATGGTATTGCGTGTCATCAGACTGGCCAGATGCTCCTATGATGAAGCCGCTAATCATGACAAGCAGTAAGGTCAGCTTGTATGGCTCCATGGTAGTCATGGTGTTTACTCTTCAAGTGTCTAGTTGTGTGTTCTTTGTATTCAATCTACATCACTGAAATAAAGATAAAAAATCTATTCACCACAAGAACGGCACATATATGTTTGTGTGTGCGTGAGTGCACTCGCGCGTGCGTGCGTATCTGCATGCATGCATGTATGTGTGTGTGTGTATGTGTGTTTGTGTCTGTCTGTGCGTGTGTGTGTGCGCTCGTGCGTGCGTGCTTGCGTCTGAATCTGCGTCTGTGTCTGTTACTGAGTGTGTGTCTATGTTTGTTCCTGTGTCTGTGGCTGTTCCTGTGTCTGTGTGATGCAGACCCCCTTGGATTAATTATATACATTACATAGGCATTGGACCCAGAAGGTGGCCAATGGTCATAATAACCAATTATTCTGATTAGGGCCAGCAAATCTTCTCACCTGCAAAAGCCCAATTTGGCGGACATGATTATTGTTAAAAAGCCTCTACAGTTGTTTATCAATGTTCAGAACCACAGGTGGAATGTCGTATAGGTGATCAATATAAGATAATGTGTGAAGCAGAAATTCACGTCGATACACTGGTTTCAACATTAACTCGACGAGGCCGCCATGAACGTGATCACCTAGCCACATTGAGAAGGGAGAAACGCAGGATCAGCGGGGTTCGAACCCTGGACGCATGCATGACTGGCGACACAGTCAGGCGGTCTACCGATGCGCCACCATCCCTTCCCTCAATATGTGAAGCAGTCATTCTATAATATAGTCACCCCGCCCATTCTACAACTGCCCCATCCATTTATGGCTGGTCTCTGTGATCCATAATAGTCGCCAACAGACAGTAAACAATCGATATTATGTCCAACGTTTATGAAACAAACCGAATACATTGTATCGACGGCCAAAAAATGAAGCGTTGAGCCAGGCGTGAAACAACGTTGTACCAAAGTGGGAATGGACAGGGCAAATGTGAATAGTGTACTGGATGAATTTTGCGCGCATTTAGTTTCAATCAAAACACACCGCTACATTATTGTCTCTGTCCGACCACTACATTCTAAGCCGGGAATGGAGACCAGACGTGGCTGGTGGAAATGTGTCACCCGGAAAGGGAATTCAAGCCACTATTATTTTCACATAGCTGGACTATTCAGGGGCCAGAATCAACCTGTTGATCAGGTAACTGCCGCCGATTTAAAAATGTACATTACCTATGGGCGAGTTTGGACCGATTTTTAGAAATCGAGCGTTGTACACATTTTTGCCCACTGAGTAGTCAAATTTTGAGTTATATCAATATATTTATTATCAATAGAACGCTACTGATACAGGCTTTCACATGAATGTGAAATATTTTGTACACGATTATTGACAAATGCAAACTAGAGCTTTAAACGTTATCTCAGCCAATACAAAAGTGATCTTTGCCACTGAAGAAGTAATCCCAGCAACTTTAAACATTATCTCAGCCACTTCAAATGTGATTTTGGTCACTGAATAAGTTAGCACAGCCATTTAAAAAGTTATCTTGCCAATAAAAAAAAGTTATCTTGTCCAGTGAGGTGATCAAAGCCACTTTAGAAGTTATCTCAGCCGTTACAAAGGTGATCTTGACCACTAACAAACTGGTGTCAGCAAATTTAAAAGTTACGTAAGCCACTACAAAGTGTTATGGGCCACTGAGGAAGTGATCACAGCCACTTTAAGAACATATCTGAACGTCTACAAAAGTAATCTTGATCACTGAAGAAATTGACTGCAATAACTATAAAAGTTATCTCTGCCACTACAAACAACTATCTTGGCCACTGTCGAAGTACTCACAGCGATTTTAAAAGTTATCTCAGCCACTACAACAGTGATCTTGGCCACTAAAGAAGTGATCTCAGCCACTTTAAAAGTTATCTCAGCCACTACAAAAGTGCCCTTGGCCACAAACAAACTGATCTTGTCCACCGAAGAAGTGATCACAGCAACATTGTAGTGGTTGAGATAACTTTTAAAGTGGCTGTGATCATTTCTTCGGTGGCCAACATCACTTTGTAGTGGCTTAGATAATTTTGTACGGGGCTGACAATAATTTGTTGGTGACCAAGATCACCTTTGTAATGGCTGAGATAACCTTTAAAGTGGCTGTGGTCACGTCTTCAGTGTCTAAGATAACTTTTGTAGTCGCTGACATAACGTTTAAAGTGGCTATGATTACTTCTTCAGTGGCCCAGATCACTTTTGTAGTGATTCAGATAACTTTTTAAGTCGCTGTGATCACTTCTTCAGTGCTCAAGATCACTTTTGTAGTGGCTCAGATAATTTTCAAAGTGGCTATGATCACTTCTTGAGTGGCCAAGATTACTTTTGTAGTCGCTGAGATACCGTTTAAAGTGACTGTGATCACTTTGTCAGTGGCCAAGATAACTTTTGAAGTCGCTGAGATAACGTACCTTTAAAGTGGCTGTGATCACGTCTTCAGTGGTCAAGATGACTTTTGCAGTTGCTGAGATGGCGTACCTTTAAAGTGGTTGGGATCACTTCTTCAGTGGTCAAGATAGCTTTTGTAGTCGCTGAGATGGCGTACATTTAAAGTGGTTGTGATCACTTCTTCAGTGATCAAGATGGTTTTAGTGGCTTCATGTCTAGTCCGGTGATGTTTCATACGTCCGTCAGACATTCTTTTTGTCATGCATATGTCCTGATATATTCTTGTGTGAGACCCTACATTTTGTTTTATGTTGATGGTCCAGCTATTTTGCATTGTTATTGAAATACGTAGATATAAAAAAAGTAATCAAATTTAAAATGGCCGCTAAACGGTTTGCTCCCAAATCAGGTCATTGGCTGACATTGGTGAGCATATTTGTCAAGACCCTTTGCCAAATAAAAAGATCTGGTGGAAACGCTAAGGCGCTAATGAGCATTACTTCATCAGAGGCCGTAGTAATGAAAGGGGTGGTGATATGGGGATAAAAATGTCACAAAAAAAATCCCCAGTGGTATATGATGGCTATGTGAAGTATGAGGAAGCAGAAGTTGATTAGTAGATATTTTGAAAAAAACAAAAACGATGGCAGCGGCGGTGGCGGCGGTGTGGAATACAGTAGCAGCCCGCCTCGGCGATGGCTGCTTAATAAAAGTTAGAATGACGTTTTTTAAGTTTAACGAAAATGACAAAAGTGTACATCGGTGTTAAATATGTTTGCAAATATTATGTTTAGTGGTACGTTTTACGTGACGACGTAGCTGCATCAAGTCTTCCCAAATAAAATATTTTCCCAATCTTGCTTGAAATATTATTATCAAATTTGATATTTTTGCTAACAAAAATATATTTATAAAAGTGGAATGAAATTTCGGATTTTTCTTTGCTTTTGGTAAAGCGAAATAATAAATTATTATAATAATAAAAAATCTATTGTTTCAAAAACTATCTAAAAAAATCTGAAGGCCAGCTTACACAGTCTGCGATAACTGTAAGTTGCACAATCAAGCCTCATTCATTATGAGTAGACTGAAATGCGGGCAGTGTGTAGAGGCTGGGTCGCCCTATTAACTCTTTAAATGCTAGATTTGATATTCAAATTGCATTTGCCTAATGCTGTTTCAATGCAGGGCCAGTCTAGCAGACCGATGTCCTACATTTAATCAACCTTGAGTGTTTACTATGGACATTAGTAACCTCTCAAGTGTTACATTTGACAATTAAATTAACAGTTCTAATTCCATCAAACACAAAACGTCGACTCGATGTTGTTTTATTGTTGGGCCTGTGTCGCAGACAACGATACAGCTTTAAACCAACAGAGAGTCAAGTCAATGTGTTTACTGGGCACACTGAATGTGCGTAAATTCAAAAGTACAAAAAAGCCCAGTGCGCAAGTGTTTGAAGTGCGCAACTACTTGCGCAAGTGCGTACGTGCGCAAGTACTTGCTCAAGTGCCTAAGTGCGCAAGCGCGGCAGTGTGCAAGTGCGCAAGTACTTGCATGAGTGCGTTAGTTCACAAGTAGTTGTGCAAGTGCGCAAGTGCTCAAGTACTTGCGAAAGTGCGCAAATAGCCTATTTGCACAAGTAGAAATATTTTACATGATACATTGCAAAATTAAAATAACAGTTGTAATTCCAGCAAAAAGCAAATGTCGATCCAATGTTGTTTTAATGTTGGGCCAGCGTCGCAGACAGTGATACAACATCCAGACAAAAGAGAGACAAGGCAATGTGTTTACTGGACCCTCTGAATGTGTTTCCATTTCACAAACAAATATATATCTATATAAACGTACAAAAGCTCATTGGGCACCTCTGATTTAAAAAAATTAAATTCTAAAGTCTGTAATCTAAACTTTCAATTCAAAATGGCCGCCGAAAAAACTGTGAACAAAATTCCAATCAATCTGCCATGATAAAAAAAACCTAACAAAATTCAAAGTGGCCGACAAAAAACTCATAAAACCTAGTCCAAACATTATTTTTCCTTGAAATGTCACAATTCCCTTCTAGGTTCGGATTGAAACAGAATCGATTTTATACGTAAATATGGCGCGATTAATGTCCATTCAAAACAGCGGCGACGCTGGCCTAACATTAAATCAGAGCGAATTATCGCGGACTGTGTAATGGGTCTTGTCAAGTAAAAAAAATCCAAAAATCCTAGGAAAACTCGGATTGGTCAGACCACACCCACCCATCCCCCTATCCATTTTTTTTAACATTTGGAAACATAAAAACAACATAAAAAAAACAAAAAAGAAACAATATTTCCATAAAAACTTAAAATCCGACTTGGGGCTTGACCCACCCATCCACTTACGAGTTTTTCTCGGATTTATTGTTTTTTTTAACTTGACCTTTAACAAAACCCCAATTGGTGCTCACAATTGGCATCAACTTTTTACTATTTCCATTTAAACTCTTTGATCGCAGCTGACAACATAACCCGTGTGACATCCAAGGCTCTAACCCTTATCCTGCTAGAATCACAGTCCGACATCTCGAATTAGGTTCACTCACTTTAACCCTTTCAGTCTTTATACGTCAGAATTAATCTTACGTATAAACAATTAAAATATGTGTAGTGGACGTAGACCCAAAACATAGGTATTCAAATTAATCGAAAAGAGCTCAATTTTTAAAGACATTCATGATGATTTCAAATTGAAAAAATTATCTGTCCAATCCCATTTTTTCTTGGATTTTTGGATTTTTTCTAACTTGCAATTCCAGTTTCATACGAGTTAAAGGGACTGCATCAGGCCAAAATCACCGAAAAAATCTGTGATTTTATTTTGGCTTCTTAATATGCCCATATGATGTAAACATGTCCATAGACTAAAACTGCACAAGTTTTTAAATTTTTGTGCTGCCCACTTACCAGTAAGGCTAGATATAGAGACGAAGTTCCCGTATTTCTTTTTTTTGACATGGTTGTCCGAAATAAGAAATCGGGAATTTCATCTTTATATCTAGCCTAACTGGTAAATGCGCGGCACAAAAATTACAAAAATATCAGTTCTAGTCTATGTAAATGTTTACATCATATGGGCATATTAAGAAGCCAAAATAAAATCACCGATTTTTTGGTTATTTTAGCCTGAGCCAGTCCCTTTAATAATATAAACGCTCAGCGTTAACTATAAATCACACGGTGAATAATATCGCGCGAGAATTGATATTACTTATTTTAGTTATGTCATTTACACAAATGTGACACGATGAACCCGCTTTATCGAGCGATAATTTCAGATTTAAACGAGGGCGATTTTTTCAGAGATATCTTGCGATAAATGCACCTTCTCCAATAGATGTGCTTGTTTTGTTGTGACGTCATGATCATCACCTTCACGTACAGATAATGTTCATATCCAGAGCGACTTATCTCAGACTGTGTAAATGAGCAAAATATCGCGCGACATTTTTACCGCGCGATTTACAATTATTATAGAAAAAGCAGCAGCAAAAGTCGTTTTGATCGCAGGCGTGTCTGAGACAAGATTTTTTTCTGGGTTGCCATTAAGTCTGAAGCAATCTAGACATTCATAAATTGTCTCGTCGAATAAGCCTGGATTGGTGAACCCGACCAATTCCAAACCTATACTCCGTCTGTAAATTTCCGGGGTTCAAAAGTGCAAGGAATACCAAAACGTGACAAAAATACAAATAAATTACCTTCATATCATATAGACTGCTGTCTGTTCTTCAACTTCAGAAAATGCGTCTGTCTATTTTTGATGATACTTAGCTGTAGATGATGCGCATGTAGCAGTGCGCACACACAACTGCAGCACATAATGTTTGCCAGTGATATATATGGAGGCTCATGGGTACTGAGGGCCCGTATTCTCGTACAAGCTGCGATATATTTTAGGCTTCGGATTGGTCGAGATGGCCACCTCGACCAGTCCGAATCCTACTATATATCGCAACTTGTACGAGAATACGGGCCCCCAGAGACGTGAAGTAGGCCTAGGTTACGTCAGATCAATGGCATTAACACTTGCCCTACTAGAGCCTTATATATACAGCTTCAAGCAAATTTGAAACATGATAAAATGCACAGAAAATGATCAATAGTTTTTCATATATGTCAGCTCATCAAATAATTCAATTTGCGATCATGTCTATTTATCTTAAATAAACCTATTCTTTGTCATTTAAATGAGTAAAAACTAGGAAGAGACAATTCACCACTATACCACATGGTTTCAATAATATAAGTTTGCTGATTAAAACTTAAAGCCGTCCCAATTGACCCAAATCCGCTCACTGAATGCCGGAATAATGTTGGGCCAGTGTCGCAGACAGTGGGCCAACATAATTCCGGCATTGGTTTTAACGTGCCGTGTGGTATTGGCTGTGCTTCAATTCCAGCCTGAATGTTTAGAGCGTAACTTAGCAACCAGATTTGAGTAAGTGGGACTTAACATATGGTATGATATTAAAAAACAAGTTTTTAAAGCGTTTGAATTGTGTTTTTTGCCTATTTAATTGCTTTAAAAATATTTCATAGATATTCTCCGGACCCTACTAAATAATGTTCCTGATGTTTAGTAAAACATTTAGTCACACATTTTACAATATGTTTTTGTGTTTATTAGACAATTCATTTAAATCCAACAATCAACCCTTGTGCTGCCAGGGTCATTTATATACGGTTTATCCTTGTGCATATAGGACCATTTATATACTGTTTAACCATTGTTCTGTTGGGACCGTTTATATACGGTTTAACCCTTTTACTGCTAGGACCGTTTATATACGGTTTAGCCCTTGTACTGCTGGAAGCCGTATAACTACGTTTTTTTTGCTAGGACCGTATATTGATAAATTGATCAAACTGATAAAACACAGTTATACTGCGCCAAAATCTCATTATGATTCTAAGACGCAGTGATAGTCACGGAGCTACAATGCTGAGACACACACACACAATCAGCGATAGTAGCTATATGCCTCAGCAAATAGAAATGATTTTTTGAATGACGTTAAGTCATTTATACCTCTCAGGGAAGCAGGTAGAGTATTCCATGTGCGAGGGCTTATGATGGAAAAAACACGATCCCCGTAAGTTGTTGTTGCAGAGCGTGGTTGCACCAGTCGCCTGACATTGGCGGACCGAGCAGACTGTTGAGACTGCTGAATGTCAACTAGCTCACACATGTAGGATGGAGCAAGACCTTGAATAGCCATACAAGTCAAAAGGAGCACTTTAAATTGTACACGTTCAGAAACGGGTAGCCAGTGTAGCTGCATCAGAACAGGCCTAATATGTTCATGACATGGGGTGCATGTGATAAGTCTGGCAGACGAGTTCTGAATTCGCTGAAGTTTACTTATTTGAAACTTTGGAAGGCCATGATACAGCGAAATACAATAGTCTAGCCGTGATAAGACCAGTGACTGCACAAGGGCCTGTGTAGATTCTACTGTCAGACATCGCTTGTTTTGACGGATGTTTCCAAGTCAAAATAGACACGCTTGGCAAACCTTTTTAATTTGTATGTCCAAGCTCATATTCTCATCGAGCATTACACCTATCTCCTCGCAGAGGATTTCAGTTGGAATGGGATTCAAACTGCATGATTTTATAGCAGATTTCATGAAGACATTATGCACTTCCTCCTCATTTGCCTCCCTGAAGGTGGCCAAAGTGTGCTTCACAGCTGGGGGTTGTGATTCTAATCGAGGGGATACGGCTGCGATTAGATTGTTCAAGTCTTTGCGAATTTTCTCGATCTTAGTTGAGAAGTATTCACAAAATGAATCTGCAGTGTTTTTTTGCAGCAGGCAGAGATGACTTCTGACTGCGGGCAAGTAGGCCATCCATGACCCTGTAGAGAGATCTTCCGTCTTGTTCACACTCTGTGATTTTTTGGTGGTAATAGTTCGATTTTGAAGAGTCTAACAATTGACATACTGCTTTACGTTTCACCTTGATAATGTCAAGGTCAGGCTGAAGTCGTGTAGGCCTGCACTTACGCTGATACTGCCTCCGAACTCTCTCGGCTTGAGCGATGTCATCACTGAACTAAGGAACTGAGGGTCGTACCGTGATGGTTTTGGTTTGTAGAGGGGCATGCTTGTCCAATAGATGGCACAGTTAGTATATGTAATAAGCTCGACAATTAGACCTGATAGTTTAAAAAAATGATAAAGCTGTCAAAATTTGGGGACGTGCACTTCAATATATCCTCTTTAATATTAAGATGGGAGCCCGCTGAAAAAAACTGAGAAAAAAATGTTTTGCTCTGTTTATATTGATGGGGTCTATGAAGTGTAATTGTGGACAGCTGTACACCGCGAAGATGTGGACGTGGATTGTGAAATTTGTTTGAACAGTGAAATCAATGTTTGTTATCAACGCGATGCGTGAGAGCAATCTACACACTAATTTTGAAAAATCCCCACAAGATGCTAGTGACGTAGCTGAAAACAAGCCTAAAATGGCTAAATATAGGTGAAATGTTACTGATTCTAACAAAGCTATTTTTGACTTGATAAACTGTGGCGTCAGCGCTCATATGAATTACTACACTTATTTGTACCATCGCAATCAGTGGCTCACACCTTTAGTTTTGGACAGTTTGGGCTATACTAAATAGGGTTTGTAAGCTGCATTATATTGAGCGAATAAATCATTTATATGATAAAAGTGTGAACGCTCGCATACATGTGACTCAATTATCTTTTATCATTTTATTTTATTTTTTTCTTAAATAAATCGTGTGTGAAAATGGTGAATTAAACAAAAATGAAGTAGATTATTCTAATATAAATTATATTTATCTATCATGTCACATAGTTCAAATTTGAATAGTTACTACATAAAATCATATCCAGCTCAAATAGAAGCAGGCATACATTTTATTTATAATACTCACAAAAAACACGTTTCTTATCGCTTATTTTGTAAAGAGTTTAATATTATTATTACACTGATTGGACACATTTGTAATATTTTTATGCTTAAAAAGGTAAATCGTTCAGGCCCTATTGATCAAAGTTCTTACATATTTGGTCCCGTTGTGCGCCTCACTAATACAGATAAACATACATAATACAAAAATGTATCAAACAATACCATGTATGTGGCAAAATAAAAGGGATAGAGAAGTCCGCAGTTTATGTTGATCATGTGGTCAGCTGCTTCACCACAGCCGAGGCATCCATATATATGGCCATGATAAACGGAAAATTGTACTACAATCTTGTTTTTGTACTGTTGTAATTGGTGAATAAAAATATGTTTATACTAACTAATCTGGATAATATAGAGGATTGTATAAATCACTGAATTAAAAAAATTAAATAATACTTAAAATTTAAAAGTGTCTTTATATGTAGGCTGCGAATTATGTCGTCTATGCATAGCTAAATGTATCTTGTATAAAATAAAAGTTTTATCTTGTGTAGTTTATGTAATATGACTTGGTCTGATTTATGTAACAATAGGCTTTTGATTTGTTAATTAAACATGAGAACATGTTGGAAGCCTTTAGTTAATGATGTGTACCTTTTTACATGATTCAGCTCGAAAACAACCTAAATAACGTAAAGCTTGTACAAAGAGGATGAAATATTTTTCTTGCACTAAAAGCGGTTCGGTACGAGCCAATAATCCTCCTGCTATTTGATCCAATTAAAGTTGCTAATGATAAATGATATATTAATAACATTGTGCTCTGTATATTCCAACATAATTTTCCTTCTATTTTTACAGGTGATGCCTTGCCTGCTCAAATGCCTTGGATCATTGTTAACATTTGAGTTGAATATTTGTACTTATTGAGCATATCATTTTTTTTAAAAAGATTTATGTGTTTTTTTAAACAATAAAATCGACATATTGCCAATAGCTGGTTCACTGTAAACCGTGACAATGACGAAGTACTGAAGATGTATTGCCGAAGCATTTTCACCTCAGTACGCATGTTCTTTTTGGGGATTAGAATCATTAACATAGGAATTTGGCATAGTTATGTTGCTTTAGACAGGCGTATACACATAGCGAGATTTGACAACCCATCATGCTCATAGAATGATCCGTATATGATAAGTGAGTATTTTATTATTTGTTAAATTTCCCTTTATATTGGCCATATAAATTATAATTTAAATGTGTCACACTTTGAACTATTTTTCAGCTTACTAATCCCACTTTGACCAGATTCTGCTCATGATTGAACAAGAACATAAGATGGTTTATTGTATGATTTAAATTGGTTTTTGATATTGTTTGATAATTGTGTCCGTATATAACAATATTACTACAAACGGTTTTCTCTGTGCCAGATTGAAAAGCAAAGCGGTTCCAGGACGGTCAAAGGCTGATTATGACTGAATAAAGGGAACTGTCAACATGGCTCTAATTTGGTCCAAATATTTCATTTTTAGACATATAAAAGACATATGTATTCCTTCTAATCTGTTGATGTAAACATAATACATGCAGGCCTCAAATAACCAAATAATATGGTTAAAGCGTTTCATTATCAACGTCAATTTTGTCATTGCAGCACAATTCTATGAATTGTATTATATATATTTTTGCTGATATTTTAGTTTTGGCGCCTATTGTGTAATAAAAATGAAGAAAACAAGTTTATTTGACACAATATGTTATTTTCTCATGCAAGTTGAATCCGCATGTAGAATTTGCAAGGGAAGGGACATAGCTGTAATTTTAACTGAAAAAAGGGGGGCGGTGGACATTTTTTTAAATTTAAATTAAGAATATTTTATTTTTTATTCCAGAACGCAAAAAGTTGGCTTCTTCTTAATAAGTCCGATAATTCAAAATATTTTTTTTTCATTCCAATTTACAATTAAAGTCGATTGTGGTATTTTTTTATAAATTAAAAAAAAAAACATTAAACATGAAATTTAAAAATCGCAAAAAAATTTCCTCGTGGGCTCCCATCTTAAACTGATATAACATCATCATACCTATACTGTATGAACATTTCAGAGCTTTAGCACCATTTTAAACTATTTTTAGCTTATTGCACCCACTAAGTGTGTTTTGGTAGTCATTCGCCAATGTATCCACTGTGTCCACATGATTTTGTGCAGAAAGAGAGGACATGGATATATCAATCCTCAGCTGGTCATGATCGATATTCCTCAGCTTCCTAAAGGATACCTGCTTATTGGGCCAAGATGGCTTAGCCTGGTCGATGATGAAATGAACCCAGTTGTGATCAGTCATCATTGTAGAGGTCACAGTATTGATCACAAGATGGTCTGAAAGACGGCTGATGATAAGATCCAGGGTGTCACCATTCTCATGTGTGAAGCCTACTATACCCGCCGTCAGATTAACTTGTATTGCATGTTTTTCGCCGATTTCTCAGTCAATTCTCAACCGATTTTCATGAAATTATGTATGAACTATTTGCGAGTCACTCGGCGACTACCGTGAAATTTTCATCGGAAAATAATGTTTAGCTAAAAAGTTAGACCATCTGGCATGTAATGCAATTCAGGGCTAAAAACAAACTTTAATTTAACCAGTTTAATGGGTTTATAGAGGGACGTCGTAATTTCAAATTTACTACATGTCAAATGGTCTAACTTTTGAACTACATGATATTTTTTTATGAGAATTTCACGGTAGTCGCCATGTGACTCGAAAATAGTCCTTGCAAAATTTCATCAAAATCGGTTGAGAATTGACTGAGAAATCAGCAAAAAACATGCGATACAAGTTAATCTGACGGCGGGTATATACATATTGATGAAGCTCAGAATCCTGGAGGAGGGACATAAAACGTGTTGCAGCGTGGTCATTCTGATCATCAACGTGGAAGTTGACGAGGCCCTATACTGTTTAACCCTTGTCATGCTAGGACCGTTTATACGGTTAAACCCTTTTGCTGCTAGTACCATATATATACGGTTTAACCCTTGTACTGCTAGGACCGTTTATATACGGTTTAACCTTTGTGCTGCTAGGGCCGTATATATACGGTTCAGATCTTGTGCTGCTAGGACCGTCTATATACGGTTTAACCCTTGTGCTGCTAGGACCGTTTATATACGGTTTAACCTTTGTGTTGCCAGGTCCGTTTAAATACGGTTTAAACCTTTGTGATGCTTTACCTTTTTTCAATTAATTTTCACACCCATAAAAATGTCGTTGAAAGGGGGGGGGGATATGAAACTAATAATAATCCCCACGTCTACAGCTTTCATGTGATTTTTAATACAGAAACAATGCGATTGTCATTTACACTGTCGTTTGAATTTATGTATTAGGCCTACAATATTTGCCAGAAGAGGCGCCCACCACCGCGGATTTCACCTCGGAAATAGTTTACTGTCAAAATACCACACACACCGCAAAAGTGTCAATTGAAACCCACCACCCCCTCCACAAAAAAAACGGTTGCCGTCCATGGGGGGAACCCGGATTTTTGCTGGAACAGCCTAAAGGGTTCAGGCGGTCGAAGATTTAGCAATGTTGTAGACTTCACAGCTCACCAGGTGTCCTTCATGTATGGCTGAAGGGCCACCTGGTGAACATGACGCGAATAACGAGGAGGTGCTGGATTGGCCAGAAGTTCTCCGACGACCCCCTCTCCTGGCTGCTGGCCCTCCACACGCCGCAGCCAGTGGACGAGAGTGAATGAGGGACATGGGATTCAATGATCCCGTGGCGGCGACCACTGACTGGATCACAGTGTGAACCAGTGGAGGGTGTGAGGAACCGGGCGTCAAGTGAGAGTGCTAACAGAGAGCCCCGGGTCCAGCTGACATTAAGAGCTACACCAGGTAGCAGCTGATAGAGCAGAGAGCACCAGGTAGCAGCTGATAGAGAGATCCCAGCTTGCACCAGGTAGCTCATAGAGTGCCAATGGTAGCGTGTTCAATCCGATTTTTCCTGGCAGCAATGTGAAGCAGGTGATGTAGGAATCTCTCAACACACACTAACTGGATCTAATCCCGGAAAGTGGAGCCATCTCAGTAAGGTGGATTTAAAACCCCAGTAGATCTCACTCACAAGGCAAAAAGTTCATAATAATTTGTTTCTGAGCGCTGGAATATTTCATTGTGTAGGCTTATTGTGGTTTGCATACTTACCTTTTATCTGCAGTATAAGATATCATAGCATTGGATGATATGGAATGGAAAAATACAAATATATTTGTTCATATGGAATATAGGTTTTCAATTAAAAAACCTAAAGCAGATTCAAACTAAAACATTCTTTAGGAAATACTTTTTTACTTTTCGAGAGCAAGGACGTAGTCGTGTTGTTCATCCAGTCACTGGAAATCCCTGGCAGCGAAGTTGGAGGAACTGCCTGGAATAAAGACCCCCCCCCCCTTCCTAGCTGGTAAAAAGCCACAGGGCAGATAAGGTTCCCCTGCACCCCTCTGTGTGTCGGAGAGTATACCACGTTATTATCTGATTGTGTATGATATTGTGACAATATAACCGTGAAAATAGCCTGACATATCGTGACATGGACACATTTAAAGGAACTAGCACAACACGTATAATCAACCTGAGATTGTAAACAGCCTGACACCCCGATCACACGAACACTGCGTAATAACACAATAACCGAGGGAGTAACAACTTAACGGACTGCACAGAAGCGTAACATAATAACTCACTGAATAATAGCAGCATATAACAAAGATCCGTAACCATGAAAACCAAACCAGGAGAGATCACGTCTGACGCACGTCTATGGACGCATGTACGCGTGCTGTACGCGTGTACGTGCGTACTAACATGCCTCCTGATGACCGTGACCTGGCTAGGTCACCGGGAGGTAACGAGGTTAATGTCAGACATTGAAGGTCAGCTGATGAGCCGCAGAGTGGTGGAGTTTAACGATGACGTCGTGAATGACATCCCAGGGGATTTCTCTGAGGCGCGTGACGCGTTTGGGGATTTCCCCGTGGAGGAAGACGTGGACATGACTAAGACGGAAGACGAGGTGTCACGCGTGAAGCGTGGTGCGCGACGTAACCGTCACGGACGTGAGAGCAGCGCACGTGACAGTGATTCTTTAGGTGGTAGAGGCAAACAGCACGTGCTGAGTGAGGGGTCAGGGGCCATGGATGACTGGGCCTGGGTCACATCCTACTCCAGGATACCTGTAAGTACTCCATACAACAGCAGGGATCAACCCTGCCTATCCCAGAAAACACGAAACGTTGTCCCAATATCGGATCAATGTTGGGCCAGCGTCGCAGACGCTGGGCCAACATTGATCCAATATTGGGTCAGCGTCTCGTATTTGCTGGGGTCTTTCACCAGAATACCTTACCTACTTTATCGCGTCCTTCCGGAAGCAAAATGTCATATCTGCCACTTAGGCTGAAAACATGGCAGATATGACATTTCTGCTTGGAATGATGCAAACGTTGATAACAGCTATTTTAAAAGCTACTTTATTTGCTTCCAGCAGTGCGATTCCTGAATAACATTTAATCTGAAGAAAAACATTGATTTGATCATTTTACATGAAGAGGCTATAAAGTTGTCGCTTGTCGTTTATAATCGGGGATTCGAAATCAAAACCTCTTATTATCGAGCCACAAAATGAATCGGGCTGAATGAGGTATAGACATAGCATAGCCAAGAGTTTCGGTAGTAAAAACCCAGCAAACACAAAATCTAATGAGGGAGGGCAGAAAAAAACACTTAAAAAAACTCTGTATTTCTAGAAAAGATAATGAGGGCAACGAATTAAAAACAACTTTTGACCTATTTTATTAAAAAGTGCAACAAAAAAGCAAGCAAAGACACATAGCTGGATAAATGTTTTTATCTCCAAAAGGGAACTGGGGTTTTTTTCGGAATGTATTCTATCTCCTGAAATAAACTCGTTTTTTTTCGGAAATCGGTTCAATGTACGCAGAATGGTTATCCACGCTCATCTAAAACAGGGGGAAAACATAGTGGCCTACGCTAACTGCTAGTCATTATCTACAAAGGACTATATAGTGCTATGTTTTCCGTGTATATTATAACAGTGGCCTTACTATTATTATGTCTATCCTCTGTAGACAGAGGTGGGGACAAATTGTTTTACCCCTGACCGCTCAGTCTGTCTCAGTCTGTGCTGTGAGTCTGTCTCCCATTCATTTCTCTCCAGTGCTTTCTATCTTGCAGGAGGTCAAACACGAGACGTTGACCCAATGCTGGGCTAATGTTGGCCGACCGTCTACGACGCTGACCCAACATTAGCCCAGTATTGGGTTACCGTGTTGTGTTTGGCGCCAGGCTGAATGTGGGCCAGCATCACAGACGGCGGGCCAGCTTTAACCCAGCTTTGGTTCAAAGCATAGTGCCCGTAATGGTCAGCACCGGCGACGCTGGCCCAACATTTAACAGACATTGGGTCGGTGTTGGCTTGTAATCACCGCCAGCAGTATTAAGCAATACCAGACCAGCTGTTATTCCCAGCAGACACAAAACATTTGTATACCATTTGCACAACGTCGGCCCAACGTCTTTGACGTTGGACCAACGTTTTACAAATGCTATACAAATGTTTTGTGTTTACTGGGTTGAAGCAGCCCAGCAAACACGAGGTGTTGAACCAGTGCTGGTTTGATGTTGGGCCAGCGTCACAGACGGTGGGCCAGCATTGGACCATTGATCAACGTCGTGTTTGCTGGGGCTGTTGACAACTGTTTCGCACCAAAATGGAATAATAAATTCATAGTCTCTACTGTCCACAAGAGCCATTGATTAACATTAATTAAAAAACCCATTGACACTACATCTATTAGCTGTCAACCTTTATGGTTATGCTGCTGGAGGGGAGCCATCTCCAGTTTTTTGTTCACAAAAAACTAAACCCTTCCAGTTGAATTTCTGTCATACAGTAGGGACTATAGTATTATATATACGAGCCTAGCAGTGCAAGGGTTATTTTTATATAATCTCGACGCAGTGCACAATTTTGAAGCGAGTCCGCGTGGTCTTGTACGATTTGCAAGATAGACACGCTGATTAATTACCCTTGTAATTAGCCAATCCGGCTTTTTGGTTTAAAAAAGGTTAATTTTTATTACTAAAAAATGAGAGACTTCAAAATCAACTAAAAAAGGGACATAATGCTGTTCTAACACTGAAAATAATTAAAAAAGATATTTAATCCTGTCTCAACCTTAAGGAGTCCTCATACTGCAGAACCATTGTTCATTAGTATGAGGACCCCTTAAAGTTGGGTACCCGGCCCAACTGGCTTCGCCGCAGTCCCGGCCACACTGACCGCCATTATATGTACAGTACTAAGCCCCAAGCTGTGTGAAAACGACATTCGCCCCTCCTTCCTACTGAAAAACTCGGGTGTCATGTAAGAGAGACGTGCTTATTAGAACTAGGTTTTTTTCACCGGGCGAAATGGGGTGAATATTTCAGAACTAATTAATTTTAAAATGGAAGTCTCTGTCGCAGGGTTGTTGGGCTATCTCATTTTTACAAAATACAGCTTTTCTGTCACTCCCGAAATTTGGTCCAAAATAGTACACTGTCGACTGTATATAGTGCTCAGGCTCGTCAATACAGCCAATAGCTAAACGTTCAAACAGATAGTCATTCAAACTGGTTTTTTAATTGTCTGACAAACACATTTCTATCTCACGACCTAGTTTTGTTAATTTATGACTCTTATCGCTTTTCAAGAACGCTCTCGTTTCTTTAGTATCATTTCGTTGCAGCGCTTTGTTTGTTGAACCACACAAAACATCACCAGACTGGAGAAAAATAAGCCCTAATTCTCAGTGATCTAAGATATGGGTCAATCTAGAAAAAAACACCCACCTTGGTTATTTATCAATACTATATGTTATCACCCCCTCCCCTCCCGCCCCGAGTACATATCTCTAAAATGTTTTTTTTTAATCCACCTCTGTCTTTGTCATCTGATTTACGAATTTTAACCCCCCCCCCCCTTCCGACTTTCAACTTCCGATTTGCAGCTTTTAAACTTCCGACTTTCGAGTTTCCACTTTTGACTTCCAGCTTCTGAATTTCAGTGGTCCATCCCACTGAAATTCTTATCTTAACTTTCTCTCATTACCATTAGAAAAGTTAGGCCTTTCTTAACTTTTCTAATGAAAATAAGATAAAGTGAAGATAATCCTATTTTTTAAATTCTTAGTGGGATGGACGCCAGCTTCTGACTTCCAACATTCGACCTCCAACTTGCGAGTTCTCACTTCCGAGTTCAGTCTTTCAACTGCTGACTTCCAGCTACTGACGTCCGACTTCAAACTCCTGATTTCTGAGCTGTAAGCTAGATCCATGAGATGCATAGATTAAGGTCAGTGTCCAATAAATGGGACTCGGAAATCGAGAATGCGAATTCGGAACTCAAAAGCTCATTTATAAGTTGAAAGTCGGAAGCTAGAAAACGGAAATAATTTATTCTAAGTCAAACCGGGATGTATTATCATTGAAGTAGAATTCGGAAATCGTAAGCTGGAGTTAAAATTTAGAAATCGAAGAAGTCCCCGCCGGGCTTTCGTAGTTTTCACATATTAGCCCACGCTGATTCTGTTATCACATTAATGATAATGCGACCGATTTCATGGTGAACTATTCGAACAATGAAAACAATTTTAGGTTTTTTTCCAAAGGACAATACATCAATCATCATCAGCAAATACTATATATTGACCCACTGCCGGTTTAATGCTGGGCCACCGTCTACGATGCGGCCCAGCATTAATCCAAAATTGATTCAATATATCATGTTTGTTGAGTTTCGTGCAGAGTTCTATGGAATTTTATCGATATAATCATCAGTTGATATCTGACAGTGATGGGTCGCCTATATAGATGCCTACGTGATGTATGACCAAACCATTAGTGTCTGAAACAGATTACAATAATAAAGAACGGGGGCTGGTGTAGTGGTTATACCGAGTGCCTGTCAAGCCGGAGATCGCGGGTTAGCCCCTCGATCTGATGTTCAGATTTATAAGAAACAGAATGTTTCTACCCCACCCCCTCATTTTATTCCCCACAGTGATTTGACCGGTAAACCCTTATCCTGCTAAATTAATTTATTTAAATGTTCAAAAACTTGAGGTTGTGTCTCGCTATCGCGATCCACAACCTCAAATGGTTGAAAATTACTCATATCTGTTTAATTTGAGACCAAAAATTCACAAATCTTGATTTTTAATCATTTCACTCCCAACAACAGTGATTTAATCGGCTAATAAAACGAATTAAAAACGACTATTGTCGTAATCAGCAGGCAAAGGGTTTTAATACAACAAATTGTTGTCGTAGGCCTCATTAGCCATGAAGGCGTTCAGTCCAGCAGCTTGATTACATCGTCAGATCAGTTTGTATTGATTGAGCTAAGTTACCCAGCTCATTGCGTCATATAGTGATATGGTGGAATCACAATACGTAACGTTAATGAGTTTTTCAGATATATATAGTTTTTGTTTAGTCAATTTCCCAATTTAAAGCAAACGAATGATATTACTGCGAGATAAGGTGATGCCATTGGTTCACGCTGAGACTGATTTACCTTATCAGTACATTCATCATGTAGCGACATTGACATATCACCTGTGATAACATAATGTATGATTAGACCAGCTGGCGACTGGAAAATATATTATATATATAAAAAAAATAAAACAGATTAATAATCACATTAATGCGATGTGAGCCGCTTGGCATACTAAATACAGCAGTGCACCCGTCCAACGAATGTGATGATGTAAGCTTATATGCAAGATTTATATAAGGCGAACAGCACATTCTTTGATTCCAACATGTGGACACAAGCGCATATAACAGTATAATACCTTTCTCTGAACCTTTGACTTCCTACTAAGCACGTTTCAAACCAAATAAAATATCACAGAAACAGATGAAATTAGAGTTCACTTTTTTCATGTGATTTATTTCGTGAGGTTTATGATTTTTATGATTACAAATATTATTTGTTTTCATTTGAATATCGTTGAAGATTAAAATTGTGCTAGCAATTCCAGCTTCAAACGATTAAAACTGGCAGCTGATAATTCAGCAGACACGTTTTCACCCTGTGACCCTTACAACGCTGAATTATTTTTGTACAAACCATGGAAACCAATTTTTTATTTTGAAATCATCATAAATATCTTAGTTAGCTCTTTCCTCTTCATATGAATATGTTATGGAACGACGGCCATTGGAGTTTGATTCTTTCAGTACGGGAGCGTCATTAAACTCAGAATCTCACGTATGTAGACGTCCGATTCTGACGTCTAAGGACGATCCCCGCGCTGATAGAGGTAAGTGCCAAGCACGACCATGCTCGTTTTCAATCTGTAGTATTAGTCGAATAAATCACTGTTATAGGGAGCGAAATTTGTGTTCAAACATTAAGATTTGCAAACATTTGGTCTAAAATTAAACAAGTGAAAGCAATTAGTTGGTGAAATTTAAATACGATAACTTGGCGGGAAAAGGGTTAAATCTATGTATTTTTTGCATATATTTTAAATCATATGTCATTATTTTATCATAATCATATGTCATTATTTTATCATAATCATATGTCATTATTTAGATTGTCTTTTTTTCTTGACAACTTCACACTCTTCACATTGGGGAAATAACACTACCCTAAGTACTTCCTACTAGGTGCCTGATTACCATGGCAACATATCCCGTGACAGATACTAGGGATCTGAATTTACACCCCGGACCCCCAGGGCTGGGTCAAAGGTCACGTCCTGTGGAGCTACCTACACTTTCCCAGGGTATGAACCCCAGGGTGTATGACTTTACAAACAACTACCTTACCAGCAACCAGGAGACTGCGACGCTGGCCCAGCATTAAGTCAACATTGGGTGACTAGTGTTTCCCGGTTTACCACTTGACATCAGATCACAGCCATGTATGTAAGCGATACGTCAAAGAGAAAGAACGAGATTCGATAGATTCGTAGATCTGAATGTACGAGGCGTGGAGCGCCGTCACGAGTGTATTTGAACAATGAATATTGCATGCTTTACGTCACTTTCTGCACAAGCATGGCAATATCGCGACAGGAGTAAGCCCGAAGTCGGGACTATCCCCTACTCTGATTTTTTATAGTACATAGTACCAAATAAAACACTGCAAAAAGAATGTCTTTGAAAAGTTTGGAGCACTTTATATGCACATCCTTGATGACCAAAATCCGACAAGCCGGGATTCGAGCCCAGTATATCTGGGTTTCGTACCACAACCGGATCGAAGTCATCATAGCCGACAGCCATGTATGTCAACTTTTCTACCGTGCAACCAAAAGACAGTGACTACCATGGTAGGCCTATGGTATTATAATCAGTCAGGTGTGACCGAACTGTTGATTATGATGGATCATCATTATGATCGAATATGTTTTAAGTCAGTTAAAACACTCGGAACTCTACATTCTTAGCTGTGAAAAAGATTAGAATAGTAAAGCTCCTCGGGCTTTATACTATACATAATGGCCATGACATAGCCCAGGAAGCACGAGAAAAAACCCTTTAGGCTATACATATACAAATATTTCAGGGCCCGTATTCTCGTACAAGTTACGATATATCGTAGGCTTCTGATTGGTCGAGATGGCCATCTCGACCAATCAGAAGCCTACGATATACCGTAACTTGTAGAAGTATTTCAGCGCTGTGGTGCTTAAAGAGTTAACACATTACCTTTCAAACAAACACGATTTTTATAGTAATCTACTCATATGCGATCGTTGAGTGAGACCTTATCCGTTGAGAGCAAATTAGGCCCAAGTCATATGACATTTTGCACCCAGCGGGGCGATATGTGTATTCCATTACAATACAGTTGGCAAAGAAAAACAAACAGTGGGAAAACGGAGGAAAAAACAAGGATCTCAGCTGGTGACCAATCAACAGCTACAATGAGCAGGGTGTCGGGGTTATGTCTATAGAGGGTGCCGGAGGGCTATATATGTGGGGTACCAGGGACGAGATTCAGTGAGCTCGGTGTGAGAGGGCATGTCAGCCCCCGAGGGTGCCAAAGGGCTACAGATGTGGGGTACCAGGGACCAGATTCCGCAACATTAAAGACACAATATAAATCTGTGGAAGGTCATATGTTCACGCTCTAGAAATGAAATGAATCGGGCTTTAGGCCAACTTTGTGCACATATAGGCTAAACTGGGCCAGGCTAACCGCCTGAGGATGGTGAGATGATTGAGATGACACTGTCCTCCAGACACAGGATTCGTTCGAAATTCGAGCCCTGGCGGTCTGAGGCCGAGCACGCTACCTCTCGGCCACGGAGGCTCCCCACAATACTGACTTTCACACGTGGATGGGGAAGAAACATTTTTGTTTCTTTCAAACTTCACGCTCTAGAAAATTACGGAAAGCTACCCTTCCGAACTAGAAATCTTATAGTTCGCGCTACAGATTGATTGATTGATTGATTGATTGATTGATTGATTGATCGATTGATCGATTGATTGATTGATTGATTGATTGATTGATTGTTTGATTGATTGATTGATTGATTGATTAATTGATTGATTGATTGATTGATTGATTGATTGATTGATTGATTGATTGATTGATTGATTGTTTGATTGATTGATTGATTGATTGATTGATTGATTGATTGATTGATTGATTGATTGATTGATTGATTGATTGATTGATTGATTGATTGATTGATTGATTGATTGATTGATTGATTATCAGTCAGTCAGTCAGTCAGTCAGTCAGTCAGTCAGTCAGTCAGTCAGTCAGTCAGTCAGTCAGTCAGTCAGTCAGTCAGTCAGTCAGTCAGTCAGTCAGTCAGTCAGTCAGTCAGTCAGTCAGTCAGTCAGTCAGTCAGTCAGTCAGTCAGTCAGTCAGTCAGTCAGTCAGTCAGTCAGTCAGTCAGTCAGTCAGTCAGTCAGTCAGTCAGTCAGTCAGTCAGTCAGTCAGTCAGTCAGTCAGTCAGTCAGTCAGTCAGTCAGTCAGTCAGTCAGTCAGTCAGTCAGTCAGTCAGTCAGTCAGTCAGTCAGTCAGTCAGTCAGTCAGTCAGTCAGTCAGTCAGTCAGTCAGTCAGTCAGTCAGTCAGTCAGTCAGTCAGTCAGTCAGTCAGTCAGTCAGTCAGTCAGTCAGTCAGTCAGTCAGTCAGTCAGTCAGTCAGTCAGTCAGTCAGTCAGTCAGTCAGTCAGTCAGTCAGTCAGTCAGTCAGTCAGGTCAGTCAGTCAGTCCTCCGCGGATACCATTGGATTAAGATCGTTCAGTATATTTGCTGATAGATTAGATACATCTCAGACGGATTACTAATATTTATTCTACCTACTTCAGACGGTATACGCCATTTGTCAATAGTCAATATTATATACTCTATGATTTACATATTTTCATTCAATGGAGAGTCCTCGGTAGATTTTATCCCCTGAAGCCCTAGATCTTTCTTGTCTATTTAAAGCTGAAAGCACTGTCACTATTTTTACTTGCAAACGAGTCATTAAGTGTACTGCCAAATATTTTCAACTCAATTCCGGGCAAATAGTTTATTCACATTGGTAACCCTTTTAATGCGGGGTTCGACATTAGATGTCAGACTAAGACGTCTGTAGACGTCAGACTCTGACGTCTGATGTCTGTCTTCGCACTGAGAGAATGAAACATCTATAATGACCGTAGACATGGTAGACCCATAACATATATATTCAACTGAAGCCAACTAACCCATCAACCCTTAAAGAGCTGGATTTTTTTCTGAAAACCTTGGAGACCAAAGGGTTTTTTAATTTGAAATCATCATAAATGTCTTCGTCAGCTCTTCCCAATTCATTTGAATACATATGTTATGGGTCTACAGACGTTAGAGATATTTTTACTCTTACAGTGCGGGGGTCGACTTTAGTCGTCAAAATCTGACGTCTACAGACGTCAGATTCTGACGACTAATGTCGATTCCCGCGCTGTAAGGGTTAAGATGATTTAAAAGCTGGAAGTAATGATCAATCGGTGTATTTGAATTTAAACAGCAGGTCCTAATTACTACATGGCATTAGAACCTATATAGGTCAGAACAGGATAGTTTGCTATACCATTTCTACTAATGATTGGATTAGTGGATATCTCAACATCTGCAGCCATAACCCAGATACTGGGACACATTATTACTACTATTTTATCGTTTTCTATTGCGCTCCCACTTCGTCTCCACTACGACGTGACGGGAATGTAACCTAATGTCCAGCGATTGGTTTTGGCTAAATGTTAAAAAAAAGTGTAAAAGTGTTTGATATTGAAGATGTTAAAGTGCCGAAATAATAGAAAATGTATCTTTATTATGCAAGCCAACGACGCAAGTGATGTGTTATCTTTTCTGATCTGTATAATTGCCAAATGTGTAGTTATCTTACGAGAGTCGGTAGTGAACATCACATACCTCTGAACAGTTTTGAGCATTATACATGTGGCTACCGTGATATCACACCCACGCCTATAGTAGAAACTGCATGCACTGGGTGATTTTCACGATGACGCTGATCCCTGTGAACACAGTGAATGGATATGTCTATTTACAGTCACCATTTACCCTGCACCCGCCTCCTATTTAACCCAACCATCCCTCCCCCTGGCTAATGTGGTAATCAACTGGAAATGTTCTAGTGCTTTTATTCACCGTATATCTGTTATATTATCTGATAATTGAGCTTGACTGCAAGCACATATTTGACTACCGCTTGCCCCTGCTAGGCCCTTATATTGTATAAAGTGGCAGATGTACCCATCCATATCCAAGGGAAGGATAATTATATTATCAAGAAAGGTTTAAAATTAATGAAAAAGGCATTAATTCTTATAAAATAATTTAAATGCTCAGTTAAACTGATTCAGCTTGGAAAATGTTTATTAAAAATATATAGAAATATTGCTCCATGAATGGAAGTGTAGCTGTTACAACCAATGAAGGATCGGGTCTGCTGACCATGCACGTGGGAAATTAGCCCTTACAGTGCGGGGATGGACTTTAGACGTCAAAATCTGACGTCCGTAGACGTCAGATTCTGACGACTAAAGTCGATCCCCGCACTGTAAGAATCAACATATTTCTAATGGCCGGAAACCCATAACATAGATATTCAAATGAATCAGAAAGAGCTAACTAAGACATCTATGATGATTTCAAATTTGAAAAACCCTCTGGTTGTGATGTTTTTTTTTACAAATTTATTCAGCGCTTTAAGGGTTATTACCTGATCAAATCACTGGGATGAAATGAGGGTTTAAACATCAAAATTTACTATTATTTAGTCTCGAATTAAACAAACTTTCAACCACTTGAAGTTGTGGATCGCGGTAGCGAGACACAACTTGAAGTGGGTGTAATTTTTTTAAATAAAATAACTAAAGAGGGTAAAGGGTCAAGCTATTTTCCACCCATTATTCAGTTGTTAAATATTTCGAGGAATTAAAGTCTGGAAACGTTGCCGCTTTTCGTGAAAAACAAAGAAACTGTATTACTTTAAGCCGCAGACCACTATCGTACACAACTCGATAATCGCGCTGTGGTTTCTGGGTACAGATTTGGCCAAAGCTTTTGGTATACTGTGGACTACTCCTTAAAACCCCAACGACCTCCAAAATATGAATTGAATTTGACCCTCGCAAATTTTGTAGAGGACATGGCGATGTGGAGAGTCATAATTTGAGCGCGTGCCGCCAAGATATATAAATAATGACATATATAAACAATTGCGGCCATATCCGGCGTGTGTAGGCTACATATATGGAAGACATTCACCCAATGCTGTGTTGGCCCAGTGTCTTAGCCGCTAGCCCAACATTAAAACAGCATTGGCAAAACCTCTTGTGTTTGCTGCATATATATACACTTTATACATAGTAAGTATTATGTCTTATGAATGCCAAGTGCTCACATGTCACTGCGGCGCATTCCGTGAAATCTGCATGACATTTATACAACACGCACCCTTTAGTCTCCATATCACTGTACTATCTGACCCATATCTGTGCTTGATGATAACCCGTTACGCGCAAAGTATCTATATTATCATTTTTACCCATGTGAAGCTTAGAAAGGGAGATATTTTATAATAATAATATACATATCGCTGATTGCAAACACCTTTCATCATTTCATGCAAAATTAATATTTTTTAAAAAAGGTTCACAAACACTTTTAGTCGTGATTGAGTATGTAGGGTCTACTAGTATTTGTCTAGTGGGTAAAGCTGCCTGTTTGGAAAATCGTAAATGAAATAAAATGAATGGGATTTTAGGCCACCTTTTTCCAAATGTAGGCTAAACTGGGTAAAGATGACCTCCTGAGGATGGTGCAGATGAATCAGATGACACTGTGCTTCAAAATCAGAATTCAAAATTTGGTAGTTCCCCACAATATTTAATTTTTTACGAGTGAGTGGGGAAGAAACATTTTGTTTCGATCTCCGACTTTCCTTGCAGGCAATCGAAGATCGCGGGCTCGAACCTGGCTCTGGCATTCAAGTTTCAAAGAAACAAAATGTTACTCTTGAAAATTCACGAAGCTTGATGTCAATCTATATTTTGGTGGTTGTTCTGGTTTAAAGCTGTAATCCACGTGTACCAACAGCGGGCAAAATATGTACCCAGAAACCACCGTGCGGATTGTATCATCATGTTTCCGTTACCAGGGGTTACACTCGTAAAGATTTTGTTCTATAGTTATCAATACCCCCCTCTCACTGACTGTTATATGCTATACTATACTGGGACAGGGATACTGGGACAGGGATACTGGGACAGGTATACTGGGACAACGATACTGGGACAGGGATACTGGGACAGGGGTACTGGGACAGGGATCTGGGACAGGGATACTGGGACAGGGATACTGAGACAGGGGTACTGGGACAGGGGTACTGGGACAGGTATCTGGGACAGGGATACTGGGACAGGGATACTTGGACAGGAGTACTGGGACAGGGGTACTGGGACAGGGATACTGGTACAGGGATACTGGGACAGGGATACTGGGACAGGGATACTGGGACAGGGATACTGAGACAGGGATACTGGGACAGGGATACTGGGACAGGGATGCTGGACAGGGATACTGGGACAGGGATACTGGGACAGGGATGCTGGACAGGGATCCGGAGATACTGGATAAGAACTTCAGCCAAGGTTTGACATTATGCTTAGGGGCGTTGTCAATGATAACTATCGCCGAGATGACAATATAAAATTATAATAAAGAGTTGATAAATGGTCTGAACATAGAAACGATGAGCGAACGGAGAATAAACAAACAACACGAACTCTGAAAGAGATGAAATGAATTTAATGTAATATAATATATGAATTCCGAAACAAAAATAGATAAATACAAAATGCTGAAAAGTCTGATGAGGTGAAGTTATAATTTAAATAGCCGAAGCTCACAATAATCTCTAAAAGTCCTAAACATCTCAACGCTAGCGGGGTTAACAAAAAGTGACTTCGACGATGGGCTAACATTGAATCAAAATTGGTTCAGTATCTCGTGTCTGCTGGGTATACACCCCGAGCCCGTCCACATAATCACGCAATGTTCAATTGCTGATCATAGCGGTCAATTCAACAGTTGCAATAGTTCACTACTCTGATACAGCTACAGTGGTAATTCATCAGTATACAGAGCGTACACAACCACTCCCCAGATACGGTTGCTGTAGATCAGCGGCCGTAACACCGTTTAAAACATTGACTATCGCCTGTTGAAGCTGAGCCTGTAAATAGATTTGGAGACAAAATGTTTTCTTGCGAGACATCTTACTCCTCCGACTTTAGTGAGGTGTAAGTGTTATCTCATTTGACTTCAAATGTTCTCCCTTTTGAAAATCTAATAACAAATAGAGGTAGTGTAGCCCTAACTCAGACCCCTTAGTGTATCGTAGTCCTACCCTTCCAGGTGGTGTCATATGCCACTATGTGTTGATTTTTCACAAAACATTCATGGATATATGGTGCTTTTACCTCTTGGGTGGTTGTTGTAGACTAGTTGATTATGTATCATGCCATGCAGCATTCAACAGACATAACAACAAGAGTGAGCAGCAGAATAAAAGGCTTGATCTTTCTGTTTATAAATAATTATAATAATAATAATAAGTTCTTCTATAGCGCACATACAGTGATCTGTGCGCTTTACACAATTAAAGGTAGGCGTTACAGAAAAGATTAACTCGACTTTTTTGTGACGTTTTTATAACTCAGGGGTAAATACTTACTACTACTTCATTTAGGGGAGGACGTTAATAAAATGTATTCACTGCTTAATGTATTGTATATTTTTGATCTCTTCTTTTTTTTTCATTGATATTTTTGTGTGATATGGTATTCATGATGTATGTACCTCACCCCACATTGCAGACTTGTTTTACTTTTTGAATAGTTTTGTTAAACATACAATCAAGAATATATAATAACAGTTATTTTATATTCTTGATACGATTCACATTTGTTTTTTATTGATGATACCAAAGCATACAAATCAAGCATACAAATGTTATACACATACAAGTATTTTGCAATGCCAGCTTGATAAATATTTTATCTATTTGCAACAAAATTATCACGGTATCATTTTGCATTAGTTGTATGTATATGTTTTAATACTTTTACTTTTAAACTTATGTACATGTAGAAAATATGGCGAATCTTGTTGAAAGTGTCAATGACATTATTTTAAAATCTTTAGGTGGTACTGAAAACAATTATTTCTGCCCAATTCTAAATACATCATCAGTTAATGAAAATGAGCCTGTTTTTATAAATCCGTCTTTTTACCATGATGATCAAATGCTCGTTGACCAGCTTAGTAAGCATGAAAGCAAATTCTCTTTATTAGGTCAAAATATACAGTAAATAAATGCCAAAACTGCCAAATTACGAATATTAATAGAAAATTTTGGATTAAAAAACTTTCGTAATTTCTCAGTTTGACATTGATGACGATCCGCTAATATAACAGGGAAAGCTATGTTGCGGCCATGGTATCCTTATCATCTACTTAAGAAATAATTTTGATTACACGAAAATAAACCTAGTGGAAAATACTGAAGTGTGGGAAAGTTTATTTATTGACGTTTCTGGTTTTCTAAACAAAACTATTATTATTTGAAATATTTACAGACTCCTTTTTGTACATAAAAAGGACCATGACACTTTTTTAGATGAACTAACACCGATCTTATTTAATTTACAAATTTGTAAACACAAGGTTGTAATAGCTGGAGACTTCAATATAATCCTTTTAAACATACGTGACAACATAAATGTAGTGAGCGGTGTGGTTCCTTAATCGATAACTTCTTTGTAAACTATTCTCCAATAGAAGTTAGAAATGTTTCACGTCAATAAAGTTAGTTACTTATTCCTTATTCAATAAGGAATAAGTAGCAGTTACCTATTCCTTTTTCGAACGATTAAGGAATAAGTAACAGCTACTTATTCTTTATTGGACTGAATAAGGAATAAGTATCATAAACGTATTCTTTATTGTAACGAATAAGGAATAACTAACTGGTAACGTATTGCTCATTCAATCATCAATCATACGTTTTAGTAATTGGTCCTATACTAGTAAAACAACTTCCTCCTAAAATGATTGAATCTCGTAGATTAAACATTAAGAACATAAATGCATTTTTTGATGCGTTGTCGGCATGAAATATGTATGATCAATTAAATACAGACAGAGAATGTGACCCAAATGAGAATAACAACATTGTGCATTCAATGTTTTCAAATTCTATAAATGAACATTTTCTTTCTAAACTGATTAAGTTGAAAAAAACATATACACAAACATAGTAAATGGATTACTCGTGGTATTATAAAATCTATAATTTATAGGGATAACTCGTACATCATTTTGGAAAAAACTTGATATTTATTCTGATAATTATCAAACCGTAAAAATGATTTTCTTTAATTATAACAAGCTTTTAAAGAAAAATATATAATAGGCCAAGAAAATGTATTACTTTTCTTGTTTTGAAAAGTTCGAAAATGACATAAAGTCCACAAGGTCCAATATTAAATATATATTTAACAAGAAAACATCTACAACGTCTATTTCTGAACGTTTTAATATTAATATATCATTGTACTGAAGATAAGCAAATAATTGCAAACAATTTTAACACTTACTTAAAAAACATATGAGCAACCTTAGGAAATAAAATAAAAAATTCTGGAACAAAATTGTTTAACTCATACCTGGATAACTTCAATTTTACTCCTGTAAACGAAACTGATGTTAAAAACATAATTAAACAACTAAAAAGTAAATCTGGTCAAGCAGCTGACGGTCTTTTGGTAAATTAACAAAATCAATTGAAAATATTATTGTTAAATCTTTGACTTTTATAACAAATCAGTGTATTGAAACAGGTGTGTTTCCAGATAAGCTAAAAATAGCTAAAGTTGTCCATGTTTATAACAAAGATGCCAAAACACTAATCGAAAATTATCACCCTGTTTCAATTCTACTTGGATTCACGAAATTATGTTTCGACAAATATACGAATACTTTACAATAAATATTTTTCTTTAAAAAAGCCAATATGGGTTTAGACAAAAACATGCCACAGAATTTGCTGCATATGAATTGCTTGATAGTGATATATGTGATTTGGATAAAGATAAAACATCTTTTTGTGTGTTTTTTTAGATTTATCAAAAGCTTTTGATACTATCAGTCACTCTATCTTATTACGTAAACTTAATTATTATGGTTTTCACAAGAGGTAGTTTAAATTTGTTAAATAGTTATTTATCAAACCGCAAACAATATGAACAATTTGTAAGCACCAAACCCCAGGGCTCTAGTTTAGGTCCACTACTATTTAAAAGAGACATGAATGACATTAATAAAGCAAGTTCTATTCTGAGACTGCTCTTTTATATAGTACTATGTTTTATTTTTAAGTCCAGAGATATTAAAATCATCAGCTCGCTAATCATTGTTGAGCTGATAAAAACCTACATTAAATATTGGTAAATCACTACTGGAATGTGTCGATTGCTTTAATTTTTTAAGTATACATTTTGATAAACATCTATCGGTGAATGAACATATCCATACAATATCGAATAAAATAACAAAAACTATTGGAATCCTAAATAAGTCAATCTCATTCCGCTTAACATTTTATGAACCATATACAACATTTTGATTTTACCACATATAAATTATGGTATTTTGTCATGGGGTTTACAATCAAATCGAATTTTGAAACTTCAGAAGAAAGCTGTGCGTATTATAACGCTGAGTAAATTTAATTCACACAGTGAACCTATTTTTAAAAGATTGAATGTTTTAAAAGTAGATTCCTTGTACCAGATGAAATTGCTCATCTTTGGTTATAAATTGCAGCATAAAACCTTGCCTGCTTATTTTAATAATTTTATACTGACACCGTTTTCATATATTCATAATCATGACACAATAAATCGTAATTTACTGTGCTCAGAGAGAGTCTACCACGAATTTACAAAGCATAATGTTCGTCATGAAATCATAAATATTTTAAATACTCATCCTGATGACAAAACCTCTCTTATTCATAGACACAGTTTATCTGGATATGTTACATATGGTAAAACGTATTTTCTAACAAGTTATTCTGATTCTTGTGATATTTTCAAATGTTATATTTGTCGTCAATAATGTATTTTTTGTGTGTGCTGTTGTGTCCCACTTCTTTTTCTTATACTCTTGGATATGAGAGGGTGTATCTGTCGCTCTACAATGTGGCAGATGGACCATTTCATGTCCGGAGATAGGATACATAGTGTATAATTATTATTAATCATATTGTAACAGAATAATTATGAATCATATTGTGATAGATAGTAAGTTATTCTTTCAGTGTGGTTTTGTGCCACACTTTCTTGGCTTGTATAATTTATCAGAAACCGTGCTGTTAGTTGTTATTACGTCCGTTTTTGATATGAGGGGGCGTATCTGCCGCTTCATGGAGTGGCTGTTACACTGGTTCATGTTGGGGGACAAGATACATAATGCATAATATTTCTGATCAAATTGTATAATAATCATTTTTATCATATTGTGATAAAATCAGTAATTTGTCTTTGTGTGTGGTTTTGTGCCATATTTTCTTGTGCTTTCAGTAATTATCGTGTCCTCTTGGATATAAGAGGGTGTATCTGCCGCTCTACTGGATGGCAGATGCACCAGTTCATATCTGGTGTTAGAATGAATTATATTAATCACATTGTAATAGAATTGTCAATAATCATATAACAATAGAAGCATCATCTAATCATCAGTATTGGCTATCAAAGTATTCAAGACATAAATTAAAAAATAGTTATTATCATAGATAAAATGTTGTATATATTTCTTTAATTTACTTTTCATAATCATACAGCTGTATGTCAGATGGTTCATGCTTGATCACCATACAATCTCAGTGATAAATATTGTTTTTTATGTATATTGATTGGTCAAAATAAATGATTTCTGTCTGTCTGTCTGTCTATCTCTAGAGATGTAATAAAGAATATATTATTGATATTGCATTCCCAAGATTTGAAACTCAGCAAAAATAATTGTATTTATATTCTATTACATCGTCAAGTTTCAACTTGAGTATATGCTAATAACACCCTGAACTTATTGCATAGTGAAATAAGGGATTTGAATTGATCAAATGTTTGTACTATATGGATGTGGTCAAGTAACGCAGAGATGGTGCTAGGCGCATAGTTTTTTTTCAAATATATATTAGAACAACCCTTTACCAGCTAAGTTACCTTAACCCCCTTAACCCTTTCAGCGCGGGGACAGTCTTTATACGTCAGAATCTTACGTCTGTAGACTTTAAAGCCCGCCCTGAAATAATTAACATATTTATAATGACCGTGAACCCATGACATAGGTATTGAAATGAACCGGAAAGAGCTAAATAAGCCATTTGTTTAAATGAAAATTAGGCCTAATCATATGTGTCTAATCACTTAGACAAACATTTACAATTCCTACTGATTAACATCAATTTATATCACAAAAACTGGTATTTGAAATGATGAAAAAAATATTAAAAACGGTTATGTTCATGCTTAGGGCTTAAATGGGTGAAAAATATGAATAGGTCTACCGACTTGAAAGCGAGAATAGTATACAGCCAGCCACTCCCGCAGACGGAAAGTGAGCACGAATTTTAGTGTAATCACCAGGTGGGGCTTCATCTGGCCTTTATGCATGCTCACCAGGTGGTGAACAAGTTCCTTGGTTGGCGAGTTTTGTTTACAATCATCGAACCAAACACGAAATCATATAGCCAGTTATCTTGGTAAGTAAATTAAAAAAAAAATTGGTGACAATTATTAATTAAATTTTGTGTTACTTTTAAAAGACAAAGTGTGATATTATTTTTAAACTATTTAATTGCCTGTTTTGTCAGGCGGAATATGAACAACTAACCTGCTTCCAGCTTGTGATCATAAGATATATCTATTGGATCATAGGATATATCTATATCTATTGTTAAATCAAGGAAAATAGTTATATATTCCTTGGTTACATTAATACCTTTAATCCAGTGGCGAATCCAAAATGTGCAAGAGAGAGGAGGGGGCGTAAACCACATTTTGGCTGAAAAAAGGGGTGTTAGCTTCATTTTTTCCCTAAAAATGCATGAAAATGCAATATTTTGACTAATAAGGGGGGGGGGCAAACGCCGGCTACTCCCTATGCTCCCTATCCGCCACTGTTTAATCGGCCGAGCTTGGCTGTGTTGAGCCTTCCTGTTTGAAATGTGGGGCCTCTTTGGAAAGTAGTATTCATATAAAGATAACCCCTCTCTAATGTACAGTTCCCGTACACACTAGTTGTCCAGGCTTGAGGTACGCTCAGCATGAAACCGAATCATGATGACACTCGTGCGCTGGTTCTAACACTCATTTATTGACCAGGCATTAACATTGAGTAAATTAGCAAACGTATCCCTTAAAGCGTTAAGTTATGGAATCTAATTTTTCACCCACTTGAAGTTTTTTCTTGTGACCCACACCTTCAAGTGGGTATATTTGTTTAATTTGAAACAAAAACCGCATATGTTGATGTTGATACTCACCATCTCACATTGATATTCTTCGATAACAGTGATTTAATCTGGTAATAAAATAGATTAAAAGCAATTAAAGCCATGCTTACAGCGTAAATGCTTAAGAAAGACAAACATTTGCTGATCAACAAGATACAATATATTTATTTTTCCAAACCGTATGTACAGTACAGAGTGCCGAACAAATAGCAAATGATGGTTACAAATAAAACATTATAATGAGTATACATATCAAGTCAACATTTAATAAATTTAGCTAAATTAACAAGTGTAATTGTATTCTTTATGTTAAGTATGCTTCCGAAATTGATAACATTTGGTCTCTTGTATATATTTGCGGGTAAAAACCTAATTCTTAATTCTTTTAAGGCAGGACATTCAAAACAAAAGTGGAATTCGTCCCTCAGTTGACCACCATTACACATTTTACATACTTTTTCATTTCTTGGAATCCTTGTATAACGACCTGTTTCTATGGGTAATTCATGGTTTACAGTGCGAAATTTCCATACAATGTATTTCAATGAATCCGGAAAATCTATTAAAGAGTTTTCGAACATAAATTCGGTCTTAAACAATCTATAATTATAACATTTGACACCTATGTCAACATCACTTCTCCATTTCTCTATATACTGGTCTAATAGTCTTTGCTTAATATTTACATTGAGCCAGGTACTTTCTCTTGTCTTATCTATATATTACAAAACTCAGTATCATTCAAAAGATTCTCTATATACAACAACCAAGGTGAAAAAAAGTGTCCTTGGTGATGAAGGTGATACAAAAACTTATAAAATTTACAATTTAATTTGGAACTAAGAGGATCTAATAATTGATTCCAGTACCTCAACATTAGAATTTTCATTTTTAAAATGATCGGACCTCTGCCCAATTATCCCAGTACCATACAGGTTGGGGTTGAGGTTTTTAGATGTAGAACATATTTACAATAACGTATATACAACTTTTCTATCATATCAATATTCATTTCCCCATGTTTCACATCCGTATAGCAATATTGGGGTTACCATACTATCAAATAAATTTAATTGTATGTCTACTGGCAAGTTTAAAACTCTTGATCTTTTTAAAATAGAAAACATGGCTCTCTGTGCACGAGTGGTTCTATCTTTCATACATTCTACATTTTTTCCATTAAAACTAAAAACAATACCGAGGTACTTAAAGTTCTGGACTATTTCCACTTTGCGTAGTAAAAAGTGCTTCTATGTTTAAATTTACGCTTAGAAAATATCATAATTTTTGTTTTGTTTTCGTTACCAGTTAAATGCCACTTTTCACAATAGAGAGATAAATTATGTAAAGATATCTGTAAATTTTCGGGTGAATCAGCTAAAATTAGTGTGTCATCGGTATAGAGTAACACAAGTAACTTGAGTACATTTTCGGTATTAAACATTTTGTCAACTTCAAGTTGCACACTTCCATTTGTACTAAGATAATTTTCTAAATCGTCTACATAAATAGAAAAGAGCAAGGGTGACAAATTTTCACCCTGCCGTACACCAACATTGCTTACAAAGAAATCAGACAACTGCCCTTCTGATGCAACACAATATTTTATATTTTGATACATATTATATACGATATAAAATATTTTGCCTGTAATTGCCTTTTTTAATAACTTGTACCACAGTCCTTTGCGCCATACAGTATCAAAGGCTTTAGAATAGTCAATGAAAGCACAATTCAATTTTTTTTGTTATTGATATAAAGGTCTGCTAAATTTTTCAATAAAAATATATGACCTATGACACTATGGTCTTTTCTAAAGCCTGCTTGATTATAGTGAAAGTCTACCACTGACGTTAATCGGTTGTTTATTATGGTGGTAAACGCTTTTCCCAGACAGCTTAATAGAGTGATGCCCCTATAATTACTTGAATCTGTATTATCTCCTTTATTTTCGCATATGGGCACAATTTTTCCAATCGCCCAGCTATCAGGTACATGACCAGAAGTCAAAACTTCATTGAACAAAACAACATATTTTGATAACATAATATTCAAAGTATTTTTAAGGTATTCATTTAAAATCATATCTATGCCACATGCTTTATTCGATTTTAAACCTTTTATAACATGACTAATTTCTTCTTCCGTTATTCTACTATTTAGAAAAGTATCTATTTCACTCTCCGTCTGGTTCAATTCACCATTAT
>OZ024908.1:11506792-11541792 GCA_964017125.1 Flabesymbios commensalis
GGGGGGGGGCAGGGTTTCCCCCAAAGCATTAAAGCATCATGGTACCATGATGCTTTAAACTTTTACCCTGATGCTTCAGTGATTCCCATGATGCTTTTCCAAATGCCATGATGCTTCAGTAAAATCATTCAATGCTCTCCCCAAACTGCCATATTATCCAATGCTTATTTTTTTTATTTTTTCAGACCTACAAATTAGCTATATACGTTACTAGGAGGTATATATAAAGAAGTCTTTGCCTCCGCGCAGCGCGCTGAACCCAAAACGCCAGTTACCATGATGCTTTCTCATTTTTCTGGGGGAAACCCTGGGGGGGGGGGGGTTGCTAGCTTTAAACTGACTATTGTAAAAGTGAACAAGAAGCACAAACACATCTTTGTTATCAAACACGACATAACCTGACTTGCCCAAGAGTCCTAAATCGATAGCATGTTGTGTTATGTGAATATCAGCCTCCTCGTGTGAGGAACAGAGATCATGTTGGTCAATCCTCACACCACGGTCTATCTCCACAGGCACATCACCTACACAAGCAGAGTGCTTTTGTGTTGCATTGTTGTAAAAATGTGAATCAAGAAGTCCCTCGGCAAGCATGGCATTCAACTGGATTTTTAGTGTTAGTAAGAACTTGTTCCTTAGCAGGAGCTGGCATTTCTGGTGTCAGCTTGTGTGCGCGACATGACCCAGCTCACTACATCCTCGTGAAGGTTTTGATGCTGTTGGGAAAATATCTGTCAAACACAAGCGTCACATTTGCCCTTTAAAGAGCTTGAAAGACAAACTTCTTAAAGGCATCAACATACACATGAAGTTTGTCAAGTGGCCAGCTGATGACCCAGAGTAATGCTCATATATTATGGTGTTTTGTACAGGGCAATTGCGTTCTGATAGTCACTTGGAGTTTTTGTTGCAAGGTAGATCTGAACTTTGAGATTTTTATTTCCCGTCTGGATTGAACATCGATAGAGGATATGCAGCTAACTCACATGCCAATTCATCATCGAAGTTTATGTCACGTGAACTGGCAAGTAGACCAATAACACGTGCATAAATAAGTTCCTGATCATAGACACGCTCCATACTAACTGACACATGCTTTTTTTCACATCCATTGGAGCAAATAGTTTGCTTAAATGTTCATAGAATGTTCCTGGCCAACCATTCTTGAAGTCTGTAATTGCCTGTTGTCCAAGAACAAGGGCATTATTAGCATTCATATCCGGGTGAGCAATTTGTCCTGTCATAATGTTTATCAGTGCACCATCTGGATGAGATTCGTTATCGAAGGGGTTAATACAGACATCCAGGGTGTTACGAAGGCTCAGATGATCCTCCTGGCGTGCCTTGATTCGACCATTAGCATCTTCCTTATGGTGAGTATGGGAAGTATTCTCTGTAGCATTGCTCATAGCTCGAACATTTTGAGATACTTCTCCACTAAGGGCCCACTTCACCATCTGTTGGTAGTCTGTAGTTACTCCAACAGCTCCAGCTGGTCCGTGTCCAAGCCGCGTGTACGTTGTTCCTATAAACATGCCTGTCCAAGTTGCGTTATAGATGCCTGGGATGTGACGAGCAAATGCACCATGCTGTAATTTCTCCATCATCTCTGGATTGAGGCATTTCATCTGATGAACATAGTATGCAGCATAGCGTGTGGCAGCCAGCTGCACGGAAATTTATAAGGCAGCATGGCTTCTGCAGCATAGAGGTGAAGAGCCCAGTCGCCTTCGTGTCCTGCACCCGAAAAGATCATCATGATGATGACTGTCTTTACCAAATTGTCAGACCACAATTTTGTAGCTTGAGCATAAAGCACTATGATGAGATGGGGAAACGAGTCAACTCCTTCAAGTATACACTGGAGCATCTCCTCTACTAGCATTCTGATGGCTCGGAAGTTTTTGTGGGTACTTCTTGCCACTCAACATTTTCTCTACACTTCCAAATGTTCCGGCTAGAATTTCGCTCATTTCACTGCCAGCCATGATGACAGCTGTGGCATGAATAACATTCATGACCATATGCATTCCACCAAGCACTGGTATTACAGATTCAAAATAGGTGGGGTGATAGAACATTATGTCTTTGACGATTTTGTAAAGTTGCTGGTCAGCCGTGAAGATAAGCATATCGTCACCTGCTGCTCTCATAAGTGTCAACCCCTTATCTATTGCAGTCTTAATGGTGTCATGGTGAGCAGGGGGGTGATCAATAAGTGGTAGGAAAGCAACGTCAGTCTTGGATTGAGGAAGCATGCCGACTTTCCTACATAGTCTAGTATGGAACTCATTGTATTCATGACATTTTGGTTCAGTATGTATGTCCTGTAGGAAGACGAAGTCATTCTCCACTGCTCTTTGAACAGCTATGGCTTGGGAAGCTAAGAAAGAAGGTATGTGGTATTCCCCAAGCCGAATGCAGGTCTATCACAAGAAAATATGCAATTGCTCGGTTTTGGAAGATTATTTGGCGGCCATATTGAATTTTAATATTTATAGAATAGTCAATTAAAGGATAACCCATCCAATAGATTCATTGGGCATAAAAACCTGGGTATAGAGCCAAAAATTGTGTCTCTAGCCCCAATATTTGGGGAGTTATGACCATTTGTATGATATTTATGAGTCGTGGCGGCCATCTTGGATTTAAAAAGATGCCAACGAATAAAATTTTACACACCCTCCGGAAAATGTTGGTTGGGACCTATATATACTCAAATCAATCATCAAAAAAAGTCTGTACTCCACTTCCACCTGTTGGGCCATATGAAGCATATTCTTCCTGATAGTCAGGCAGATTGGTGTAACAATTGTGGGTTTATACATAGAAGCATGAAATTTTCAGCATGTTTGGACAATGTGCCTAGGCAAATTTATAGCTATGGGGCCAATCGAAATAATGTCTATGTGAGCCTTGGCAGCTATTTTACAAAATGGCTGCCAAAAGCACACTGCGGTCGCATAGTATTTTCCATAATGAGACAAAATCAATTATTATTGAATGATTCAACCTATCCAAATAGTAGACAATGTGCCTGGAATAATTTATAGCTATGGGGCCACTCTAAATAATGTCCATGTGAGCCTTGGCATCCATTTTTCAAAATGGCTGCCAAAAAGAACACTGCGGTCGTATAGTATTTTGCATAATGAGACACAATCAATTATTATTAATTGAGTAAACCCATCAAAATTGTAGACAATATGCCTAGGGCAATTTATAACTATGGGGCCACTCGAAATAATGTCTATATGAGCCTTGCCAGCCATTTTTCAAATGGCAGCCATTTTTCAAAATGGCTGCCAAAAGAACACTGCGGTCGCATAGTATTTTGCGTAATAAAACACAATCTATGATGTTTGAATGATTCAACTCATCCACTTAACAACCTTTGATGATATAACATACACTTAAGGAAGCTGAACCTCAAGTAAGGGTGATTGCTATCTATACTGTACCTAAATATGTTGCAAAGTCACTGGTCTTCAGGCTTTATGCATCACAGTCTTGTCCACAGCACTGGAACAAGGCAGTACACTTCAGTGCTGCTTTATTGCACTTGCATTGTCCCCTGCAGCCTTGTTTGCAGCCACAAGAAAATAGTTCCCTCGAGGATGTGCTTGATTCTGGCAAAGTGGTTCACAGCTGTTTCCAGTTGGGTGGTTCAGCCCAGGCCCAGTCATTAGGGGGTGGCAGCTTTTGAGCAACTGCAGTTGCCCAAGCAGTGCCCCCTGGTAGACTGTTCTCTTGATGTGCTTCACCAAGGCACCTCGTGTTGGTGGGATGGCATCCATGATGATAGCTCTTCCCTTCTTGGTGAACAGCTCCTTTCGAGCTTCATCTATTTTGGTAGGGTCGCTCGTACGGTCAATACAGCAATGGTGAAACGCTCCAGCACGGCAACATCGTTATCAGTTATTTCTGGTTGGCCTGAGGACAGAGCCCATGCTGACTTCTTCCACTTTGCACCAAAGGATGATACCATACGTATCACACCCCGTATATATGCATGGAATATGGGGATATAAGAGATCGAGCATTGTCAGGGCCGAGGGATGTAGCAATCTCGTGTGCGGAATGTACCTAAAGTGTCGACCTGTCCTAAAAGACACCCGGAGCTCCCACATTGAAAGCATCTTCCAAGTGCAGAATCATTTGGCTGTCGGCCTCTGCATGGTTGCACAGGGCGACGGAGCAAAAGTCTCTGGGGAGACTGCACAGAGCATCATCACAACTTGTGGTAACTACTTACTTCTCTGTCCCCATGTGGGTAAACTACTCGATCGATCCGATCCGCCAAAACTGTTGCCGAAACTGATGCCAGTTTTCTCGGAGATTGGTGGAGCCTACTACCCTTCTACAGACACCCTTCCCGCACTTCTCTCTGGTTTGAGACTTCTGTATTGGTCCCAGACCACGTCAACCATACTGGCATGTTGCAGCTGGGCCTGAACGTGGGGTAGGAATATCTTCATTGCATAATCTTCAAAAGTCTTGGTGGCATGTGGTTTGAGAAAATTGACAACCAGAGATCCAGCGAGGATTATGACATCAGTTCCTGGGGCTTCACCTCTGGCTGCAGCACAGTTGCTCTCTAGGCAGCCCAAGAGGTCTGCCTTGGTTCCCGATCTGAGGTTGCCAAGCTGAGCTAAAGATGGGGGCACGCCTGATTTCATGTTGGAAATAGTCATTTAGGCTGTCATCTCTTGACTGACAGGCGATGTATAGCCGCGAAAATGGGGAGCAGTCACTCTTCAAAGATGAAACCTAAAGGCTTTTTTTGGATTTTTTTCTTTCAGAAGGTCGACTGACAACTTGTTTTTCTTTATGGGTTCAGCGATGGGAGTTGTTTGCTCTACCAATCGATCAGTCATGAACTTCTGATACTGTTGTTCTCAGCCTGACGTAAAGAAGATGCCACAGTTGGGTCAACGATGTCCCTGGTGTTGGGTTGGCTTGCCCATATCTTCTATGACATCAACTAGTTCCTTGTCCTGCTTTCCAAAAGTCACCTGGAAACTTTTGGTCTGCTCATGGTGACTGGTATCCAGAAGCTTGTGGTGTTTTCTCTCCAGGGATGCCTTAAACTCACTAGTCATCATCACCAGTTCAGGACCAGCGACCACCCAGCGTCTGAGGGCCTCGGGGGATTGAGTAAGTCCAACAGCACCACCGTCACTATTTATATCAGCACTGTTTTGCTCATGTGCCTGGTCCAGAGCCATGGATAAAAACACCCTGTTGGTTTTTGCAAACAGTAAAGTTGCCATTCATGAACTCCATAGCAGTTTCTGGGTGGATTATGATTAGACTGAACATGTCTCGAATTTAGACTGGTACCCATCTTGCGTGTTGGTGTGGTCCAAACTGAAGAATCATGGGGTTACCTTGGTCAGGCAGTCTGCATACAGATCAAAGTTTGCCTCGTGTAGATAAGGACGAGGACCTCAACATGTTTGAGTTGGAGAGCTGTGCGCCAGACATTGAACTGTGGAATCACCTGATTTTTTCAGGCAAACCAGTTATCAAACGTTTCTGCTTGGCATTCTGGATCCAGGGACTCCAGGTAGTGGGTATACGTAATTTTCAGTAGGATGTACATGCTGCTTGCTGTAACTTGGTGAGCATGCCTAGTTCTTGTGATATGAGAGGCCTTCAAAAAGGAGTCTGCTGTGCCTGCCGAGAAGGGCTGTTGTGTTGCAGAAGCTGAGCTTTATGTGTACCACTGCTTGACTGTGATAGGAACTGGATGTTGGGACCATCAAGAATCATGGCTAAGATTGTTAGAAGTGACTGGGGTACAGAGTTGAGCTGGCATGGCTCATCAAAGGAGCCTGTGATTGTAGCTTGCAGTTAAAAAATGTATTTCTGCACAATTTGAGCTGCTCGTGCGAGACAGATGGCTTCGTCATCAAAATCGTCCTTGCAGAGCTTACGTAGGGCAGCTCCCATGTCTATGTCAAATGTAAGGAGTAGGCTACACCCCACCCTACTCTCTAAGCTTTCAGGTATGGGAAGTGGGCAAGGATGCAATTTTAAGGGTCAGTGCTGTGTGGACGAGTGTCTTGCGCAATGACAAATTGCTGGAGCCGCGCAGAATACAGTTTGATCAGGTCTGCTAGCATGAAGACTGGAGCTTCATTCATCCTCGATTCATCAATGAAGCCTATGTTAGCAATTCAGCGAGAGCAATGTTTCTGCTGAGGTTGTCAGTTGTGTTCTGTTTGCTTTTTTGGGCTTGCTCGGCTACAGCTCTGTTGTAAAGTGATACTAAACAAAGAGTAGTAAAGTGTTACTAAACAAAGTGATACTAAGTAACCCGCGTCTTGTGCTATCAAGTCCCCAGCACTGAGTTTAGCCAGAAGTTGCTGGTCTTGAAGATCTGTAGCAAATTTTGAAACTTTCTTGTTGAGCCCAAACGTGGCTGCTTCGTGGAGTGTGTGTACTGTGTCCTCATCCCCACAGAAAAAGCAGACATGTTTTGTCGATGCTTCCTGTGTAGCACTTTGTCGAGTAGAATTCTTGGAAACACCTGAACTGCGGTCACAGTCTGTCACAGAATGGCTTTTTTGAACTCATTGAAGCGTATGAGGTGTGTTGAAATAGTTGAGTAGCCTACCCTTGACCAACATTGACATTAATCCGCTTGCTTTCAGTAGGGAACTGCATTGATTCGGGAGTTAATGTCTGGCAAAGGCAGCATATTGTCTAGTCAGTTTTAAATTGGCTGTGTTACCCGAGAGTGAGAGGGACCAGCCGAGCCACCAGCCTGCTGTGAATCGCCAATATTTTACTTTTTGTATATGGCTATACGTCTACCACCACCATTTAAACACGTTCACCACATAATAAATGAATAAAGGAGTCATGGAAAGATAAAAAAAGACATTTTTGTTAATTTATTGCCCGAATGTAAGTGCCCCCTGGAACCATTAGCACAAAGTTGGTTATGATGATAATGGTAGCTGAGCTATTTTGCTGAGTCAGCATAATTTTGAATGTCTCCATGGGCACAAACACCCACATATACTGTTTGTAAAGTGCTGTGGTAGTTTAGGGTTCAATAATAAGGCTATGCAAGGCCAATAACTGTCTTGCACTGCCCTAGTAATTGAAGTTGTCCGTGTCACAAGTGCGTATTGGACGCCATTTTGAAAAATGGCTGCCAACACTTACAAGGGTCTTACTTCCGGTGGCCCCATAGCTGAAAAGTTTGCCAGGACCATAGTCTAGACATGTGCCAAATTTCATGCTTCTATGTATAAACCCACAATTGTTTGCTATATTTCACATATCCGCCTGACTATGACTAATAGGCTATCAGGTCTCACATTAACATAACAATAACCACCATGACCATTATTTATTACATTAACATAAAAATTGTAAAAAAAAAACATCATTAAACCCTATTATAGTTCACGTCAACATGGATCCCACGAAGGCTCATGATTTTCGCCGAATCCCAGTTCTGGATTTCTTTACCATTACCAACAAAGCCCCTTGTGTGGCAAATCTTACCCAGTAGGCCTATTTACGATGGGTTAGTTGATCCACTTTCACAACGTAGGCCTAGTGGCCCTAGTAGTGGGGCGGCAAATCGGCCTATTGCCATAGCATTTAAAACGATCAAAATATCGTTTAAAAAATTAGGCATGTTTAGCTTTGCACTTTTTAGATGTAGGCCCCTATTAGAAATTATGAGAAATTTCGAGAAATGTGGAACCTTTTCTTTGGAACAAAATATAGTCTATTTAGACCAGACGTGGCTGGGGGTAAGGTGTCAACCGGAATGAGAATCTAGGTCACTATCAATTTTTTTCACATAGCTGGACTATTCAGGGGCCAGAATCAACCTGTTGATCAGGTAACTGCCGCTGCTTAAGGCTACTGAAATATGGCCACAAGTGTAGGCCTATGTGAGATACCGTCAATTTTCTCGAGCCTGAAGAAAAGCGAGCATATTTTTACGTCAAGCCAAAAAAAGCGTGTAATGTGTTCACATAACTCATTATTTTTATTCCAAATGTGTTTATTGGTTTGGTGTCGTAAATTCAAATGATAAGAAAAATTCAGCGTATAGGCCTAGGCCCCTATATATTTTCAGAATTATTGCCCATTTATATGACCTTAAGGGGTATTTATTGTGGTTTGACACATGAATATATATAATCATGATAATAGTTCGCCGCACTGAAAGTGTTAATGAAGGTGTGATTCTTAAAGCACCTGTTAATTGCTTTAATTAACTTTAAGATGTCTGTAATTAAAGTGTTATTTTTATCATGTTTATTATGCGGCGTAATTTTACCCCAGCAAGCGACAATATGTTTCCCAGACCAATTAAAATATAATTGTAATGATTTCATGTTAAAATATTGATTGGACAGTACTTTCGAAACGTGAACATAGATGACTCTCGCAATTATAAGGTTTTATAAGAGGTAATCGCGTAAACAATGAAAGCTCCCCCATTCTACTACAGACACGAAACGTTAATCCAAAATCGATCCAAGTTTTGAGCCATCACCTGCAACGCTGCCCCAACAATAAACCAACACTGGATTATATATACTATCTCGTTTTTTTATCGGGACAGGCGTGTGCATAGCTGTCTTAAATAACGATGGACAGTAACCATTGCTGTTACGCCTGTGTGTTTGTTCAACAATTTTATCATTAAATCTCTCTGACCGGCTGACCAGACGTCTGAATGAAAGATCAGAGGGACGATATATACAGTTCACCGAAAAAATAATGTGTCATAACGCGTTATATAGATAACTCTAGATAAACTAAATTTGTTTTGCGTTCAGCGTTCAGCATTATTTTTATAATCATATTCTTAAAAATATTGCCCTGAATGACTGGAAAAGTGAATATTATTATAATATATATTTTTTAAACAAAACGAGATGTACTTGCAATGTACTTGTCTTCAAGTACCAAGTACTTCGTAATGTACTTGGGTACAAGTACAAGTACAATTTTGAAGCTCAAGTACTAAGTACAAGCAGGTACTTGAACATATGTACTTAAGTACAGGTAAGTACAAATACCGAAGTACTTGGCCCCAACCCTGCATACAACCCCCCCCCCCCTTGGATCCACCACTGGCTTAACTTAGGCATATCATTGGGCGAGATGACTATATTGACCAATCACATACCTAAGATCTGCATGGGTCGCTCTGGGAATACCGGGCCCACGTCTCGTAATCTACTCCCTAATTTAAATAACTACTGAATGACAGCGGTGATTGGTCAATCTCGTGATGTGACAGGCTGAACCACTCTTAGATTGATCGGGGGTAGAATACAAGACTTAGACGGAATGCCGTGCATGCGTCACAAACCGATAACTGACTATGATATACATTTTCCCCATTTATTCCTGGGTTGGTTTTAGTTCAGCAGAACTGACGTCATTTGTCAAAATGCCGGGACCTGTGAGGACACCACGTCGTGTTATATATGTCACTGCCCTCCACAGTATGCCGGCAAAATGTGTCAAACAGGTCAGTATATGATATTATAGACACTCGCCAGGTTATATATGTCACTGCCCTCCATTGTAGGTTATATTTGTCACTGCCCTCCACTGTAGGTTATATATGTCACTGCCCTCCACTGTATGTTATAGGCCTATATGTCACTGCCCTCCACTGTAGGTTATATATGTCACTGCCCTCCATTGTAGGTTATATATGTCACTGCCCTCCACTGTAGGTTATATATGTCACTGCCCTCCACTGTAGGTTATATGTCACTGCCCTCCACTGTAGGTTATATGTCACTGCCCTCCACTGTAGGTTATATTTGTCACTGCCCTCCACTGTAGGTTATATATGTCACTGCTCTCCACTGTATGTTATATATGTCACTGCCCTCCACTGTAGGTTATATATGTCACTGCCCTCCACTGTATGTTATAGGCCTATATGTCACTGCCCTCCACTGTAGGTTATATATGTCACTGCCCTCCACTGTAGGTTATATATGTCACTGCCCTCCACTGTATGTTATAGGCCTATATGTCACTGCCCTCCACTGTAGGTTATATATGTCACTGCCCTCCACTGTAGGTTATATGTCACTGCCCTCCACTGTAGGTTATATTTGTCACTGCCCTCCACTGTAGGTTATATATGTCACTGCCCTCCACTGTATGTTATAGGCCTATATGTCACTGCCCTCCACTGTAGGTTATATATGTCACTGCCCTCCACTGTATGTTATAGGCCTATATGTCACTGCCCTCCACTGTAGGTTATATATGTCACTGCCCTCCACTGTATGTTATAGGCCTATATGTCACTGCTCTCCACTGTAGGTTATATATGTCACTGCCCTCCACTGTAGGTTATATGTCACTGCCCTCCACTGTAGGTTATATATGTCACTGCCCTCCACTGTAGGTTATATATGTCACTGCCCTCCACTGTATGTTATAGGCCTATATGTCACTGCCCTCCACTGTAGGTTATATATGTCACTGCCCTCCACTGTAGGTTATATATGTCACTGCCCTCCACTGTAGGTTATATGTCACTGCCCTCCACAGTATGTCGGCAAGATGTGTCAAACAGGTCAGTATTTATTATTATAAACCCCTAGGAGCTAAAGGGTTCTCTCTGTCACTCATTAGAGTGGCATATGGTACCCTTTAGCTCCGATGCGACTATTTCCAAGTTAAATATAACTGCATGAATTAATGAACTAATCATGAAGCTTTATGTCACCTATATCATCCATGCTCGGTGCCGAGAGGCCAGACTTCGACCTTTTCATTCGCTTGCTACATCGTTATAATTATTGAAAAAATGTTTTACTATAATAGGACATAAATGTCTCAGGTCGGCGTATTCTTAATCAGCGGAGGTTGACTTTTTACCCCATAAGTGTGAAAAATTCATTGTGAAATAGCATATCTTATACAGCGCGGAGAACGACAATAGACGTCAGAATCTGATGTCTATAAAGACGTCATATTCTGACGTCTAAAGTCGATCCCCGCACTGAAAGAGTAGAATATTTATAATGGCCGTAGACCCATAACATAGGCATTAAAATAAAGCGGAAAGAGATAACCAAGGCAAGACATTTATGAAGATTTAAAATTGAAAAAACCCTTTAGTCTTCATGGTTTATACAAAAATATTTTAGAGCTAAGGCAATAGGTCTGTTATAGAAAATCCATCTTCAGCTAATATTGACAATGAGCTGCCTTATGTCGCATCAAAGAGGTGATATCAAGGAGGTTTATAGATATTGAACGTATTATTTTCGCTGATAGGTGTAACCGTGGACAATAGCCTGCAGGTGTAATAAGAGAGCGTTCATAATTTATGACTGTGAGGGGGGGGGGGGAGGAGAGGAGGAGAATAAAAGAATTCTTGGAGGGAGCATTGATTTTGTGCATAACATAAGTGGGAGTTTTTTATTTTGTACAGGGTCAAGCGTAGAGGGGGTCGTGGATTTTGTAGAGACATTTTGGATAAGACACATATACCCAGCAAACACAAAACATTTTTATAACATTTAGACGTTGTATAAATGTTATAAAAATGTTTTGTCTTTGCTGGAATAAGCCTCCTATATAGATATGTTGAAAATGAATAAATGCCGACCAGTGAGATTTATTTATTAGAATGCTTGAGTGATTTTAATTTATAATGGGGAGTGTTATATTGTACAATATCTTGGACGGGGGGGGGGGGGGAAGGCGGACAAGTAGGCCTATTTCGTACAGAGGTTTTCGGAAAATCCTCTCTCACACACGTCACCTAATGCCACTTAATCTTTACCACGCTGAAATATGTTTGTATACACCATGGATACCAAAGGATTTTTTCAATTTGAAATCTTAGTTCTTAGCTCTTCCCACTTCATTTGAATACCAATGTTATGGGTCTACGGCCATTATGTTTTTTTCGGCGCAGGGATCGTTTATTGATGGTCCCCGCACCGAAAGGGTCAAACTACACAATCATATGACGTCATTTTATTGATAAAACATAGATTTGCAGGGAATTCATACTTTTCTGTTGTTATTGTTCATTCTGGCTATTCTGCCTTTAATGAAAAATGAAATAAATCGGGATTTAGGCCACTTTTGTGCACAGGGGGTTACAAGCTAAATTGGGCATGCAGGAGAACCTCCTTAGGATGGTGAGATAAGGGATATGACACTGCCCTCCAGACACAGGATTCGAAATTCAAACCCTGGAGGTCTGAGCTCGAGCACGCTACCTCTCGGTCACGGAGGCCCCCCACAATACTGAGTTTTACGAGTGGATGGTGAAGAAACATTTTTGTTTCTTTCAAACCGCCAAGACCGGGGAACGAACCCAGAACCACTACCCCTAGGAAATGAAATGAATCGGGTTTTAGGCCACCTTTGTGCACATATAGGCTAAACTGGGCTAAGAGAACCTCCTGAGGATGGTGAGATGATTGAGATGACACTGTCCTCCAGACACAGGATTCGAAATTCGAGCCCTGGCGGTCTGTGGCCGAGCATGCTACCTCTCGGTCACGGAGGCTCCCCACAATACTGACTTTCACACGTGGATGGGGAACAAACATTTTTTGTTTCTTTCAAACCGCCGAGACCGGGAACAGAACCCCGAACTCTGGCGTGAAAGGCAGCGGTGCTAACCACTACCCTAGGGCCCCCGCCCACTACCCCTAGGGCCCCCGCGATGGAAGGAATCTAACATAAACACAGCGAAATAGCTCCCACGACACGTTGACCTAATTCTGGTTTAATGTTGGCCCACCGTCTTCGACGCTGGCCCAAATGCTGGTCCAATGCTGGCATTAAACCAGCATTGGATCAACGTCTCGTAGTACGACAGGACTACGACGGGACCTAATTTTGGAGAATAACATTATAGCTGGTTGTTGATGGTGAGGATATCATTATATATTCAGAAACTTCCACATAATATTATAATAAATGGATTTTCCAGTCAAATTACACGCAAAAAGTATTACGCTTGTACCCAGCTTTTTTTGTTGGAAAATCTTATTAGACCTTGAAATTGACCTTCAATTTTGCATACTAGCGCAAATTGTTCAAGGATGTCAAGATGTCATCCGACAGTTTCTGGATAGGCCTATATATAAACTTACTGTCAATAATCAGCCCTAAAAACCTTTATACTCTGATGCTTATAGTGGCGCCACTCGCATGAACTGTACTTGGGCCTACATTCCCAGCAAACACAAAACATTTGCGTAACATTTGTACAATACTGGGCCAGCGTCAAAGACTTTGGGCCGACGTTGTACAAATTATGCTATACGAATGTGTTGTGTTCGCTGGGTTGTAGTTCATGCGAGTGGCGCCACCTGTGATCAGATGGAATGCCTCAGATTTCGATGCAATATATGAGATGCTAATTAATGAATCTGTAATATAGAGTTACTAGAATGGCCTAGACAGCTTACGAATCTTCTTTGTTTTACATAAAATAACAATACCTTTTGACGCTTTCCAACATGTCTAACGAACAAGGTGAATATAAGAAGACCAATTAGTCATTTGTGAGTCTCACATGATTCCGCGAAAATTCGGATCAACAGATCTATTGAATTTCGTTCTTTGTCTTTGAGGCACAACTAAATAGCTGGATGAAGGAAACATTGCCGTAGTTGATACATAGCTGGAGGGATGACTGCTAATTATATTGTGTAACCTGTCGACGCTGGAGACACGCCCCACGTAAAGTCTACCACTTATTGTTCTGTGATACTGCTTATTTCACTGAAAGGGAGAACCTTCATCAGTGGAATCAAAGATGACAATCTTTAACGTCATAATCACACCTGAAGGGATTTTAACCCTTATCCTCCTGAGTTGATTTATTTGAATTTATTAGAATATCAGCCACTTGAAGTTGTGCGACCCACAACTTCAAGTGGCTAAAAATTACTCATATCTTTTTTAATTTGAGCATAAAGATTTGCAAATCTTGATGTTTAGCCACGCATTTCATTTCCAATAACATTGATTTGGTTGACTAATAAAACAGATTAAAAACAACAAAAGGCTTGATCAGCAGGACAAGGGTTAAGCAGGATCACATCTATAGGCGTTTTAAGCTTGATGGTTTGTCTTTTAAACAGGATAATTTGATCGAGAAATGAACATTTATTTAGCTAGATTGACATATGTTTTGGTACTAGATGTAAACATGTAAGGACATTTTGCCCCCATGGAGTTGTGGGTCGCGGCAGCGGGACAAAACTTCAAGTGGGTACAAATAGAAATTTGATAATATAGCGCATCTAGTGTTAATTTGATTGTGATGATTACATCAGACGTCAGTATATATATAAGGTACAGGCGTCAATAAGCTTCAGCATCTCTTAGTTTTCTGTATTTTCTCAGTCTCCTTCACCATGAGTACAGAAGAGCAGCAGACATACAAGTACGGCAGAGAGGCAGAGACTGAGCCTGGCTGGGGTGAAGTCCTACCAACTGTAGCAGCAGCCTCCATCATCACTGATTCACTGCTGGAACAGGTTCTTACTGCAGGGCTTTTTACAGTATTCTGGTTCTACGTTAACCTGGTGAATGGGTTCATCATCTTTGTCATCAAGAAATCCACGTCTCTAAGAGAGAATTACCAGTACCCAGTTCTCATTGGCTACATCATATCTGACATGGTACTGTGTAACTGTAACATGATGATGATGATACCGCTGCTGATAGCAAACGATATAGACATACTTCCCCCTGGATACTGTTCTATGGTTACAATGTTGATTGCAGGTGCACTTTATACGAACATATGGATGATAGGTTACTTGGCATATGAACGTTACGTGTACTTTGTCCGGCCACTCAAGTACCCGAGATACTTCTCAAGTACAAAAATTCGCCTTGCCAACATCTTCATGTACATCATCGGGTTCTCTGTAGCTTTGATAACTACACTATCGGCAGGACGTGAATTCCATGCATCCAACTTTGTGTGCGGCGTGAGTGATAAACATTCTCAGGAGGTGAATCTTGTAACCTTCCTTCTGTTCTGGATCCCTTCTGGTTGTACCAGCATCATATCCCTAATTCGTATACGCTTGCTGACCTCCAAGCACAGAGCTCAAGTCGCAGCACAATTTCCAAATGCTGAAAATGTCCCTGCTCATAATTTTACCCCGATTATCGCCTGGAAGAGGACAGTGAAGACGGTGGCGCTCGTATCTGGAGCATTCTGGGTAACTGCAACGCCAGGTATACTCGTCAGAATCGGGATATCGGCATTTGGTTTCTCAGCCCAAGACATAGATAGCAGAGATAATATGGTCGTATTCGCCGTATCCAGAGGGGCGTATTTACTGATAACAGCATTCTCGAGCTTTATCAATCCTGTTATCTATTTCACTTTGCACAAGGATCTGCGTAAAGCTGCAAAGAAATACATCAAGACAAGGTGCTGAACTGTTTACTGATGGCAGCTGATTCCATGAGTAGAACCACACGTTACAACACCATCTTCACCCGGCAAACATAAGACATTAGGCCTGTATGAGGCCAGAGTTGGGACAGCGTCCAAGGGCTTTTTTTTGTGACACTAAAATTGAAGTTAAAAGTAGTTTTTAATCTTTCCAGTGCGAGGATGGACTATACGTCGGAATCCGACCTCTATTGACGTCAGAATATGACGGCTAAAGTCGATCCCCGCACTGAAAGAGTAAAATATTTATAATGGTCGTATACCCATCACATAAATGTAGGTATTTAAATGAAGAGATTTCTGATAATTTCAAATAGAAATATACACTGGTCTCTTGGTTTATATAAACATATCTCAGCCCTATTTAACATGATCGACATGCACTATATTTACATGGACGGACAACGTAAAATAGGACTAAAAGACTGGTCAGTGGAATGTGTCAAGGAGAATGAACAAGATTTCTATATGTGTATGATGTATATTTGTATGTGTAATGTTTTTCATGATTGTATTTTTTCTTGTATTATGATGTAGACAATTTTCACCATAATGCACATATGAAAAATAGGTAAACTGCTAATAATGTCCCCCTGTGGGCCTATAACAAATTCAATAAAATAAATAAATAGATTACATGACGAGATCAGTGTAAGCCTAATCCTAATTCTATCAGGCCTACATGGGTATATATTATAAGATTATCGAATTCATAAACACATATTTAGATTATCATAGCCTTCGTGTAATTTTATTGATTGCGACAAGACTACTAAGTATGAATGACTCTTTTCATCTAGTTCACTTTGCACAACTTCGTATGTCTTCTTGATCATGTTGATTTTTTTTCTTTTGTCATGCCAGTCATGTAGATTGAGGGATAGCCCTACATGGGATATAATGTCACTTAAGGTCTCACCAAACAAATTCAGGGGCGGATCTAGCTTTTCAGTGAGGGGGGGGGGAGGGGTAAAATTTGACAAAAAAAATATGTTACTGTAGAGGGGTCGAGGGGCCCGTAATTTCTTTCTGAGGGGGGAGGGGGGTTTAACCACCCCCCCCCTTGGATTCGCCACTGAAATTCATACACACATATCATTACAAAGTGCGAGAGTTACGACCTTTTTAATGTCGCGATATCCAGCGGACTTGGGTTTAAATATTACATTTATATCATTTTGATCCCAATTTATTTAGATTATGTGATCATTTCTTGTTCCGAAAACATCGAAACCGGGAAAGATATTTATATTTATTTGACATTCAGTTAAAACATGCAAATGGCTTAATGTCATTAATATTAATTTATTATTTGAGTATTTTTTGCAAAATGTTAAAAACTTTGGTTGAATATTGGTTGAAATAGCCGACAATTGTTTGTCATCAGTTTCCCGCACCAAAAACATACCGCACAAGTTTCAAAATTTCATCGTACGATATATCCTGGTTCAAAGACACATTTTCTTCTGCAACATCATGATTACATTCAATAAACTGTCTAACTTTTCCCCAAAGTCAGTATTAGATTCCTCACTTGAGGTTTCAACATTATGTAAATTGGCAACATCATTTTTCCAACAAAAGTAGAAACCGAATTTAATTGATATAAAATATAGTCCCTAGGCTGATAGTAACAAGGTATATGCTGCATTTGATAGATCTCAGAGAATCTATAAGGACATTGCATCTGCATGTGAAGATAGAAAAAAAGCCCCATGTTTAAGGACCCGTTTTTATTTTGACATTCTAACACTTATAAAGTTTATTAACATTTGTCAATTTGGAAAACGTTTGGATGCCCAATGGTATGGGTCATATTACTTGTAAATTTATGGGAGGGTATTATGTGTGTTGAGACGTTAAGTATTTTTAGCGCTTTACATCGTGTACCAACCTGCATTGTATGTGATCTGTAGAATTATCCCTTTTTTGTTGTCTGATGTTGTCTGATATATCAATAAAAAATGCTGAATTTTTTTTCTTTCCTTTTATTCAATTTAAGGGGAAATGTACAAAAACATAATGTATTGCAATCGCAACGTGTTAGAAAACACGGGCGTTAATTGCCATCGTCCCCAGGACGAACGCTGGTCCCTCGCGCGGACGATAGGCTACAGTAAACACGGAATATTTGTATACTATTTATACGATGTTGGACCAGCGTCGAAGACGTTTGGCCGACGCTGTATAAATGTTATAATTTTTGTGTGTTTACTAGGGTGACTCACCTTGTGGCAAAGTATTTCTTATGTGTAGGTCATTAATTGGAAGAGCCAGATGCCCGTTCCTCAAAATTATCTTAACTTTCTCTTGTTTGGTTTCATTAGAAAAGTTCAGAAAACCGAACGCACGCGTCAAGCGAGTGAGTCGCTCAAAGGGACGAGAATTTAGCCATGTTGGTCTGATTGATCTTCATCCCCTTCTGCGAGCTATGCATAGCGCTATCTATCTTCAATAAAATGGAAAAGTGAACATCATTTGGTTATAATATTCGATCCTTCCTTTTACTGCCGAACCGGCGGGCAGGAGAACTGATGGAGAACAAGTTTGAGTAGTTAGAGACACACTGGGAACGACGGACTGCCGACCCCCTAACCTCAACAGACCCATAACATAGGTATTCAAATGAAGCGGAAAGATCTAACTAAGACGTTCGTGATCATTTCAAATTGAAAAAAACTCTTTTGTTTCCATTGTTTAACCCTTTAACCGCCAAATCATTCAATTTGAATTTTCACCCACTTGAAGTTGTGTCTCGCTGACGCGATCCACAACTTGAAAGGAGTGAAAATTATTCAGATTTCACAAAATGGAGGTCAACTCTTTTCAAATATTGCTGGTTGATGTCACATTTTACCTTTAACATATTTAAAATGTGGTACTTATTGTGCTAATAAAAAAAGAAAACCCGAATATATGCGGCACCGGCGGTTAAAGGGTTAAATAAACATATTTTAGCGTTGTAAGAATTCAGAAACTTGTTCTACCATAGTAACTGGTACAGTAAACAATTATAAAACTATCGTTTCAGCCGGGCGTTTGAGTAAAGAAGATTACATATCCAATAGGAAACCAGGTGCAGTTTTAAAAATACACGCGTTTTTGCATAGAAAAGCTGCTCAAATATTTCGACAATTTTTATTTTAGTGGACTTTATGACTTTATGTGTATCAGGCCGGGAATAATCTGAAAAAATGGACAATAATATATTATATGATTTGATTTTATTGAACGGTATAAACGGACTATTAAGTTTATTAATCATCAATTTCAACCGTTTTCATGAACTCCTATTCAATGATCGTTACTCTTTTCAAATTTTGCTGGTTGATGTCACATTATATCTTTAACACATTAAGTACCACATAAAATGTGGTACTTAATGTGCTATTAAAAAATAAAAACCTGAATAAATGCGGCACCGGCGGTTAAAGTGTTTAGGGTTATGCCAGCATTAGATCAGCCTCGCTTGTTTGTATTGAAAATTGAACAGAAGTTTCTACCAACACAAAAATACCAATCACCAACTGCCCGACATAGATTATCTTTGGATATATCCAAATGCCAGAATATGATACCAACTGCCCGACATAAGATATCACGTTGGTCTTTAATATATTATTATCGTGTAAAATATATATAAATATAGCGGAAACACGCCAACTATATGGGAAACCTTCATTTCCAAACAATTTAAAGTCCAGTCATGTCTGAACGATTCGATATCTAAATATTAAAAAAAATATTTTTCTCCTCGTCATTTAATGCAGAGCTGATGTTGGCCCACCGTCCAGGACGCAAATCCAACATCAGGTCACCATTAGTATAGCCCGATTTAGTTTCAGTGCACTTTCCAGACAAACAGCGTGCACCACGTCAAATTGTCTGCTGAGAGTAAAGAGGTTCCACGAACTCAAATTGGGTTTTTCCACCTTGGAAAAACCGAAGGTGTATATTGTTCATTTGCAGTATAGTATGTGCACAGTAACACGATATGTTGACCCAGTATTGGCTCAGTGTTGGCCCCATGTAGCAGACGGTGGTCCAACAGTAAACCAACACTAAGTATAGGTTACGTGCTAGTTGTGTAGTATATTATGCCCGGTTATTATGAAATGCTTGGATGTCAACAGTACCATTCCTTGGACAGACATATCCCAGCGAACACGACACACTCACCCATAGCTGCCTAAATGTTGGTTCACCGTCTGCGACGAAGGACAAACAATATATCAACAGTGGGCCAATGCTTTGTGGTGTGACTAGACAAACGAACACAAAACATAATTAAAATACTGTTTTAATTTGGGCCTGCTTAGTGTTTTAATGTTTGGCGTGCATTCGGGTTTAATGTTGGGCCTGCGCCAAAGACAGTAGACCAACAATAAACCTGAATTTGGGCAATGTTTTGTGCAACGTTTAGATTACGGCCAGAGACTCATTTCTTGAGCGGAGTCATTTTTAAAGATAATAACAATTATACAATACTTTTGGATCGCCTTAATTAGTCATTTGAACAATTTCCTAAATTATAGCATAATAATACATCAGCAATCACAACTCACAAGACGTTGAGCTATAGCTGGTTCAATGTTGGTCCAGCGTATACGACCCTGGATCTCCACTAAATCAACGCTGGTTCAACTACTTGTTTTTCTGTGATCGTATAATTCTCTACAATTATCAGTTGAATTATTCATTTAGACATAATTTGTAATTATTAGGTTTTACATATTTGTATTTGATATTTTAAATAATCGTCATTCATTATTATCGTCATCTGGTAATGTGTCTGATAGGTGAGAGGCGCTGTCATGGCAGCGGGGTCTGCATGCTCCCCGGGGAGTTAAGATGGCACATCAATGGGAGGACCCGTATAATTTGAGTAAACAGCGTGAAATGCGCTGGAGCATCTCTATAATCCCTCTTTTTTATCAGTCGTCCTTGGCCCAGTTTAGCCTATATGTGCACAAAGGTGGCCTAAAGCCCGATTCATTTCATTTATCAGTCGTCCTTGCGGGCCCACATGGATGAAGAAACATCTGTGAAGGGTCATTATTCATATTAATATTATTTCTAGTCGCAAGCCACGACGTAGCTACTTTGAACTGTCGATAAGAGGAAGTCTGTAAGTTCAATGGGAGAAAGCATTTAAAATCTCATTGTTAAAATCACAGTAGAAATCTAGTTATTTCTATTCTTATTGTTTTCAAAATACAGCAGCAGTTAAATCATCATTTCAAGTTAACGACGGAAATTCCGATGTGTCACAATTTTAATTACAGTCGATCACACCCCAGCAAGTATACAGGTCTCAGTCTGAACACGATCTAATATAACCAGTAGTGTGGAGAGAGAAAAATAAAATAATAATATGATGATTATATTCAATTGACGATAAAAAATAAAGTAAATTTAAAATAAATTTTAAGCTAATAAATTTTTTTGAAAAATGAATAAAATTATTATATCCGACTTCTATAAATAAGATAATAAACCGTTTTAATTACTGTTGAATGAGAATCTGTAAAAAGTGGAGCTTTTCTGAAATCTAGCATGTAAGGCGTGTGTATCATGACTACAAAATTATTACAGGCATCCAAACAACATTGGCCCAATCTCTGAGAGCTAGAAATGATTGTAATAATACTGATGTACGTATGTTTCCCATCACTTTTATAATTAGCAAAAAATCACTAAAGCAATGACAAGAATAATCTCGATGGATGTAGGCTACCTACGTGCACTTTTTCTTACTTTTAAATAGTATAGACAGCATTACACATTACACGCCTTGAATAGTTTGGTGCACTATTTATGTCGAACATCAGCCATCTGCCCAGTCTGGGTTCAAACCCAGCACTTTCATATTAGAAGTTTACATCTGAGCAGAATAAGCCACCGCGTAAGGCTTTATACAAGTCTTCATACAAAAGGTACCTCAGTACATCGCACGAGTGGCGGTTTTATCTTCTAAATTGGCTTGTTATATCCACCAGCGATCTCACAACAGATAACGTCAAAAGTGAGCTTTTCTCATCACAAGACCAATAATTATTTTTATTATTACACAACCAATTATTATCGTTAGTAACTTCCGAATTGAATCGCCACTCTTTCCTTCCTTTAAAGCAGAAAACGCAAAAGTACATGACCAATACTAATTACTTTCATTGATTAGTAACGCTGCGGACGATGCTAGTCTGAGCAGGGTCCGGGGCGCTGATATAATGGTTGCCTGACCCCTTAAGTCCCCTGGTCGCATTTATGTAACACATTGTATATCTTGAATAAATAGGTGCTGCTGACCTTAAGGAGCTGCTGACCCGAATTGCTTCTGACACCAAGGAGCCGACCTCAAGGCGCTGACCTCTAGATGCTGACGACAAGATGCTGACCTCAATGTGCTGAATTCAAGGCGCTGACCTCAAGGTGCTGACCTCCAGGTGCTGACCTCAAGGCGCTGACCTCAAGGTTCTGACCTCAAGGTGCTGACCTCAAGGCGCTGACCTCAAGGTGCTGACCTCTAGGGGCTGACCTCAAGGCGCTGACCTCAAGATGCTGACCTCAAGATGCTGACTTCAATGTGCTGACCTCAAGGCGCTGACCTCAAGGTGCTTACCTCCAGGTGCTGACCTCAAGGTGCTGACCTCAATATGCTGACCTCAAGGTGCTGACCTCAAGGCGCTGACCTCAAGGTGATGACCTCAAGGTACTGACCTCAAGATGCTGACCTCAAGGTGCTGACCTCAAGGCGCTGACCTCAAGGTGATGACCGCAAGGCGCTGACCTCATGGCGCTGACCTTAAGGTGATGACCTTACGGTGTTGACCTCAAGGTACAGCTGAACTCAATTCGGGTCAATTCGGCATGCAAAAAGTTGCCCCCAAGCGGCATTGTTACAGTTATTTATTAATTCATATTTTTTCACTTTTAATGATCACATAACTAAAATAAACAGTTTAAATATCCTAAAATTAAAAGTATTAACGCTTTTTCATAAATAATTTTATTTTATGAAATAGGAAGGGCGCGGCTATTAAACATACTGCATTTTTTTGACTTCACAGCCTTCTTGAATATGGCTGGTCATAAAGTTGACATGCCTTTTCACATGGCGGGTCATAATTTTAATCTCACATGCCTAAATAGTTCAAAATGTATTTAAACTCGACACCTTTGTATATGGCCGTTTGAAGTGAAAGACCGGATATGTATGTTTAAATGTAAAATATATGTATCACAGTCAGAAAGTACACTTCCCGCTAAGAATTTATCAAGTATTTTAATAATATGGTTAAACACATTAAATTATTGGTTGTCGAGAAGTATAAAAAGTAGGCTAGATATTTGATTAGAGTTTGTTTCCAGGGGCCTCTAGCTACAGAATCTGGTTGATGACATTGCCGGAAATAGGGGCGAGCCGAGAATTTGACACTTTTGTACACCTACCCCATTTTTAGATAAAATATTCGCTAAAATGTGATTTTCAAGTCGTTCTCACTCTATCACAATGTTGTTCACCTAAATGAAATATTGGTGGATTTATTTGTTTTTGTGCATCAGGACATATATCTATAGATATAAAATAGTAAAAAATAATTTAATTTTCGCTGTAGCATTCTACTTTGCGGAGCTGTTTTTTGTATTGTAAATATGTTGCAAAATGCAATTTTTCAACATTTTCATTTTTTTGCAAATAGTTTATGACAACAGATTCATTTCTATTACATATATTATCCGAAAATATAAATGATTTTTCTAGAAACTAAGCCTACAAAGTCGGCCATCTCATCTGGACTATAAATTATTGTTTAACTAATTAATGTCTTAATAAATTATAATTTCAGGATAAAACATTAAGTATCATGTTAATCATTAGTGTCTATATAAATAGGCATAAAGGGCTACAGAAACATACACCATCACAGCGGCTGGGTGAAGTGCAATGGACGGTCGCACGAAAACAATACAAAATTGGTACTCCATCATTTTATCAAAAATAAATCAAAAAAATATTTATAATAACTGGAAATTAATAATAAATTAATAATAAAATTTACAAATATGCGCGAAACAAATAATCACAAATAAAGTTATTCGAAATAATATAATTTAATACCAATATTAAATAGTATGTGATAATAAATACCTATTTTAAGCTTTGTGACCTTTGAAATGACTTTGAAAATCAAAAGTGACGGTGGCATCCACCCACACGTTATTCCTTATCCTATTAGTAATCGATCTAGCATGGTTGCCCTCTATTACCCCTCCATGCGTTAAAAAACATTTTTTCAGTGTTGGCTGGTCTACTATAATATTTGTATATGACTCAGCTCATACGCAGATTAAAAAATGAGTCTCTACATTAAAACAGAAAGCAGGCCGAGCATTAAAACAGGAATATGCTGATGTCTTGTGTTTGTTGGGTGAAATCTGAAACATGATCTTTTTTCTCAGAATTTTTGTGCATAATTTTGTATCCACTAGTTTTTACATGATGTATGTGTGCTTAATTCAAATCTGTTGGATAACATTCTATATTTGGTGACCGTCACCTTCAAATGAAATGAATCGGGCTTTAGGCCACCTTTGTGCACATATAGGCTAAACTGGGCCAGGAGAACCTCCTGAGGATGGTGAGATGATTGAGATGACACTGTCCTCCAGACACAGGATTCGAAATTCGCGCCCTAGCGGTCTGAGGCCGAGCACGCTACCTCTCGGTCACGGAGGCTCCCCGCAATACTGACTTTCACACGTGGATGGGGAAGAAACATTTTTGTTTCTTTCAAACCGAACCGAACCCCGAACTCTGGCGTGAAAGGCAGCGGTGCTAACCACTACCCTAGGGCCCCCGTCCCCGTCACCTTCAAAGTAGCAAAACACAAAATGGCTGACAAAATGTAAAGAAACTCCCAAATTTTTTATGGTTTGCTTATATAGTGTTTTTTTTAAGTGTCTTTGGAAAGAAAACCCTTTATTTGACCTCCAAATACAAGACCCATAACATAGGTATTCCAATGATGCGGCATGAGCTATCTATTATATTTGTTATGATTTCACAATCAAAAAAACCTTTGGTGTCCATGGTTTATATGAAAATATTTGAGCGCTGTAAGGGTTAACCCTTACAGCTCGGGGATAGACTTTAGTCGACAGAATCTGACGTCTGTAGACGTCAGATTCCGACGTCTAACGTCGATCCCCGCACTGTAAGAATAAAAATATTTCTAATGGCGGTAGACCCATAACATAGGTATCCTAATGAATCGGAAAGAGATAACGAGGACATTTATGATGATTTCAAATTGAAAAAAACACTATTTTGTTGCGATGTTTTTTTACAAATTGTTTTAGCGCTGTAAGGGTTAGCATGTGGGTGAAAGCTTCGTGTCTGCTGGGAGGAGATGCCCAAGCAGGCCTGACGGAGGAATGACACTAAGACAGACCTGGGCGTCATCCAAGCATGACGTACTACCACGGCATATACCACTCAAAAAGCACCTGACCTTTACTGCTGCCTTATTAGTGCACCACCGTCTGCTACGCTGGCCCACCATTAAACCAACACTGGATCGGCGTCTCGTGTTTACAGAGAAAGGAATATCACACATTATATACTGTAAATTAACAATATCCACCCTCGGTTTTTCCAAGGCAAAAAAACCCAAGTTGAGTTCTTGGAACCTCTTTATTCTCGGCAGACGATGTGACGTGGTGCATGCTGTTTGTCTGGAGAGTGCAATGAGACTAAGCCAGCACACACATCAGCCTGATCAGGCTAATGCTGGCCTGATGTTGGGCTGGCGTCATAGAGGGTGATCCAACTTTGGATGACGACGGAATAACGGATAATGACGTCCTGAGTAAGTCTACTCCGTGTATAGAAAACATCTTCACGTAAATAATATTATTAATCGTAAGCGACGACGTAATCACTTTAAACCTTTAACCGCCAAATTATTCAATCTGAATTTTCACCCACTTGAAATTGTGTCTCGCTGACGCGATCCACAACTTCAAGTGAGTGAAAATTATTGACAAAATGGAGGTCAGCTGTTTTCAAATATTGCTGATTGATGTCATATTTAATCTTTAACATGTTTAAAAGGTGGTACTTAATGTGCTAATAAACAATGAAAACCCGAATAAATGCGACACCGGCGGTTAAAGGGTTAAACTGTCGATAAGAAGAAGTATGTAAATTCAGTGGTAGAAAACGTTAAAAACCTCACACTTTAAATCACAGTCACAATCTAGTTATCACTTCAGAATGTATCAATACCGACCACTGTAGACTCCTACCTCGACAACTAAGACAGAAACACAGCCGCAGCTAATTAATCATTTCAAGTTAACCGCGAGCCTCTCCTTCCCAGCAGCATTAGACATTGAGCCAATGTTGGGTTAATGTTAGGTCAGCGTCGAAGACCTTGGTCCAACGTTAAATCACCATTGATTCAATGGCCGTTGTTTGCTGGGAAAGCAACTACAGATAATTAATCATTTTGATATAACGACGGAAATTCCGAAAGTCTAAACACGATTTAAAATCACCAGTATGTGGAAAGAATAATATGATTATATTCAAGTTAGGACAAAAAGTCGAATAAAAAACTAATAAATAATGCTCAACATGATTATATTCAACTTGTGTGAATACAATAATAAACCGCTTCAATTAAAAACTAATGAAAATATGTAATAAATGAAACTTCCCTGAAATCTGAATGAATGAACAGGATATTAGGCCACATTTGTGTAACTGGGCCAGGATGACTTACCGAAGACAATGAGATGACACTGCCATACAGACACATGATTCGAAATTAGAGCCTTATCGATCTGAGGCCGAGCACGCTATCTCTCGATAACGGAGGCTCCCTGCGATACTGAATCTTTACGGCTGAGCGGGAAAGAAACTTTTTGGACGAACCCGCGATCTTTGACTTGCGAGGCAGGCAGCTTTTTTATAGTCACTACACCAGGGCCTCCGCTACTTTCTGAAATTTATATTGAAAGGTGTATTGATCATGACTACAATTAATGTCATCCAAACAACATTGGCCCAACGTCATTGAGCCAGAAATGATGGTAATATTACTGATGGATGTAGGTAGCGAGCATGTGACGTTGAACTACAATAATGTTGGTTTAATGTTGGCCGATATCGTGGACGGTGGACCAACATTAAACCGTCATTAACTTGGCATGTTTGCTTCGTAGGCCTACATGTTTGTTGTCGAATATAATTGACAACATTTTGCACTCGCACTATGGCTATTGGACTTATATGGGATAGAACAGATATTTGAAATGTTGAACTTAATCTGTTATTTGATAATGATAATACGGATGGATGTAGGCAGCGAGCATGCGACGTTGGAATAATGTTTGTTTAATGTTGGTCAATGTCGACAGTTGACCAGCATTAAACCGTCAGCATGTTTGCTGGGTGGGCCTATGTTTTCATTTGCTTATAATTGACAAAATTCCATACTCGTTGTTACTATGGCTACTGGACTTATATGGGATAGAGCATATATTTGAAATGTTGAACTTGTCTGTTATTAACGATTCACTGATGTACTGTTATAACGTGAGTTAAAATTAGCTGATCAAAAGCTGTGGCAATTTTATTTTTCAGGTATTTAAACATAATATCTTTCAAGAAATAAATGGTCAATACTATCATAATTAATGTGCGGAGCATGCTCACCCAATGAAAAGCGAGATGACTAAATTCAGAACATCAGTTCTTCAATTAAATTAAAGGCAGTGTGAAATGTACCGCACAGGGAAAGTGATGAACGGTAGGCCTATATACTTTTTGAATGCTAGCTATACCAACAAGATGCATATGTGGTTTTATTTATTTATGAAAATTGTAATGCTCATTAATTCATCATTTTTACTCTAAATATATAATAAAAAATACCGTGCAAGCACTCAAACACCCTCAGCTGATGAAGTGAATTAAAATGTCCACAAATCTGACATAACTGCTTCCAATACGTTATGCCAATAATAGAAGATCAGTGATAAAATCAAGATGGCCGCTATGGCTTTGGTTTGGACCGCACATGAAAACGGACAATGCCAATAGACTCGCAGACCCTGAAAACCTACATATGTAGGCATTTAACCCTTTAACCGCCAATTTTTTTAATTTGAATTTTCAGCCACTTGAAGTTGTGTCTCGGTGACGCGATCCACAACTTCAAGTGATTGAAAATTATTCAGATTCGACAAAATGGAAGTCAACTCTTTTTAAATATTGCTGGTCGATGTCACATTTTTTCTTTAACATATTAAAAATGTGGTACTTAATATGCTAATTAAAAATGAAAACCCGATAAATGCGCACCGGCGGTTAAAGGGTTAAATGAAAATAAGAATTATTTATTAAAATTGATAATGGCCGCTGTAGCCTCGTGTCCAGTCTCACATGAAAACTGATATCGCTAATAGACTCGCATACCCCGAAAACCCATAGATAGTTTCTACAGCATGATACCCTGCGAGAGAGCTATTAAAATGTGTGATGTGATACCTCAACGTTTCAGTCGTTATCCCAAGTGATTTAGTTTTAGTTAAAAAGGAACGGACTGAAAACATTCAGGTATCACATCACACATTTTAATAGAGTTTTTGCAGGGTATCATGCTGTAACAACTGTTTTTGCACAAGATGATATCTCGGAATATTTCTGCTAAATAAGATGGCTACACTGACGAGCGGATGGATCCGAAATATTCAATGAAAATTGCTTTCAAAAACGATATTATACATGGTCACTTAGCTTCTAAGAAATATTGCTCTTTGAATGACGCTGATCATAGTGGTATATGTTATATAAGTGATTATTTTTTGGTCAATTTCGTGTCCAAACCTCCTAATTAGTTAATAAACACAAGTACCGCGCTGCGCGCGACATCGTATCAAGTCACCGTGTAGCCAAAAATCTGCGTGCGGCGGCTGAGACGGCGGCGCACCTTCGGGCCCAACTTTCTGAGGGGTAAAAACAGTTCAATAATAATCTTAAAAAGTGTACACATTTTTTGCAAAGCTCAATGCTGAAAACATACCGCAAACAAGAAGAAAAGGGTCTATTATATAAAGCTAATGTCAGTTTTTGACAGCATATTGTTTAACCTTTAGCCCACTGATGTCGACTACAGTTGAATATACTATTGTTTTCTCATGTTTTAATTGTCACGTATAACCAGGTTTTAAAAATTAAATCTGTCTCAATATGTGATAATCATATACATTTCAACCTAGATTTTGCAAATTAAACTAATTTTTAGTCACTTGAAGTTGTGAATCGCGGTAGCGAGACACAACTTCAGGTGGCTGAAAATTTAAATTTATTGGCTCAGTGCTCTAAGGGTTAATAGTCTTGTCGGCTACGTGAGAGCACACGCCAGGCAAACATGAGAAGTATGGCTTGTGCTGGTCTGCTGTTGGCCCAACGTCTGTAACCCTGGCCCAGCAGAGGATCGACATAGGCTAGATGTATGTGTTTTCAAGCTGTGTACCGAGATCGACAGTGACGAGCTTAGGCCACACTTAATTTATTTTGTGGTCGTTGGATTATCCGATTGTTTTAATTAGTTATTCAAAAATACATACAAATAAACATTAAATTTACTCAGCGCTTGTGGTACAATTGTGTGAGAGTAAAAAAGTAATCAATAAATATTTAGTTGATCGCCGCTCATTGTTAAAATGTGCGAATCAAAACATAATTATATCAACGTTTTCTATGAATACTGCTACATTAGTTGTTATTTATTTATTATGAAAGCAAAATATCTCTTGATAAATCCACTGTGAAGGAATATATTTATATTGTTAGTAAAACAAGGAAAAAAACACAAACTCACTCTAAAAATGTGTCAAAACAAATTAATACTTAAAAATAAAATTTACTTAATTTTTCAGCTTGTAAATCCGTCGACCATAACATTATTTTCATGTGACTTTACGCTGGGCGGTCTCGGTGATGTGCTTCCCTGTATTTGACAGATACTGTGTTATGTATTATATTCTATGATGATTATTTCAGGCGCTGACCTCAAGGTGATGATCTCAAGTGCTGACCTCAAGGTGCTGCTGATCTCAAGGTGCTGCTGACCTCAAGGTGCTGACCTCCAGGTGCTGCTGACCTCAAGGCGCTGACCTCCAGGTGCTGCTGACCTCAAGGCGCTGACCTCAAGGTGCTGCTGACCTCAAGGCGCTGACCTCAAGGTGCTGACCTCAAGGCGATCACAGTCTGCATGTGCTTCACCCCCCCCCCCCCCTACGATAAATTAATTACATATTTAAGTACCGTTAAACATATAGAATTATTGTTTGTCGAGAATAATAAACAAGTAGATACTTGGTTTGGGATACGTGTGAAGCCAATTTTTTTTTAAACTGTCTGTCCATAGAAAATCGTCGTGTTGAAATCGAAGAGCTATAAATTCTATTGAAATAGTAACAGATATGCTGTTTTTTCAATCTGTGATTAAATGGATCAAATGATAAAAACGTAAAATAAATGTTTAACGAGTATAATTGTACAGCTATGCAATTGTAAATAAAAGTGTGTACAATATATATGAAATACAGGTGACCGACACCCTAGCTACGCTGACATCCACATTATTTACCAGAGGGTCGTAAGAGGGTGAAAAATAGAAACAAATCTTCAGAATTCAAACTAATATATATCGTTTTAGTGAGGCATACTACCTCGTCCTTTTGAATATGAAGGCATGTATCTGACAATTTGTTGCAGACACACTAACTCTCTCATATCCGAGGGCACGATATACGTTACACATCGATACTTTTGAAAATGTACAGCTTGAATGTTTATTCAATTCAAAGCGGACCAGAACTTCTGGTGAATAAAATTTACTTGGGACTTTGAAATGTGCGATTACAATTTACAATTGTATTTTGTATATCACGATTGAACACCGGTTTCCGAGGACGGTCCACAGTAGGCCTTAACACTTACATGATTTATTCCAGCTATTAGTAAGACCTCAGCACACACAAAATTATTTTGTTGCGGAAAAACCTAGTGTCTATATTGTTATTTCACACGAGCTGTATGTGCAACATAAGATACAGTACTGATTTAGCAAAATGGGACAAGCTTTTTCTGTGGGGCTAGCCCCGGCTAACGCAGGCTAGCCCTGGGCTAGCCCCATGTTCTCTCCCCACCCCATTTGGGGCTCGCATGTATGCGCCCAAAGTTATAAAATCCTTTAGCCGGGCCGCAATGTGCGTTTTGGTATAAGTTCATATAACTGGAGCCGCGCTCATATCGCCGGGGCTCAAGCCAATCTAGAGCCTCGGCGAATTGAGTCAACGCCTGTATGTGTTAGTCAGGCGCGCTTCTCGTCTGGTCCAGTTTCAAGCTCGACCGGTGCGCCGGGCGAGCCTGACTTTCCAGATGCCTGCTTTTTCATCTTCAGTTAGGTCTATTCCAGTGACGGGCGGGGGCCCTAGGGTAGTGGTTAGCACCGCTGCCTTTCACGCCAGAGTTCGGGGTTCGGTTCCCGGTCTCAGCGGTTTCAAAGAAACAAAAATGTTTCTTCCCCATCCATGTGTAAAAGTCAGTATTGTGGGGAGCCTCCGTGACCGAGAGGTAGCGTGCTCGGCCTCAGACCGCCAGGGCTCGAATTTCGAATCCTGTGTCTGGAGGACAGTGTCATCTCAATCATCTCACCATCCTCAGGAGGTTCTCCTGGCCCAGTTTAGCCTATATGTGCACAAAGGTGGCCTAAAGCCCGATTCATTTCATTTATTCCAGTGACCGTAGCTTTATAAAACCACCCATTTTCTGAATTTATACACTGAACTGCTTTTCCGATACTAAAGATAATGTCTAAATGCTAAAGGCTAAATACTAAAGGGCTAAGCAGAAATAAATGAGGACTGCAACAGGTCTAGATGTATACGCGTACGGACACTCAATTATTGCACGTTTAGATCAACTCAGAGCTGTTCAGATGATGCTGAATGTGGTCAAGCTGAGCGCGCCCTGTCTTGCCCAGAGCGAGCCTGGCCAGCCCGGCGAGATGACACATGGTTCACAGCATCCATGTTAGCCGCCACACAGAATACTGGGTGCAAGCCCAAGTAGGATTTGGGCGGGTATATTTTCCTGGCCCGAACCGTGTGGGGGCTCGAGCCCATTTCATGCGCTGGGCGCAACCAAATCTGCGCCTGTCTCGCCGGGCTTGCGCCCGGGCTAATGACGGGCTGGCCTGCGTTAAGCCACTGATGAAAAATCTGTCCCATTTTGTGAAATCAGTACTGTATGTCTTGAATGTTGGTTTAACGTCGATCCACCGTCTACGACGTTAGACCAACGTTAAACCAACATTGGTTCAACGTCGGTCCACCGTCTACGACGTTGGACCAACGTTAAACCAACATTGGTTCAACGTCTTGTGTCTGCTGGGTGGAGCTATTCTTTTGTACTTGAATGACGCCCAGCTGTTTAAATGTTGGTCCACCGTCTGCGACGATAGACGAACAATAAACCAACACTGGGCCAATCGTGGTATGACTAGGTATTGCATCGCGCTTTCATGAGGGCCGAAGGGGAATCATATGACAAGCAAATATTAACTGTGACTTTTTAAGTAACAGTAACGTTTGGACCGAGATTTATGCGTTTTTTGCGGCCATGTCGAATTTTGTTGGCCAATTTGAATTTTCTGCATTTTTTTAAATGTTTTTGAATGTTGGTGGCAATTCTTCAGCTTACAGATTTTTTGCTTCCGAGTTCGGAATTCAGACTTTCGATTTCGGACTCTCGACATCTGAATTTTGATATCGGACTTTCGAGATCGGACTTCCGTCTTCGGACTTCCGTTTCGGGACCTCAGACTTCCTTCTTCGGAATTCCGAGTTCAGACTTCCGAGTTCAGACTTCCGAGATCAGACTTCTGACTTTCGACTTCGGGATTTCAGACTTTGGTACTTCAGACATTCGTTGTCGTACTTCGGTTTCCGAGTTCAGACTTCGGACTTCAGACTTACGACTTCAAACTTAGCACTTTCGACGTAGGACTCTCTGGTCCGTGAACTGTGTTGATTGTGCTGGGCAATAAAAATGCGACGAAGACTTTCAGAAAGCTGTTGTGAAAAACTAAAAAAGACAAAAAAAACATACAAATGTTTAATAAACCAGCTCGTATGATCGCACATAAAATTTAAAAACAAAAGCTTTGTAAAATATTGAAAATTCGAGGAGATACAAGCAGTGTCTGAGAACGGTTTACACTTGCGTGATTTATTCCGACTATTAGTAAGACATCAGAACACTTCAGAAAGGTTTACGTCTTTGTAATCAGGTAATGATTTCTATTTCATCCGTGCAATTCTGTTCTGAGTAAAGGTTTTAGATTAATATGTTGTTTTAGTAATTATTTTAATAATTATAATTAAATATAAACAGCGAAATATATGTTTTATTACATTTACTACTATTATATACCTTTGCTACAAACTTAGCAGTTCACTGAGATATTTATGGGTGAGTGATATAGTATACGTTGTATAAATATCTATTTTATTCCTGTTATTAGTAAACCCTTACTACATGTGGCGCAAATAAGCCAATAACCAAGCATCATATTTAATTTGAAAATAAAAATGTTCAACCACATGAAGCTGTGTCTCGCTAACGAGATGCACAGTTTTTCTTAGATAAATATTACTAAGGCCATTGGCCAATTTTCTAAATTTTACAGATTTAAAAACTGGTACACTTTGAAAACACGTTATAGCTTTATTTCAAATAATTCTTGATAGGATTGTCTTCAACCTGTACGCTATCTATGCCCAGCCATTCTACGCACGTGAAATCGACCGTCTGGAAATCGTGACTTCAACTGTGTAAAAACAACCTTAACTCATTTATTATATCAACGATGGAAACTCCGATGTGTCACCTTTTTAATCTGTATAGCACAGTCTACTGAGTATGTAGTAAAGTAACTGCAAAGGATGGGGGGGGGGGGGGGTACTCTTCCGTTTGAATGTTGGCTAGATAAAAATCAATGATAGAAATACGCGCCTTTGGGAAATATGTAAATCTTTCTACATAATAATGTTAATCGCTGTGCGAAAGCTTTCTGCTGATTTTTTGTTTATCCAACGAGAAGAGAAAGTTTATATTAAGCCACATAAGTAAGATTTTGGAAGCATGTTGTTCTATAATAAGTTGGTCTTGTGTTGTTCTGCTGTTGTACCAGTAACTAAAAAATTCAAAATGGCCAGGATGAATACATTTGTGAACACAGAGGGATGTTCCGTCATCATCATAATATATATCATCATTAACTATGTATTTATCCATTGACACAGACTCTATTATGAGTCATTCACATTGATATGTTGGCTGAATGTTGGACCAATGTCGCAGACAGTGGGCCAACTCTCAACCAACATTTCCCTGAATTTGACAGTCATCTATACTGTATTATTATGATTCTTACAGTTGAATATTATTAATTCTTTCAATATATCGTCACGTTGAAGCAAAAAAATTGCAAATAATTTAAACAGAAATACAACGTATTCTGTTTCACACAATAATCTCCTATAGTACACATTGTTTTTTATTAGCTCACAAAAATTGAAAACAATACTTGTGATAACATTAAAAATAAATAATAATAATACAATAATACTTCAAAAGCAGACATTATTGAGTCAGGTCTTTTTTTTTTACAAAATCTTAGTCCAAATTACACATTATCTAAACTTCCTTGACATACCTCAAATTATATATTATCATCTATATCGAATATTTTAAACATATTTCAATATTTTACATATGGAAACATACTATGTGATGGCGATCCTGGGGCAGTTGGGAACTAGCTCCCAACTCCCTTAAAGCACGAAATAAACCTGTTGTGATACAATTATCATAACGGTACCAAAATAATGCGATATCCTCATTCGCACATTCTTCCTCATTCAAAAACAAATACATTATAGCTTTAATATGTATAACCTGATATAATTATAATCACGAAAATGTGATTATTTCAATATAAATATTGAAACAAACCAATAAGTAAAAGAGTCATATTAACTGTTTATTCACTGTCATGATCTTCCGTCTATTCATCACTGCAGAATGCGTCTGGGAACAAGTCCGCTTAAGCTCCACCGTTTCTCATACAGCATAATACAAGACACAGCATGTCATCATCACCATCACAACCACCACCGCCACCACAACTACCAACACAAAAACCTACATCACCATCAGCATCACCACAACCACCGACACGATCACAACCACCTTCACAACCACCATTAGCACCACCACCATCATCACCACCACAACCATCATCATCGTCAACACCACCAACACCACTAACACCACATAAACAACCACAACAACCACCATCAGCACCTTAACCACAAACACCACAACCACCATCATCATCATCGTCACCAGCATCAACATCACAAACCACCACAACAACAACCACAA
>OZ024908.1:11544292-11574292 GCA_964017125.1 Flabesymbios commensalis
TTATTGACAGCTGACATCGCTGCCTTTTGTCTACAAATAAATATTAACAGCTTGGGAATTCCAATAACACTGAAGGTTACATACTAGGAGCAATTGATTACCTGCCATATAATGTAGGCTTATGTAGGCAAACCAACCAGAGCGTACATATCTTACATTTCGCTGTGTATTGTCTACAAGGGAATAATATAAGGTTAGAATTTCCCATCGATATAGATTTGACATTTCATGGTGACAGTTTGCTTGTTGGGTTCGCTTTATGCATAATTTATTTGAAATTTACAGTATATTCTAATATTTTAATTGTCACATATTTAACACAAAGAAATTAGAGGATTTAAAGAAAAATCAGATTTGCATCTTCTCTTGGATGTAGTTCATCAGACAGTTACACATCAGGTGATATGGGTGTTGGTGGCTGTGGTGGATCTTAGATATCACAGGGGGAATGTGGCCTGTGAACCCAGGTCATAACCCCATGACGCTGGAGCTACCAATCACATTGCGCCACAAGAAATATATCAGCAGAACTTACACGGCGTAGTGATTCGGGTGGAGTGGAGGGATACTGAGAAAATTGGTCTTCTGGGGCAATATAATCAGCTATTGAAGAGAATGACTTCAAACTGACATCATTTGTGAACGAGTCAATATGGGTCGAGTAGTACTCCTATTTCTGGTGTTCCTGTCCGTCAGTGTAGTGATGGGAGAGAGTAAGTCACGCTTTATTATAGTTGTAACATTGATGGGCAAACATATATTAACTATATTAACTTGACCTTGCCTTGACTTTGATTTAACGTATCGTGTTTGCGTCGCTAAAGTTGGCTAGGTTCCAAGATACGAACACGGTGGATATTGGTTGGTGGGCGATTCACTGCCCCTCTTGTATTGACGTTCTGTGATTTTTAGGTGCACACTTTGTGCTCTGATATGTATTTCATTTGTTTCTTTGTAAAGTTATGAAAACATCAGCTCGAGATATGTATATAGGTTTCCAATTTTGCATCAGAAACCGAATAGGTTTAGCAAATTCTTCATGTCCGGTCCATTTGTATTAGGGGGTGGGTGGGTGGTCAGTCAAATCCAGGGACATTGCGATCTTTAGCGATGGCCCCCCACGTACGTCTAGCCTGAACAATGACTATCAAGGACAATTATTATGGGTAATTATGTACACAATTATGATATCATATTTATATAGTTATTCAAGCAATATTTTTAATATGAATTTCTTCCTCGTTTTTTCTTTTAAACTAAATCAGTATTTTATAGTATATTATGCTTATTAAAAAAATGATTAAGCTATTGTACATTATAAGCTCAAATAATTTAAAAGATTAAACAGACCTTTCCTTATTTATAACCATATTGGCTCGATGCTATTCACCTAGTTCGCGTTTGAAAGGAGTTGATGCTGATAAAAGTGAATCGGCATCCACAATCAAAGACAAATCAACTGATCATGGAAAAAAGAAGAAAAACAAAGACCTACCAAAGACAGAAACCACAATGTCTCCCATATGTCAAAGGAAAAAGAAACACCGCATGAGTCGACTGTTTTCAAAAAAAGACACCCAACACTCAAATCAAATGACTCAAGGAAAAAAGTGACAAATTTGACAATTTCGGTGGTCGGTGACTCCAACGTAAGGAGACTAGGTCAATATCTCAGGCCAAAAATGAATGAGAAATATACTGTGTGGACCAACCCTGGCAGCAGACTCCAAGACGTAGAGAACCGCGCCCAGGATATGATTAGTGATAGTGACATTGTGGTGGTACATCTCGGTACAAACGATGCGCTTGGTAAAAGTAGTGATAATGACTGTTTAGCACAGTGCAGTGACTCTATTGACAAGATTCATCAATCAACGTCTGTGCCCATGTTAGTGTGCTCTGTACCACCAACACGCAGCATGCATGGTCAACGAAGGGTGAACATGATAAACTCACTTCTCAGATACAAATGCAGCATGGACAATAAATTATGTTTTGTGAACACTAAGTTGACAGCGAGTGACATTGGTGCAGATGGCGTCCATCTCACAGACACTGGAAAGGATAAGCTAGCATCTTCTATCCACAACGCCACTAAGGATTTTTATGTGTCTCTCACCAACGGAGATATATGAAAAATAGTAACAGCACAGTTGTAGACAGTAGTAATGCGTTACTCAAAATATGTTGTCATGAAACTATTTCCACAAGCTCTGCTGATGATTCATCACAAATGACAGGTAAACTTTCAACGTCTATTAAAAGTTTTGGAAATCAGGAAATGTCCAGTCAAATAGACCAAACTATTTCTAATATTTTCCCGTTTGTTAAAAAAGGTCTAAGATCAGCTAACCATAACATTAATCGTTTGGTAAACAAACGGGACCAATTAAAATTGTTTCTTGACTGTGATACACCTCCTCTTGATATTTACTGCATAAACGAAACATTCTTAACAACTAGTACAGATGATAGTTATCTTAATATTAATGGCTACTTTTTACTTCGCAAAGATAGAGTACATAAGACCGGTGGTGGTGTCGTTATGTATATTTGCAATGGAATACATTTTAAACGCAGACCAGATTTAGAAAAGTCAACCCTCGAAATGATAACAATTGAAATTAAATGTTCCAACAAATCAATTTTATTATCAACAGTATACCGTCCACCAGATAATGACAATAATGCCTGTCAACAATGGTTATTTGATATGGAAGAATCGCTATATAAAATGTACTCTGAAAACAAACAAATTGTCCTGATGGGTGACATTAATATTAATCTACTCTCAGATAAATCACATACACTTAAGACATCATGGGCCAATACAACTGCTAACATGGAACTAATCCAAATTATTAAAGATCCAACAAGAATATCAAAATCCGCTAATACCCTTATCGATCATATATATGTATCTAAAGATCTCCCCATCATACAGAGTATGCCCATTGAATATAGTGTGAGCGATCACTATCCTGTATACGCCGTCATTGATCTTAAAAATAATTTAACTTGGTGTGCCAATGATACCCACAAAACAATACATTATAGGAAGTACACACATTTTAAAGCAGATGATTACTTGAAAGATCTTGAAAATGCTGATTGGCTGGATAATAATAAAACAACGTGTACGACAGATGAATATCTTAACAATTTTGTAAATGTATTTTCCAATATCGTAAATAAACACCTGCCAATGGTCAAAAAACGAATAAAAAGACCAAATCAGCCCGCCTGGATGACACAAGATATCCTAACTGCGTTCAAAATGCGAGAAAACGCAAAGAAAAATAAAAAAGAAGATAACTATAGGCATTGGAGAAACAAAACTACACTTTTAATACGCCAATCAAAAGAGAGATATTATTCAAAATCTATCGAAACCAACAAAAACAACCCGAAAATGCTGTCTAAATTGTTTAAAGAACTTAGTAACAAACCTGCGAACTCTAACACCATTGCATCTATAACATATAATAGTAAAACATACACAAATGACAGCGACATAGCTAATATATTCAACAAACATTTTACTAACGTGGCCGATAAATATTTAAGTCGCCCACGAAAAGACAGCACACACCTACCAAACATGCATCTTCTCAAAGAATTTATCAAGGGCAAACTTCCAGTAGGGAATATTTATAAAATACCATTGATAACAGAGCATTTTGTCATGAAATTTATCAGTCAACTTGATTCAAATAAAGCTACAGGAAAAGATAATATATCTGCAAAGATTCTAAAACTTTCTTCCCCCATAATAATTAAACAGATTTGTGATATTTGTAACCATAGCATTCGCCATAACACGGATTTCGCAGTAATCATTCTTGTGAAACTGCACTCATCGCCATGACGGATAACTGGCTCAATTCTATTTATAAGAACGAATATTGTGGAGTACTCTTTATAGACCTATGTAAAGCGTTTGATCTTGTTAACAAAAATATATTGCTCGAGAAGCTAAAATTATACAATTTAGATGATAATTCCCTTCTTTGGTTTCAATCATACTTAACAGATCGTAAACAAGCAGTTAAGATTAATTCAAATTCTTCAGACGAACTTACTACTGAATTTGGCGTTCCTCAAGGTTCAATACTAGGCCGCTTATTATTTCTTATTTCCATTAATGATTTGCCGCTGGAGAATTCAACAGGAAATACAGCTTTATTTGCCGATGACGCAACCATTAGTGTATGTAGCAAAAACATCGACATTGTAAAGCAGAACTTAGATTTAGAAGCTGAGAGAACCTATAACTGGTGTGAGGACAATGGAATGGTGATCAGTATTGAGAAAACCAAAGCAATGCTTATCACATCAAGACATAAAAATTATCGTCTGACAGAGGCACAAAGGGACCTCAACATAAATTTGCATGGGAATAAAATTATCAGTACAAAACAAGAAAAACTATTGGGCATATTAATCGATAACAATCTTGCTTGGCACCCACAAGTAAAAAAGGTAAGACAAACAATTATTTTCAAAATGTCAATACTCAGAAAAATTAGAAAATATTTGCCAACACCAATTCGAATCTTATACTATAATTACTACATAAAACCTCATTTAGAATACTGCTGTTCAGTGTGGGGTAACTGCAGTAAGAGCGATATTGACACGTTAATAAAGTTACAAAAACAAGCTGCACGCTTGATCCTTGAGACTGATCGCTATGCTCCTTCAGCACCTTTATTTTCCCAGCTTCGGTGGCAGACATTCGATCAAATTACTCGTGAGCGGCAAGCATTTATGGTTTTTAAAGCGACAAATAACAAAACGCCATCTTACATAACAAACATGTTTCAGTCTGCATGCATAAATACACAACATTCACTAAGGTCAAAAACAAACAATAAACTACATATACCAAAAGCACACCCAAAAAGTTTGCGATATACTGGACCCAAAATATGGAATTCGTTGAGTAGCAAGATTCGCAAAGCTAAGACAAGTAATCAGTTTAGAACGGAATACAAATCATTTCTTAATCATGGTAATCAGTAATTGTTATGTTTTCTCTAGCTATCTCTTTATGTTTTCTATATCTATTTCAAACTATGTGATTTTGAATCAATGTCTACTACAACTGTGCTGAATTACATTCTATTTTAGAAGTGTACAGAAAATGTTATTATTGAATATTATCAAGGATTCTATTATTTTATCATTATGAAGATAATGTCATAATGTCAAGTACACATACATAATTGCTTGTAATATCGATTTATTCTAATGTTGATCATTTGTAAGTGTATATATGTTTATTTTTACTATAATCAATGTATATATTTCAATCAAGCGGTATTGTGTATCGCATGTGTATGTAATATATTCACATATTATGTAAACGTTATATAGTTATCAGGTTATGCAGCAATGTACATTATTATTATATATAGATATATGTGTGTGATTATGCCTGTGTATATATACGTAGTCCTATACATAGACATTCGCTTATATATTAGAACACCATGTAAATGATCCAGTGGGTTCAATATTATTGTACATTGTAATTGATTAGATATGTTTTTGTTTATATAATTATAAACGTTTTATGTTTCTTCATTAAGTGGAATCTATCTATTCAATGTTTGTTCCATATAATTATCATGATTATCTGCAACTGTTAAGATTTGAATATATTCAAATAATATTTTATTGTTGTAAAAATTATGTAGGCCTATATTATTTGTAGGTATGGTAACAATCATATGTGTAAATAAAGTTGAGATAGATTTGTATTTTTTGTTATATAACTTTGTATATATTTATGCATACCTTATTATGCGTGAGTATATACATATACATGTTTTTGTTGGTATATGAGGGCCCCACGGCAGATGAGCTTCGCTCAGTGGGTTTGATAGATATATATGAAAATGCCTATTTTATGAACAATTTGTATGTATACATGTATATTTTTATCTGTACCCTCAGTAAATAAAGTCTTTATTATTATTATTATTATTATTATATGATGGCATTATATTTGACTGTGGCTCGAGATGCACTGTACTCTAATATTGGCATGATCAGAGCATTGTCATCGTGGTTGCTTATGTAGTGCTCCAAACTATTCAAATACCTTTAGTATCTAGTGCTGCCTAGGGTTTTGTGTACCGTAAACGCCCCTTAAATGCATTCGATTATAATTAGGCCTTATAGACTCCAACTTTAAGATTTCCTGTATCACGATATCGCCAACCTTTTTGAATCACCTCGCCATAAGGCACATTGACCTTTTTGACGATATCAAAAATTTACCACTCCATGTAGAAATGATAAGTAGGGAAAACCAAGGTAAATTATCCGGATATGGATAAAATACTTTAGTCTCTCCTATCAGGCCGCGGACCCAGTAACTGAAAGTTGGTCTCACAGCCCTTTTAAGTAGTCCTACGACCAATACGGACCTACTGTGTCAACCCACATACAGACTGCACTTGCACAGTACTAACATATAATAATAATTTATAATTTATTCATACTCGGATATGAATAAAATACTTTAGTCTCTCCTATCAGGCCGCGGACCCAGTGACAGCATGTTGGTCTCACAGCCCTGTCAAGTAGTCCTACGACCAATACGGACCTGCTGTGTCAACCCACATACAGCCTGCACTTGCACAGCACTAGCATATAATAATAATTTATAATTTATTCATCGATATTGTGAAAAGTAATCAATTCAGATATCACCAAACACAACACAAGAAATATAATTTTGTTAGATTACTTCAGTAATGTATGATTGATTCTGTGTTTATTTGTAGACGATTGTGAGACTGTGAGACTCTGTAAAGAAGACACACTGGAGGAGTCACTGAGAACGACTGCCATACCTGAGGGATGTAAATATATGGGGGATGATTGTGATGGCGTCATATACACAAATCTCCACGTTTGCAGGTAAGAGACAAAATCACATATCGGGCCAAATAATAAAATAAAGAGACTTAATTACCACTCATATATCAGACCGATAATTTACAGCCAGCCACGTCATCAACAGGTGGGAGGGTATGAAACAGTGTGCTGCGGGGATGTAGAAACAGTGTGCTGGGGGATGTAAAACAGTGTGCTGCTGGGAATGTAAAAACAGTGTGCTGAGGGGGGACGTAAAAAAGTGTGCTGCTGGGAATGCAGAAACAGTGTGCTGAGGGGGATGCAAAACAGTGTGCTGTGGGAATGTAGAAACAGTTGGCTGAGGGGGGATGTAGAAACAGTGCGCTGCGGGGAATGTAAAACTTTAATATGAGTTGAGTGTAGAAATAGTGTGATGAGTGGGATGTAAAACAATGTGCTGATGGGGATGTAAAACAATGTGCTGATGGGGATGTAAAACAATGTGCTGCGAGGAATAGAGAAACAGAGTGCGAGGGGATGTAGAGACAGTGTTTTGAGGTGAACAGTGTGCCGAGGGGGGGGGGGGGGTTGTAAAAACAATGTGCGGATGTGTGGGGGGGGGGGGTGTAGAAACAGTGTGCCGAGGGGATGTAGAGACAGTGTTCTGAGGTAAACAGTGTGCCGAAGGGGGATGTAAAAACAATGTGCGGATGGGGGGGAGGGGGGTGTAGAAACAGTATGCTGAGGTAGAGGAGTGTCAGTGGTACTAAAATTGAGACAACTCATATATAATTATTAAAATTAATTGAGCCCTTTACGTCATGAAAAGACGGCTGTTTTTGTTTGCCAGGAAGGTGAGAGTGGTTTATCCCTTTAGATTTATTATTTGGTGTTTTACAGCTCACGGAATTTGGGTTGTAATTCTCGTAGAACCACGTGTGAGGATCCGGATCTCCCCTCGTGGAGACTAATGTGTACAAGAAAACTCATGTGTGGGGAAGCTGGTAAGTGTAGATATCATCTTTTCCACGCATTGTTTTCCAACATAACTTTTTATCGTCCCTTGGATATAAAAGGGTGTATCTGCCACTTTGTGAAGTGGCAGATACAACCTTCATATCCAATAGTCGATATCTCTGTATCAGTCCATATCACAATATACAGAGAGAGAGAGAGAACAAATCTATTGACATAGGTATTAAAGGTGATCTATCACCCCTTATATGGTATGAATAATTATCTCCTTATACGGGGTGATTGGCTATCATGTGACCCTCTCAGGGTCACATGATAGCCAATCACCCTATATAAAAAAACACTTGTGCCCCATCTTGTGGCAACTTTGATTTATTTGTCACAAATTTATTCATACTATAAGGGGTGATAGATCACCTTAAATACTGACATACATGCAGTAGATACCTCTAGCCCTCTTGGGCTTACATGTCACAATTAGTTTGTATAATTTTTACAAACAAAAAAAATCAAGTTAGCTGAACATTAATTAATGATAATAATATTCTCCGTGTATATGAATAAAAAATGGAATAATAACTCTGACTATCGAACAGTACATATATTATAATAATAATTTGTCACAGGACGATAGTAATTGCAAATATCAAATAATAAAAGTGATCATAATACTAATACTAACTAAAATAATAAGTGTACTAATACTAATACTAATAATTATATTAATATCTAAATTAAAAAATGTAAGTGTACAAAACTAAACAGGATCGTAAATGAAAGGTTGTCGTTTCTTCAAGCAGCGATGTGCGTTCTGACTTGAGACTTTTATGTTTTCTTTTTGAATCAGTATAATACGTTTTTCTTTAGTAGAGAGTTATTCAAAATATTCTTCGTTGGTAAGCATCGTGTTGATAAAGTCACGTCTCACTTCAGTATAATTTGGACATTCAAAAAGAAAATGTGCTTTATCTTCGACTTTTTCTTTGGACAAGACACAAAATCTCTTGTCAGCAGACACACACTGCAACCGTAAAATGTCTAGTTATAGTGGCAAAATACCACATCTTAATTTTGAAAAGGTAGATCTTGTAGTTTTATTCTTGTTAAACATTATATTACACCTGCGTATCAGAAACAGGATATTTATTAAGTTTTTTGAAGTGGTAATTGGGCCATTATATTTTATATCTGCGCATTTTATAGAATAAGGATATTCAATACACCTTGACGTGGTAATTACCATCTCAAGGTGAATGAACATGATAATAGCTCGGTTGAGATGGATGTACATTTTCTTCTTGTCTTTTGCAGGCATTGTTTCTCAGCCAGTCTACAAAGGAAAAAACGCCTGTTGTAAATGTGTAGCGATTCGTAAATAATTTTTTTATCATGTGATATATAAGAACAGTGTCCTAACTAATGACACTCAGTAATTAATTAACATGTTTTCTGTGACGCTCGACATCCTCGCGAACAGAGCTGAGATTCACAAAACTATTTTTCTCGATCATATTATTAACGTTTAATTGGGAATGACTGAAATGACAGACCTCAAAGCATGTTAGCCATATATCTTATTTAAATTCAAACCTAATTAAAGTTGTGTCTCGCTACCTCGACCCACAACTTCAAGTGGGTGACGATCAGACAAATTGGGTTTAATTTGAGATCAAATATTTGCAAATCTTGGCTGTCACATTTTCTTTCCAATAACAGTGATTTAGCATTCTAAAAAAACGGCTTTTGTCGTGAGAAGCGCTTTCAGGGAAAAATGATGAGAACAGTAGACCTCAGTGATGTGTTTATGTATTTCACACGTAGAGCGTATTTGGCATAAATTATAGCAGATAAATTATACAGTATACATATCCTATACTTTAGGACACTTTTCGGCAATATCACACTGTAGATGAGAGAATTATAAACCTGCAGGATATGGCAGTCACGCCTCCAGACTGCAAACAGGATCCTGCCAAAAACAAATAAAAGAAGCAGCAACAACCGGACAACCGGTGTTCAAACGAACACGAACATTTTAAACACAATCCATCCGTTTTTAACGGAAATAAATTGAATTATTTAGATATAATTCTTGGTAAAATATGTGGTATATGTTACAAAACATATATTAATATGAAAAGACATCACTTGTACTATGTAAATAAATTTTCCCTGCTTTAATGTTTTTCTTTGTTTTGTGTAAAGGTATATATACCTTAAAAGATTCAAATCTCGTAATTAAAAAAAATTCTTTTACACAATTTGGATGTTGCGAATTCAAAAATGACTAGGCCTAACCAAGCCGAATTTTGTGTCTTTGTTGTGAAAAATACAATTCAAAAGGCGCTCCAAAATGTAATAAGTAAATTGAATTTCGATATACTCAATGTATTTTTATCATTAATGGTTATGTGATTTTGGGCTGAAAAATTCATTTATTGTGCTTTGTACATAATTTGACCTATATTTCAGAAAAAAATCCAAGATGACCGCCGTTTTATTTTGTAATAAAAAATAATCTTCGTTCACTACTTCAAGTAAGTGGGCCGTCATTATTAGCGTGACCCGATCTGGCAAAATGAATCTTAAGTCGCACTTTGCCAAATGATTATTAAGACAATGGGTGTAGTAATGAATATTTGTTCTATTTTTTTAATACAATTTTCTAATTACACTTTCTAAAAATGCACAAATTGCCTTTTTGAACTTCAAATGCCATTTTATCAAAATGACGCAACTTCATACTTCATATTTTTCTGAGTTTGTCGTGTCATATTTTCGGAGGTAAACACGCTACAGATTTATATGATATACCATTTCAAAGGTAATTTTGTGTAGGTTCGGGATATCTTAGAATTTAGATATGCAACTTACGACTCATTTTGCCAGATCGAGTCACATATAAATATTAAAAGAGGTGAAAATATTTTTTTATGGGACAGGCCTATTGTTGATATTGCATATCTCATGCTACGTCCCAGCCAATAGTATAATATTGCATTTTCTTATCAGTACACAAAGTATTGTATGTTCCATGTAGGCCTACTACTTGGCGAATAAAAATAAATAAATAAATACATATATTAATTGTCTGTGTCTAAAGCTTCACGTTGCACAACACGCTAGCTGGAAAACTTGCAGTGGTTCTAATGATGTTTAAATTTTGGGCCAGTGCGGCAACATTTGGCCGCCACTATAAAAAAACGTTCAAATGAGCGTGAACACACAATGTGTCAGGGAAAAGATCAAGGCTTAAGGCTTTGCACTGCAGAATTGTTTTGCGATAACAGGCACATTTTAGTTGTTGGTGATATAAAATCAAATGTATCACCATAATACATGTATATCCTTACAAGATTCAGCCCGGGCATACGCTGACATACTATTCTATTATTAGTTTAAAAATATATTTTTATGCAATTTTATAGGAGGAGCACCTCACTGTTGTATTTATTTTTATACTCGGTCCGTCATCGCATTTTGGGGAAGGAAAGGGTTATATTAAGCCGCCGCAGGCCAACAATTGACTCATTATGTAACCTCACACCTTTATCCCTTACGCGACACTAACATGTTAAATTATATCTTTCTCTAATTTGCAGCTATAATTAATTGCTGACTCAATTTCTAGCTTACTGGTGACCTGACGAAATGAATTTTGTACATTTTAAGGTTATTTAGTTCGCTAGACACCTGACGTCTTGTAAACTTGTGCATATTTTCGTCTACTTTTATTTTTTTCTTGTTTTTAGTATGTACAGCTATCCGATTTTTTTTTTGGATGGACCGCTTTATAAATGATTTGTAATAATGATATAGGCCTATAAAATTGATATGATATAGGCCTATAGTGGTGTCCCGCAGATAAAGGGTGATGTTTGCCGTCTAATTACTGTGGTCATCTGTGTTTGAACAGTACTGTTATACAAGGCGTTCATCCTATGTCTTCTCGGTACAATGCTGGTTAATTCTTGGCCCGATGTCATGGTCATTGGCCCGGCATTGTAAAGTCACTGTACATATGGCGTCGCGTTGTCGCGGTCGTGCGCTTGGGTACTTACACAACACTGGTGCAAAGTTGTATGAGCTTTGTCAGTCTTAATATATCTTAGTCCACACCGAGTCTTAACTGTTTTATAAGATAATACCGGTAGTTATAAACTACTTGTTCACTCACGTGACATTATTTGTCCGGTGCTGGGGAACTGTCGGCTGAGCGTCTACACAATTGGGCCAATATTTGGCAAATATTATGCAAATACCGTTTGATTGTCCCAACAAACACGAGACGAGACGCTAAATGCCTCGTGTTGGCTGTGGATTAGCTACGACGAAAGGGGTGTTGTAAGTGTGATTTTAAAATGGCGCGACATCATTGTTGAAATCACGCCTTCCCCCTTTAAATGGCTACTGGTCCTACCGTATAGTATAGTCACGTGTAAATGCTATATATCAACATGTATTCCTGCTTTCCCGAGACACGTCTCGTGTCTTTTTTTTAAGAATAGCTATTTAATTTGTTTGTGAACTACACGAGGATACTTGTATATACAAGGTAGAACAAGCAATGAGCAGCATGATATATAGTAAAAAGGTGCACTTTTGTTATAAGTTGATGTAAGTAATTGGACTAGTTTGAAATAATTTCAAAGTATTAATTAAATCATTTTTCAATATAATATGTAAATGAATGGGAAACGAATCATTAACTGAATGTTTCATATCCCGCTATAATGATTTATGATTTGTCTGTGAGCTGTTTTGGATCAATTTAAGATGACTAGTACTCGTAAAGTACTCGTTAGTACTCGTTAAAAGTACTTTTATTTTTAAAAGTACTTGAGTACAAGTACGAGTACAAGTACGTTTTAAAAGTATGAGTACTGAGTACTGACAAGTACTGCAAAATCGTCACTCGAGTACCGAAGTACCGAAGTACCGAGTACTTTGACCCCAAGCCTGCCTTAATGTAAATATTATGATTCAGCGAAGCAAAACGACCCAGCTATTTTAATATACCTTATTTATTCTCATGAATGCCCATATTACAATAAATGCCCATCCCATTATTTGAAAATAAAACCCACGATTACGAACACTATAATATGATCATTAAAAAACACTCTAACACGAGCGCACTACCCCCCCCCCCCCCGTCCTTGTAATCTCAGGGGTATTCTGACTAACGCACCTGGGCGTTTATTAGATTAAATATGGTATTCGTAATCGACGGTTCCTATGTCGACACATTATTTCTTGGCTCGAAGATAATTTGACGAATATTGTACACACTCAAATCTGAGATGGCCCCGGTTTTCTTTTTAATGACTAAAAATAATATCGTTGGTAAACTGAAAAAATGTAGTCTGAAGAAAAAAACAAATAGTGGCGGTCAATGTAGATTTTTATTTTTTAATAACATGAGGGGAAAACAATATTTTCACATATTCTAGATTAATTTGCAGGTCAGATAGTATTTTGATATTTGTAACCCTAAGGAGGAAAATTTGCTTGGCGAGATATCAACAAACGAGTAGTAGATATTAAATAATAATTGTACCAAATTTGAACCGTTTATCGCTAAATTTCACACATTTCTGCCCCACTACTATATATAACATTCTTGCTTACATGAACGAAAAATAAAAGGCGGCCATTATGAAATATAGACCAAAATATATTGAAAAACACAAGAAGAGAATTGAAATCACCTGAACAGTTGCACACATCTAGGTGGTAAACCACGATCATCATTTTTCACAGATGAAAAAACGGAGGCCTACTTGAAATTTTGGATAAAATATAAGTCAAATTATATAGAAAACACACGAAATGCGTTTTTGCCTCCAAAATACCTAGAAACCATACATTACATATCACTATGTGGTTAGACATTTCAGCACTTCCGCCCGGCTCACGCCACGTGTGGCCCGGCCGCATTCTTTCATTCTGAACTCGACCTTCACGGAAGGTAGACGTGAGATCGCGTCGTCTGCAACCAGCGGCGTGGCTGAGTGGTCGCCCCTGCCGCACGAGACTTGGTAGCACAAAAATCTGATAATGCCTGCATGATCATGAAATGAATAAAGAACGAATAGGAAGAACCATCTGTTTTAACTGAGTTTATACTACGAACCATCACTTGCTGACTGAGTAAGATTCCAACAAATGAGATTGGGCCTGAGGCGATGGCCGCGTCCGTGACTTGTCACACACCCGACAATGTCAATGGTAACCCTCGCAAAAAGGCCAATAACACCACCTGGAAGCATAGGATCATAAAACACGTTCATGACATAGGTTTAAGGGTTACACCACCTCTATTATTAAAGGTGTAGTCAACTGTCAAAATTCGCAGGACAAGAGTCCCCCAGAAGGCAATAGTGCCCGTGGGTAAGCCAAGGCCCTATTCCATAATAATACTAAATATGCGTTTCATACCCAAAGCCTCATTAAGAGCCAGTTCTCAAATCACAGCAAGTTCATATATACTTGAGCGACATCTATGAGTTAATAATTCAAAGCCCTTGTCTTTTGCCCCTACTTGGTCGCCTACTTGCAAACAAACTGACTGTATTACTGGGGGATTTGGAAACTGCTTGACCCCCAAGTTTGTATTGTCACCCAGTAAACACAAAACATTTGTATGACTTTATGCAATGTTGGACCAACGTCAAAGACGTTGGGCCGACATTGCATAAATGTCATACAAATGTCTTGCGTTTGCTGGGCAGGAGGACTTTCTCTCAAACATTGTACATTTATCTAATGTTGGTTCAATGTTGGGCCAGCGTCGCAGACGTTGGCCTAACACTAAAACAGCATTGGATCAATGTCTCGTTTGAGTAGTATCTTGTAATGAGTTCAGTGGCTATATTAATGCCGTCAATCTGTACCCAATAGGCTACTGTTGGCCTACACTTGACCGTCCCAGGCATGCGCGTTTTGAAGCTGAACGATTCTTTAATACATTTCAAAAGGTATAACATTTGAAGTCAGTTGAGATAACACTTATACTCCTCAAAAGTTGCATGAGAAAAGTGTTCCACAAGGAAGCATTTTGTCGGCAACTGTATTGACAATACAAATGAGCATCGTAGTCAAGGCAATGCCAGTGTTTCCCTTTCTTATACTTTTATATCCACAAATAGATTCACTGTCACCAATGACATATCGCAGCTATTTTTTATTGGATAACTGATGCCTAGAATGACATTTCTGATACCAGAGAAGGATTCAGCGCCACAAAGCTAGTCAGAAACAACATATCACATATAGCTATTTGGTCACTTATGAAAAAAATGTATTTTCACGATGACCGCTGGTGGTGATTTCTGGTTAGTATTGTGGGGAGCCTCCGTGACCGAGAGGTAGCGTGCTCGGCCTCAGACCGCCAGGGCTCGAATTTCGAATCCTGTGTCTGGAGGACAGTGTCATCTCAATCATCTCACCATCCTCAGGGGGTTCTCCTGGCCCAGTTTAGCCTATATGTGCACAAAGGTGGCCTAAAGCCCGATTCATTTCATTTCAGCGCCACAAAGCTAGTCAGAAACAACATATCACATATAGCTATTTGGTCACTTATGAAAAAGTTGTATTTTCACGATGACCGCTGGTGGTGATTTCTGGCCTTCATGTGTAGATTCAGGTCATAGAATTTTTTTTTTTGTCTAGAATAACATTATTTATACCTGAAATTGATTGTGTGCCACAAAGTTAGTTAGAAATGATAAATCACATGTAGCTATTAGACAACTGTTGAAAAAGAAGTTATATTTTCACTGTGAAAACTAGCCTAGGCTTGCTGGTCATTTTTACCTTGATATGGTGTTTGAAGATAATAAATATTGTGAGGTCACCGATGCTTAGAATGACATTATTGATGTCAGAAATGGATTATGCGTCACACATCAGTTTGTAAAAAAACGACGGAGTCAGAAACGACATATCACATGTAAGTATTGGATCACTTAAGAATAAATTGCATTTTTCCTATGTCCGCTGGTACTCATTATTGCACTTCACATGGAGCTTTAAGGTAATAGAACAAGTGTTATGGTCAGATTCTGTGCCACACATTAAGCCAGAAGAGACATACCACATGTAACTATTTGACCACTAGTAAAAAAAATCACTATAACAGTAATGCTGATCATGTTTTGACCTCCATGTGAGGTCAAATAAGCCTAAAAAATATAATTTGAAGTTCAGAAACGAGTTCTACGTCCCAAAATTAGTTAGAAATGACATATCACAATTGATGCATATTTTAAAATATGAACTGGTTAACATCTATAGACCCATTTTCTACCTAAATGCATTCAAAAATGAGGATCACTGATCACTTGTTACTAATTTGTTCCAGGTTACAGTGCTTTAAAGGTTAACGTTACTGGACTACTACATATTTGCATCACCACAGCTATCGTCAACAGTCGCGTCCACACCTCTGTCTAGGAAGTCTCAAGACGTGATCATTGTTATAAAAACATACCGTTTTTACTGAATGAGATTAAAGACTTGTCACGGAGTCACTCCCCCTGACGCTTCGCCACTCTCCCACCCTTTGTGAATGGCTGTCGCCCACTTTATCTTTTTATTCCCGGGGGTAATAATCCACAATCATCTGCTTAGATGAGTGCCAATTTTATTTCAAGAACTTGGGCCTCATAATAATAATTGGATACATATGATAATCGGGTGTTACTGGGTGATTGACATGATGTAGCTTAACCTTTTCACTACCATACATGACGGAAATTTCCGTCGTCATTCGTCGATGAACGTAACCATGAAATGACACAAATTTTCGTCAAATATATACTACATTTATGTATTTTTCGTCATTTGAAGCTGGAAATTGCGTTAGCAATTCCAGCTTTAAATGACGAAAAATAGAACTCCTACACCAGTATATCTGGATCCTGGCATGCACTCCGGCCTGGAAGTCAAAGGGTTAAAAAAGACTTAATATTGGCGTTTACGATGTCACATTTGATGACATGATTCCTTTTCAAAGGGGTGCACTTAGTTTTCGAAAACAAGTGCATGCACTTAAATATTCGAACATGAAACAATTTTAAAACATCCCTAAAACACGTTTATGTACACGTTTATGAAAATCGGGTGAATATTATTCACCCGATTTTCCTGAAATTTTGTTGAGGATATTTTTCAATATTATATTGACTGAAAAATTAGCGAAAAGCATGCGCTTTTGGTGATTCTGTCTACATGTATAATTGACAATATCGCAGCCATGACAATCGGAATTTCTTGATTTTCAACTTTATTCAAATTTCTGTTTATACTGCGATCTACGACTTCAATTAACTTAACATTTCTGGGATTTGTGAATTTTACATTACAATCCATATCTGTATCACAAATAACACATGTACTAATTCTAGAAAGACTGGTACAACGATACTATTGTCGTTGATCTGGGAGTTCACATACATATTCCATATCCCCGCGCATAAACGTGTACATAAACGTGTTTTATTTTTCAATTAAACCAGCCCTGAAAATTTGGCGTAATTATATTGATTATTTCAAAAGTTAGATCTTTTGACATGTAATGAAATCTTGTGTTGAAGACACAGTTAATTTCATGGGTAATAGAGGGACGTCAAACATTCCATTTTACTACATGTCATATGGTCTAACTTTTGAAATATTCTGTTCCGATTTAACTGTTGCAAAAGTTCAGGAAAAAATGTTTATAAATGACTGAGAAAAGCTTGAATTCTGTCTTCAGCAATAATTTATTATATTTAAATATCCCAGATGATGATTTCATACATTAACCACAAACAGTTTAACGCCATGTTCTATATTTCTATCCATACTGACACTGACTTTGTGATAGGAGACTTCAAGTGGTGAATTCAATCTTCAGTTTGACAGATACACCCTGTTTGTTGTCTTCTCCAGGGATTTTATGATCAGTGTCCGCCACGAGAGCGTGGATTTCTAAACTAAGTACCACTAGTAACACAATGGCCATAAAACGTGAGAGTTGACCCAATCCTGACTTAATGTTGGGCCGATGTCTCGGATGGTGGCCCAACATTAAACCCACATCGGGCAAACATGTGACTGTTTGGATGTATAATATTACAACATTGGAATACAATAATATGTCTAGTTGATTAGGATTCTAATCTAAATTCATAACTGTAATATAATCAGATTTGAATTACGGACAATGCGCAATAATACCTATCGTGTGCTGGAGGAGTAGCAGTATTATATAAGAATTCTATTAAAAAGGCATATAAATTGTTAAGTCCTTTCATCAAGATAGTATCCGGATTCGTCTTAGGGCCGAGTACTTTAAATTGTTAAATGATGTGTACATCTGTTCCTGCTACATACCACCCCAAGACTACATATTTAACTACACCGACCAGAACTATTGGCAATCCGACGAAAATCTAATTGATCGCTTCCAAATTAAAGGCGAAATACTCCTTATGGGCGATTTAAATGCCAGAACTGCTGAACTCCCTGACTACATCACCCCGTCGGATGACATACTGGGAGATCACGCATGTTTACGACACGTATTGAACATACACCCGAAATTCTCGTGATAGCAAAGTTAATGAATATGGTAAAAATCTATGTAACATAATCTGCAATTGTTCGTTACAAATATTAAATGGTCGACACACAGGTGATATACTTGGCTTGTTTACATGTATAAAAAACAAGGGAAGCAGTGTAGTTGATTATTGTATCACGTCTGAACAACTGTTTAACCAAATATCAAAATTCCATGTCGATAAACACAGAATTGCTATAAGTGATCACTGTCCAATTGTTGTGGAATTACCTACAGGAGATGTTAGAGAAAATGAATCGAATTTTGAGAATAAACCCAATATCCTGAATGTGCATACACCAACCATTGTATGGGATGATACAGCAAACGTTAAATATGAACATGCATTATTACATCGTGAAATACAAGAATCCTTGCATGAGATAGAAACAAAAATACTAATTGACAGTAAAAATATAGATGATCAGGTAAATAGCTTAAATAACATCATGATGACAGCAGCTAAGAAAAGTCTTAAGATTATAAAACATAGTCACCGCAGACGACCCAGAAAACGAGCCAATCATATAATCAAACTCAATGACACATGTAAAAATCTGAAGCGAAAACTACTTTCCACAAAAAGACTATTTCTGAAATACCCACAAGAGCCTAATGTACGAGGTGGTTATTTCTCTGCAGCAAAATATTTCAAAAGAGAAGTAAGACGACAAAAACGCAAAATTAAAGGGGAATTGATACGAAATGTAGAAAAAGCACATAACCAATCTCACACCCACCACCAATTCTGGACAGGTGTTAATAGTCGTATTGACCGAGATAAGGTGGACGACACAAACAATGTGTCAAGTGAAGAATGGGAAAAATATTTTAGTGAGCTCAGCACGACACTAAATCCTCAAAAGTTCAACTCCACTGAATTAAAACAAGAGGTTTTAACTTTCACCAGCCGTTTAGAAAATGACAACCTTCCTCATAATTCATGTTTGTCAAATAATCAAGATCAGCTTATGCGTCTGTTTGAATATGACGAGGTACACAAGCAGATTACCTTGTTAAAATTAAACAAAGGAACTGGTCCAGATAGCATAAAAAATGAAATGCTCCGCTGTGCTCGAGATCACATAACCAAACATATTGTATCTATCTTTAACAATATCCTAACAACTGGTATCTATCCCGGGCATGGAAGACAAGTTTTATAAAACCTGTAAATAAAAAAGGTTCCAAGGACAGTGCAAAAAATTTTCGTGGTATTTCTCTGCAGAATAATCTTGGAAAATTATTTGCAATGCTCCTAAATACACGACTTGTAATTTCTTTGAGTCAAAAAAATTTATCTGCGAAGGTCAATCAGGATTTATTAAACATAGGCAAACAGGCAACAGCGTGTTTATACTACGACAACAAATTGAAAAACAATTCTCCAAATCTAACAGACTTCACACTGGATTTATTGACTTCAAACGAGCTTTTGATACTGTGCCCTCTGAGCTCATGCTGTTTAAACTTTACAAAGCAGACGTTCCTCTTTCCGTGATTAAAATAATACACTCCATGTATTCCGATACGTGTTCTGCCGTTAACTTCAAAACGGTACGACTAATACATTCTCAAACGAAGTCGGACATTTTCATCCACTACAAGCCGCAAATTGCTGTCGCAATTCTCGACTTGTAGTGAATGAAAATGATTTAATGTGAGTGAAAAATTGAAGAAAATGACCATGTATTGGTAAACCAGTTTCATGGGAATTTTCATTCTAAAACCCTTGGTTGTAGGAAAATCAGGTCTGTTATCAGGGATGTAAGATGATGCTTTAATGCATCGTGAGGACTTAAATGGTTAAGCAAGGCTGCCCTCTCAGCCCCCTGCTGTTCAATGTGTATATAAATGACCTTCAGGAATTTTTACAGGCTGACGAATGCCGTGGCCCAGATTTGATGGGAAGACCTCTGACGTCTCTTCTTTTTGCGAATGATGTAATGTTACAGGCATACACTGCCGCCGATCTCCAATATCTGCTAAATAAACTCAAAATAATATAGTCCACAATGGGGCGTTTAGCACAAGACATTTTCAAGTATAACGATACTAATTACAGACCGTGGATAAAGTGATCTATCTGGGAATGGTTTTCGTTCCTAGTGGAATATTTTCAACGGCACAGCGTCGACAGGCCCAAAAAGCAAACCAAGCTCTATTTCTGATCAAGAAAGGCCTACTCAGTGACAGAAAATATACCATTTTGCCTTCGACAGCTCCTAAATTATCCGATGCATAGGTAAAACCATTATTTTTATATAATTTCGCTTTACGGGCGCCGGCAGGAGTGAGAAATAGAAACTGTAGCAATCCTCATACAATGAATTCAGTTAATCTAGATTCCACTGAAAAAATCCATACCAACTTCTGTAAGTATATCCTAGGTGTATCCAGCCGCACAAGCAACATAGCTTCATGTATAGAGCTTGGACGATACCCTATGGAAAATGATATAAAAATGGCACTCATCAAATATTAGAGGCACATCAAATCTTTCCCAAATACCTATATCCTGAAACAAAGCTACTAAGAAAATTTGAATTTAACGACGATTTGTCCGAACAAAAATCTCTCGTCATCATCTACGTAACGTAACGTTTGGCACACAAATCACGAGATAAATTTAGAAAATATACACAAATGTCTCCTTGATCAGTATCGACAGAGAACCCACAGCGAAATCCTCAACTACACTATCAGGCACGGCTAACAAATTACGAACATACCGCATTTGAAGTCCGCAATTGAAATAGAAAACTACATTAAGACCGCGACCATCTTTTAACCCCCGAGAAGCGATGAGTAAGCTGCAACTGAGTGACCACAAGCTACAGATAGAAAACAGGATATGTCAGTTCTGCCAACTCGGTCCATTTTTTATTCAATTGTCCCCTATTAATGAACTCCGAGAAAACCTTTTTTATTAAATTAACGCTCAATATCCCGTACTTTAATGTTTTAAACAACCAAGACAAAATGACAATTATGTTTCAACCACGTGGCGACGTGGCGATGCTATTGAGAGCCTTTGTACAGAATGCATTTTACCTTAGACAATTACGCATGTCATGAACTTTTATTCCATTTTATTGTAAATAACTATATAATATTTTCAATATCCACACGCACATGTATTTTTTATGTATAATTATGAGCTTTCTTTGGTCCTACATTGGATAAAAATTGATAATAAATGTATTGTAATGTTAACCTTCAAAGCGCTACAGCAAAAAAAATAATTTTCACCTACTTGAAGTTGTGTCTCGCTACCGCGACCCACATATTCAAGTAGGTGAAAATTACTCATATTTGTTTATTTTCACAACAAATATTTGCAAATCATGATGTTTGAAAACTCTATTCGTTCTCAATATCAGTGGTTTCACCGGCAAATAAAACGGATTGATTGAAAGCAAATATAGTCGTGATGGTTAATTGAAATTACATGTCTGTCAACTCACAGATCAATGGTGTCGATTACAGTAGTCTTTCCAAGAATCATTTCTTAAAAGAGAAATCTGCCTGAAATGTGTGTTACATATACATGTTGTGACATAACATTTAGAAATTGAGACATTTTCAGACACTTGAAGGAAATTATGGGTGATAAAACGTTCTGATTCTAATGGGTGGTGATATTTTTAATTGAATTGAGTTTATTTAAAATAAAAGAGACAACACACGCATGTATCACTAGCAGGTTATTATCACGTTCTATATGGCGTATTCGCATACTACATACTGACACTGAGTTTATGATAGAGAGGTTCAAGTGGTGATTTATCAATATTCATGTTGACGACCTCTGTTTGATGTTAACCCTTGTCCTGCTGAATTATTTCAATTGTATTTTTCGTCATTTGAAGCTGGAATTGCTAACGCAATTTCCAGCTCCAAATGACGAAAAATATAGATATTTTTCGAAAATATGCATGTTTTAAATTGAGTTATTTTACTAACTGAACATCTACCACAAACTGTATTGTCCATTTCAGTGACGTATTATTTGGCTTAAAATATGCTTAACCCTTTCAAGCCTGAGTTTACCATCGTCATCTTCATCCACTACAAGCCGCGAATTGCTGTCGCAGTTCTCGACTTGTAGTGGATGAAGATAATTTGATGTGGTTTAAAAATTGAAGAAAATTGCCATGTATTGGTAAGCCAGTTTCATGGAAATTTTCATTCTAAAGCCCTTATTTACAGGAAAATTAAACCTGTTTTCAGGGATGTAAAATGATGCTTTAATGCATCGTTAGGGCTTCAAGGGTTAAAACCGTCTATATCCGGGTCTAGCAAGATAAGGGTTAAACCTTCAACCGCTAATCAAGACAAAAGTCGTTTTTAATCCATTTTATTACACGATCAAACCACTGTTCTGAGCAGCGAAATGAATGTTCAAACATGAATATTCGCAAATGTTAGGTCTAAAATTAAATAAATATGATAATTTTCACGCTCTTGAAGTTGTGTGTCGTGGTAGCGATATGTTGTGAGGTAAAAATGAAATGAATCGGGCTTTAGGCCACCTTTGTGCACATATAGGCTAAACTGGGCCAGGAGAACCTCCTGAGGATGGTGAGATGATTGGGATGACACTGTCCTCCAGACACAGGATTGTTGTGAGGTAAAAGTCGCAACTCTCCAAAATTTTTAGTGGTTTGATGTTGGGGATCGCGGGAGCGGTACAATTCAAGTGACATTTAACTAGCAGTTACGCCCTGATTTATCTCGTCTGAAGTGATTTATGATCTGAATCAGTCACGAGAGTCACCTGGTGACGACATGGAGTGGGTTATAAAATCTCTCACACATGACAATGGCGGATCCAGAGGGGGGCGCCGCCAGCGCGCAACCCGTTCAGGGAAGTGATGTTGCTTCAAAATATGCTCTAGAATGCAACATTTCAAGCCTTAGATTTTAAAATTTTCAAGCATGCCCCCAAAACCTTCTAGATTATACAAGAGGCTGGATGCGCCGACTGTGGGGTGCATGAATACTTCTACAAATTCGACGCCACTCCCCATCTGTCAATTCCTGAATCTGCCACTGCATGACATTATCTTATTATATACAAGACATAACTTACACAACATTGGTTTGAAACATGCATGCAACTAACGAGTTAGTATAAATAAATTAACACATTTTAATATAATACTAATTTAACTAAATTATTGGGTCGTAATGTAATATTTACGGTTCATTGCTGGGAAGTTTCGCTAACTGTTTTCACTCCCTCAACTACTATCAGACAAGGTTGACCCAAAATCTTGGTGAGGGGGGGGGGGCGGGTTGGCACCTCCTCCAGCCCTCGCTATAAGTGTTATCGGACGTGAGGTCAATGTGCAGCGCACACCAATCCTCCACTTAAATATGCTGTCAGTCATTTGTTCAGTCTCTGTGCTCTCTGATCTCTCCTGAAACCTGGATCACGGTCAGACGGAGAAGCTCAGCACAGTGTTCATACAAAACCAGATATCTGAAAACTCAGGAAACATAGAACTTATAGTTCATGATTTATGTGGCAGCTCGTTGAACATTTCACATTGGTGGAGTCAACGTCATAAAAGACATTACCAACTAGTAACAGCTACCAATTCGTATCAGGTGAGATAGAAAAATGAAGTATTTGTTTTATTGTTGATGCATTTTTATCATAACATAAAATATGTCGATTTTTTTCTGAATCTGGCCATGATAAGTGACGAATATCTATCATCCTAATCGTATTGTCAAAATACTGATTTATCACTGAATAAAATTACAAAAGATTTATTCTGCTTATTTATGGTAGATAGATATTCCTTCAAACTTTCACGTAAAAAATGGACATATGCCCTGTTAGTAACAGCCCTACATATAGCCTATGCGTATAAATGTGCATTAATATAATGCTACAAACATGTGCATGAATAACAAACAATGAATTATATCACTTCTTAGTTAATGGTAGACAATAGAAGATATATTAGCTGAGAAAACTGATTGATTGACACCTAACTATTATTTTTTTCAATTGGACCCCCTCCCTTTTTTTCAATGTCCTGGGTCGGCTCCTGCATTTTTTACATTATTTAAAAAACTATTCACAAACATTAAGTTTGTGGTGAAGTCCATATTAAGCATACTGTACGGTATGGAGATTAAAACTACTGATTGTTGAATTGAAACTATGTTTAGATTTGTTTCCCGCTCCAAATCATATCTAGTTATATAACAGTGGAAATATATATTTGATTTAAGTTACTTATTCACCCCTTTAAACCTCTTATTTTACTATGTTACAGATTTCCTCCAGACATGGCTAGTAAGGTGCTGGTTGATCCATCAGAGCTGAGTTGCAGCATTTGCTGGACACATTCACGGATCCACGTGTGCTGCCGTGTGTCCACACATTCTGCTATGGTTGTCTGGAGGGATGGGTGACAAAATCTGGATCAAGTCAAACTATAACATGCCCTCTATGTAAGGACGTATCCCCAATACCATCAGATGGCATAATGAGGATAAAGAACAATTACTTCATCGCGGATTTAGTGGAGCGAATAAATAAAATAGAGTTGAAATCAGGGCATGGAGAAATTGAACGCACCAAGAAAGATATAGAATTGGATGAAGTAGATCCTATAATCTACTGTAAAACCCATTCCAGGAATGTTATAGACCAGTATTGTGTTGACTGCGATCTCGCGGCCTGTGGTACTTGCCTCCTACGGAATCACAGGCATCACAATCTGGTGGATTTAGAGGAACAAGCTAAAATCAGCAAACAACAGTTACAAGGTGTCATACAACAAACTGATGTATTAATTAAACTGATAGACGACCAAATACAAGACAGTGAAAAACATGAGAAACAATCGGCCAACGATATAAGCAGCATCAAACGTCAAATCAACAAGGTCATTGAGGGAATGATTTCAAAATTAAACAAACAAAGACAACAACTCTTCAACTCTTTAGATAAAATTCAGGAGCAGAAGGAGAAGGTAATGATGACATTGCATAATGGACAAGAGTTTTCTAAAGCTGCTGTGACCAGCTTGAGATCATATAGTAATAGCATGCTGCGTCACGGCAAAGACTTTGACAGGGTTCAACAGGCAGGAGATATACAGTCACGGCTGGCGTCAGTGAAGAAAACAAGGATCCCCTCATTTGTTTGGAGCCGTCATGACGTCAAGACAGCGTCATCGAGGGGCGACATGACGGTGGCCGAAGTATCCATGACGACGGACGTCATGGATACAGAAGCTGTTGATCGCCGTGTGAAGGGATCAGGGGCTGGATCTGTCAGAGATAATGTAGTCAGTAAGATACCTATGACAGAGAAGGACGCAGTGGTAGGTTTGGAGGTGATGAATCAGACTGTGTGGGTTGTACACCATGGACAGTCATCCGTACACGCCTACCCCGTGACGTCACCACACCAGCCACAGACTTTCCCCATACAGGAGCTGTCCCATCCTTTATACATTGTGAGGTTCCCTCCTGGACAGTCACAGCTTGTGATTAGTGATTATGGCAACAATCAGTTACTGTGGATCAAACTGGACCAGCATGATGGAGTGTGGAAGGTCATTGAAGGTCAACTATTGTCCACTAGGTCTAGGTGTCCGTGACAACCAGCTGCTGGTATGTGACTGTGCTAGTAAAGACAAGACAAGACAAGACAAGTTTATTCAGCCAATACAATGCCAGGACATCAACATGTATTGTCTACATCAGGTAAGGAGACACACAGAGTGAACATGCCACAGGGTGTGGAGCCCCATAAAGCTGTGGCTCAGCCCACATCACCGGGATTTGTCGTCATAGACGGGACCAACAATCAGGTTGTGCTGGTGACTGAGAAGCGACAGATACAACACACAAACCGGGGTCAGAAGGAGTTTAATCCTGGTGACATTGTCTGTCACGGTCACTCTATCTATGTCACAGACTGTCACAATCACCGTGTAGATGAGCTGAGTGTTGAAGGACGTCACGTCAGACAACTGATCAGAGGACAAGGTGTGATGTGGCCTAATACAATGTGTGTAGATGACACAGGTCGTCTGTATGTGGTGCAGGGTGAATACAGGGAGCGTGAAGTGTGGGTGATAGAGACAACAGTCACACCTACTGACACACAAGTCACACCTGGTGACAGAATACTTACACAACAGACCAACATGAACCTCAGCGTCACCTGGTGTGATTAACACCCTAAAGATCTAAATTATGAACCATTTACCCAGTAAACACGATACGTTGATCCAATGTTGGTTTAATGTTGAGCCAGCGTCGTAGACGGTGGTCCAACATTAAGCCAACATTGGGTCAACGTTTCGTGTTTACTGGACAGTTATACTATTATACTATTACAATATTCGCTAAAGGGCTAATAACATCAAGCCCAGGACATTTCGAAACTTTCAATTTGGAGGCAATAAAGATATTCATTCATTCAAATGTAAAAAAAAGTGTTTAATAGACAACAGTGATAACACTCGAAGTACCAAATCCTGAATTATTATATAAAGTGTACTGTATTTATTAATAATAATATAATAAAAATGAGCTATGTGACATAATCTACCTGTAATGTGTTTATAATTCAATGATGTGATTCAAATGTAATAAAATGAATTCCTGATGTTGGTAGCCTACAAATACTATTCTTATTCATCTTTGACTCTTTCCTTTTATCATATTTAAAGGGACATGCTCAGGTCTAAAATCATCAAAAAATCAGTGATTTTATTTTAGCTTAATAATATGATCATATGATGTAAACATGTCCATAAACTAGAACGGCAAAGGTTTTTTAATTTTTGTGTTGCGCATTCACCAGTTAGGCTAGATATAGAGACGAAATTCATGATTTCTAATTATTGACAATCATGGCAAAAATAAGAAATACGGGAATTTCTAACTGGTGAACGCTGACCCAACAATGAAACTGCATTAGGGCAACGTCTTGTGATTAGTTGGTTACAGGACGTATTGACCCATCCCAACCGACACAAGACATTGACCCAATGCTGGACTAATGTTAGCCCAACGTCTGCGACGCTGGGCCAGCGTCAGGCCAGCATAAGTTCAATGTCTTATGTCGGCTTGGATGGATAATCCAATGCTGGCTTAATGCTGGGCTAGCGTTGCAGACTGCGGCCAACATAAAACCAGTATTGGATCGGCATATCGTGTTTGTGAGGTGATGATTAGATGGGACACTCTTGCATAAAAATTTACGCAACAGTGGACTGTTTGCCCAAGTCTCTCGACATTATTCCAAATTTAAAACAGCTGTGGCCAAAGTATTTAGCCTACATCCAGTAAGTCCTCTACCCAGCGACTACTAAACGTGGACCTGATGTTATGATATGATATAGTAACTTCTACAGCTCCACTATGCCTTTCAATATGTACGCCCAGATTGAACGTGTACAAATTCGTGGGACATTTCTTTGGACTGTCATATCTGAATATATTGGTGAAAAATCAGGTCGAAAATAGTTTTTTTTAGAATCAGTAACATTTCAGTTCCATGCCCGCATGCTCAGCTCGAGATCGCTCTCAGTCACCGCTATGTTGAATTTTTTGGGTAAAGCAAATACATCAATCCACGGCCTCGGATCGGACGATACGGTCAAATAATATTTGGCAAGGGGTTAAATCTCTATTAAATCTGTCTGCATAGAGCGTCGAAGGTCTCGGGCTCGTCCACCGCTCTGGCATTCAAGTTTCAAAGAAACAGAATGTTCTTTCCTGCTCACCCGAAAGATTCAGTATTGTGTGGAGCCTCCGTGACCACCGAGAGGTAGCGTGCTCGGCTCAGACCGCCAGGGATCGAATTTCGACTTTTGTGTCTGAAGGACAGTGTCATCTCATTCCCCTCATCATCGCCAGGAGGTTTTCCTGGCCCAATTTAGCCTATATGTGCACAAAGGTGGCCTAAAGCCCATTCATTCGTCCATTCTCAATATTGAGACTCGACGGCGTTCTGGTCTAAAATCGGTGTTCGGTGGCAGGTCCATTGTCGGAAAATATAGTTCATCATTTGGCGCCAAAAAATGTTCAGAATAAGGATGTTGGATTAATGTTGGGCCTTCTTCGGATACAATGGACCAACAATAAGCCAACATTGTCTCTGGCCAAACAATTCACAACATTGAGTCAACGTTTGGAGATTGCTGGGAGCTAAAAAATCAAGATATATCGTCCCCTTGGCATAATTATGACAGAGTGTACAACGAGATGATATATTGATCCAACGTAGGGAATAGTTTGTCTGGTGCAGCAAGAGCGGGGTAAAAAACATAGTCCGTAATAACTACTTGGTAACGTCTCGGAGTGTGCGTGTATATAAAACATAAACACACGTGTAGGCTACTCCAAGTGTTGAGGATTTTCTTCGGCTGCGAGACTTTGCCTGGAATGCCGTTTTTGACTATAAACAAAATCACGATAGATTCCTTTGGAAGCCGATATCTAAGATTCGGCCGCGCTTTATCAGCTAAATAATCAGTTAATTGCAACCAGCAACATGTCACCTACATAAGGCATCATCTTCCGCTGTGACGTTAGCATTACATATCATTGGCAAATTTCGGACTTGAGGTTGGCGATTTTTCTCACTCGGCAACATTGCATTCTCAACACATAGATGTCGTTCATTGCTCTGATATTTATACGCCGACGTTAATTGCTCTGATTTGTTATCAGACGTTCATTCGAAGTAAGATGCCTCGGGATCAACTGACCCTGATAGGGCTCAAATGTCCAACTAGCACTGATAGGGCTCAAATGTACAAATGACCCTGATAGGGTTCAAATGTCCACCTGACCCTGATAGGGCTCAAATGGCCAAATGACCCTGATAGGGTTTAAATATCCAACTGATCCTGATAGGGTTCAAATGTCCACCTGACCCTGATAGGGCTCAAATGTACAAATGACCCTGATAGGGCTCAAATGTACAAATGACCCTGATAGGGCTCAAATGTCCACCCGACCCTGATAGGGCTCAAATGTCTAGCTTACCCTTATAGGGTTTCAAATGTCCACCTGACCCTGATAGGGCTCAAATGTCCAAATGACCCTAATAGGGTTTAAATGTCCACCTGACCCTGATAGGGCTCAAATGTCCAAATGACCCTGATAGTGTTCAAATATCCACCTGACCCTTATATGGATCAAATGAGCAACTGACCCTGATAGCGTTCAAATGTCCACCTGGTCCTGATAGGGCTCAAATGTTCAACTGACCCTGATAGGGTTGAAATGTCCAACTGAACCTGATAGGGCTCAAATGTCCAAATGACCCTTATATGGCTCAAATGTCCAACTGACCCTGATAGGGTTCAAATGTCCACCTGGTCCTTATTTCCCAGAATCCATGGAATACAAGTGTGGACAAACGCAAAACAAAAGAATAATGAATGTCTCCATGGGGAAATTCTTGGGGCACTCTTTTATTTTATCAAATCCTAGTTGTGTTCACTGTCATGAACCAATATTTCCACTCTATTTAGGCTGCATTGCTTATCCAT